>ML685817.1:11364208-11511455 GCA_007922175.1 Pelusios castaneus | reverse complement strand
AAAGTGTAGTGTAGACGCAGGGCACATTAAGTCGACTTAAGCCAAGCTTAAGTCGACTTAATTTACCAGTGTAGACGCAGCCCTATAGCTGCCAGATCTGTTCATCACAGGCAACCAAACAGGGAGCAGTAACAATTCCTCTGTGACTTAGGTGACCAACTGGGTATTGAATCATGAACATCAACCCCTTAAAATGAATATTTACAGAACTAGTTTATGAGTAATCCACAGGCTAAAATATGCAGCCGCAAGACATTTTTAACTAGTGAACACCACTCATCAAAATCACAACCGGTTTGTGGACAAGATGTGAAGACAGAAAAAAAGGGACTCAATTTGTACAATTTGTTCAGATCAACAAATGCCTCTATTTCATTCCTCTGCAGTAGTATCACACAATGCATTTTCACACTAGTTATCCTTCATTTTTAAATCTATCCTGTTGGCCTCAGCTGTACTGTCCTAGTGTATGGATGTCTCATGTTTCCCTTTCAGAGACCTTTTCCAAACCCAGACAGTTACTATACAGAATGCATCTGTTTCCGCTTTGCAATCAAATATTCCCATGAAACATTTTCACTTGTCACTGAGGAACAAAGCAAGTCTAAGCACCAAAAAAACAAACAAGGAGTCTTGTTGCACTTTTAAAGGCTAACAAATAAAAGTGCCACTGGACTCCTTGTTTGTTTTGCTGAACCAGACTAACACGGCTACTCCTCTGCAACTTACGTACCAATGGTTTGTCTCGTCTTTCTTGTCTCCTTCTCTTATAGCACATTGACCCAGCACACTAAATAACTGTCATATAGATTGAACTCACGTCCCCAATCTGGTGTCTGAAGATACTGTTGAAGAAGCAAGGATTTGGGCAAGCTCTTTTTTACTTTAGAATCTGAAAGGAAATCAAGGCCCAAGTTAAGTCTTTCACTAGTCTAACTCAATGTAATATTTGAATATTATTGATCAGTATGACCCTTGCCCGTTGGGCAGCCGATTTCCCTCTTAAGAACAGCCTCAATAACTTTCTTTCAATAGGTAGGAACAAGTAAATCAAGTCCATTAAACAATATCCAGCGGTTGCTGCATGGTGTGGTCTTAGACACAATGCTAGTCCAAAAGGTGCCATGGGATAAACTGAGATCCATTCCATCAGGAAATGATAACAAATGACAGGAGTAAGAACATGTCCAAATGATTTTACTGGTGTGTTGTTGGGTCCAGTTAGGAAAGAACTTAATATGTGTGTAACTTTAAGCCCATGTGTGATCCCATTGAAATAAATTGGTTTACTATAGTTAGGCACATACTTAAATATCTTGCTGAATCAGGCATAAATTAGCAGAATCCACATCCATCCAGTCCATTTGGGAGAATCAGGAGTAGGGGTGAACTTTTTCCCCTTCCTCATCTGGTCTCACTGCTGCAGGGGGTGATCAGTCCAGCCTCTGAACTACCAAGGACAAGGAGATAAAGTACATATGTCTAAAGCCACTCTGAAGGAGAGGAGTTTAATATAATTGGGGGACTTTTCCAATACAAACCAGCGCAAAGGATGTTAAATTCTGTTTGGTGGAATTTTGCATATAGCTCAGAGGTAGGTAGTTAGTCATTATGCATAAGGGTTCAATTCACTAAATTCTGATGAATAACTTGTATACATCAGACTATACCTTAAGCTGGCACCATAGGAATTGAGATGGAGGAGTATCTAGATAATGAATGTCAGAGATAATTTGCTGATATGGATAATATTCTGACTAACTATTCACCATCTACCTAAGTTAATTATATGACCCCATTATCATTGCATGTGGGCATTTTACAGTCTAATGTATTTATTCCCACAACACCTCTGTGAGCTAGGGCAATGCTATATTCCCCGTTTTACAGATGGAGAATTGAGGCACAGAGAAACTAAGGCCTGGTCTACACTTAAAAGTTTTGCCAGCATAACTATATTGGTTAGGAATGTGATTTTTTTCTGACATAGATATGCTGGCAAAAATCCTAGTGTAGCCTATAGCAGCAAAAATGCCCTGTGGTATAAGCTATATCGGTAAAAGTACTTTTTTGTCAGTAGAAGCTCAGTGTACGCTAAGAGTGCTGGCCAGTACAGGTAAAGGATCTGGGCTTTTCCCAAGGTCCCATAGGAATTCTGTTTGAGCAGAGAAGTAAATTGAGGCTCCTGTGTCCTAGGCAAACACCCTACCAATTGGACCTGGATGAAAAAAATTATTTTTCGAGGCCGATTTTTAGACCCCCCAAATGTGAAAATACAGGATTGACGTTTGCTCTTAATGTCTCTGTTTCTACGTCCCCGTCTGTGAAATGGAGGCAAGAATGTCCATCTTAACCATCGGTTGGGATGATTAATGTTTGTGGAGCGCTGTGAGGATCTCAGAGAAAAGGCTTTATAGTAAGTGACAAGTAGTCGTGTTACTGTTGTTATGATTGTTGTCCAAGTTCATAATCCTTTACTGTTAAAAGTATGTTTGACCTTAGTTGTCACTCCCTTCTCACATCCCCACCCAAAACCACAGGAGGTTACTGTATTGAATCCATCTGTTTCCTGTTTCATAAATTGTGATTGCATATTCCTACTATTTTCATTTGTCATTTATGAGCAAATTATATTTATAAGTAGCTTGTTTGTCTTAATTTTATTTGATTCCTCTGTATTGCATTGGCCAGCGACAGTGAACAAGCTGTCAACTTTACTTGAACTTGGTTTCCCAATATGGTAGGTTAGAATTTTGCTGAAAAAGCCGTAATTTTGGGGAAGTTTTTATGTTTCTTCTTTTTCCTTACTACTGTTCAAAGAAATCAGAGATAGGATAATTCAAGTTCTTTAACTCAGGCTCTCTCTTTTAATAACCATTCTCTAATATGATACTCAAGAATGAATAATCTTAATAAAGTCCAGCATAAACAAACTGTGCCAATTACAGAACACAGCAACTATTCAGACTTAGCACAAATGTTGATCAATAAATCATTATTATTGTTAGTGTTTGTACTGCATTAGCACTTAGAGGCCCTAGTACAGGGTAAATTTAAGCATGTGCTTAACTACTTTGCTAAATTGGGGCTTAAAGGTGAAATCCTGGCTCATTGAAGTCAATGATAAAGCTCCCATTGTCTTCAAAAGAGGAAGGACTTCATCCTATATTTCGCACCGTACTGAATTTTCCACAAGAGAGTTTTCATCTCACAAAATGAAGGCCCTTTAAAACTCAGCTCTAAAAATTGCTTTTCTTTGGAGATATTGCTGTTTGTTATGTTTCTGCTGACGTGTAGCAGTCATAAACTCTCAGTTCTAAATGAGTCTGGTTTAGACTACAGAAGAAAAGAAAAAATAAAACAAAACAAAAAAACCCAAACCCCAAAACAAAACCAAGAATGATCTAAAACAATAAAGTGCACCTGATTACAAAATGAGAGCTGCCTCTAATGGACTTTTATAAGAGTAAAGGTGCTGTACACAGAAATAAAAGGGCCAGTCATGTTCATGCTTAACTTTAAGCATGTGATACTTCCACTGAAGTCAAGGCTATTAGTGTGTAAAGCTAAGTATGTGCAACATGATATCAGTGGGACTAATCATGTATTTAGAGATAAATAGGTGTGTAAGAGTTTGCAGAATTGGGTCCCTAATCTGGAGAATAACATTCTCTCTAGATTTCTTATTATGTATTAGTGCTAGCAGTGGGGTGGCATTCATGTGGCCTATTCTGTTAAGTAAGAAATTGTGATTAATGCCATTAACCTGGCGAGCAAACATTAATCAACAATCTCCCAGTCCTCTGAGCAACAACTCAAGCTACTCCAATGGCTCTTTTCAGGGCTAAGTAAAATGCCAGATACGTTCTGGAACAACTTAACATTGCCCACGTGATATGCGAGTATCTTGGCCATGTTGAAGACGCATAACATCCACATCCTTACACACCAAGAAACCTGTTTCTTCAATCACCAACAGGCTAGCCAATGCTGTATCCATAATTACAACTGTGATGCTGTCTGGATTTAGGGGACCATTTATGATACTATTTCATATTAATGTTTCATAACTGCAGTAATCCATAGGAACTATACCATGTTTGGTACCAATAGAAAGGTTGTAATTTGCTGGGAATGATTATATGGTTTATGTGTAGGAATTGCATCTGTATTAGAAGTTAGTAATATATTTGTTATAGCTATATTTCAACCTGTGTGATTCTGGGAAATTCCCCAGATTGGATATCTACAGCCATTGGCTCCTTAATGGCCCATTAAGGAGGCTCCCAGGTACAATGGACCCAGGCAGAAACCTGTTGAGCCACTAGGACTTGTCCATGTGACTCGATTCCATTTTGATTGGAAGGAACTCCACACAGCATCGAGAAGGCCAGAGGTGATAAAAGGCAGCAGCCCCAACTCCATCTTGTCTTCAGCCTCCAGTCTACAACAAATACCCATCTCTGGAACTATTCATCTGTGACTGGACAAAGGACTGAGGCCCCCCCAGGTGCTGGGTATCTACTGGAGAAACTGATTGTGCCTGCAAACTGTTTTACATGGACTCTAAATCATTTGTATGTATGTGATTCACTTTGACCCTTTAACATCTCTCATATTTTGTTTCTTTTCTTTTTTAAATGAAACTGTTAGTTGTAGTTACTAAAGGATTGGCTATCAGTGTGGTATTCTGGGTAAGATCCAAACCTATATTGTTCTGTGTAATGTGGCTGGCCCTTTGGGGTCCGCAAGAGCCTATTTCTTTAAGAGACCGTGCGGCTAGGTGGGAGCCAGAGGAACTGGAGTGCAATAAAGGGAACTGTCTCTATTTTGTTATATTTCTTGATAACCGGTGTAGGGAATCTGAAACATGGTGTGTTGCTGATTGGAAGTCTGGTTTAAGTACCACCCGTCAGTGTCTTTTGGGAGAGTCTGGCTCTCGGTTTTGCAGCTTGCCCTGATTTTTGCACATTCAGGAGGTTATCCCAGGAGGCCCTGGTCACAACAACCTCATGGCTAGCCACTACCATCTGAAATATGACTTGGCCATATACTTGAAGAATACCACAACAAATTTTGACGTCTTCTACCCAACTGAAGAAGAAGCCAGCTACATCACCACCATCAGGATAGGGGAGCTGCAAATTATCAATGAATATAAAGCCCCTTAATTCAAAATGGCTGAAGTCAGAGTTCCCAAATGCACCAATCCTGGACCTATATATTGGTGACTTTAACAGCCACCACATTATATGGGACTATGAAGTAAATGAGGCCGAGGGTGAAAACCTCACAGACATCCATGTCCACAGAAGATCTACAACTGTACCTTTCCATTCCGCTCACTGGTGATGTGATTACAACTCTGACCTCACCATTGTTTCCAAAGATCAAAGCAGGAATATGCTTCATGCATCCCACAAAATACTTCCTAATTTCTCTAACAGCCATTTTAGGCCCATCATTACCCATGTCAGCACTGAAATCCCCATGATTTCATGAAATGACTACCGTGGTGGAACCTGGCCAAGGCTGACCAGGAATGCTACAGGGAAGCCATTAAAAAAGTGGTGATCCGAATCTTTGCAACACCAGACTATTACCACCCCTTGATTGGCCTCTTTATTGCCACTGCCAAGAAGAGTATCCCCCAGGGTTTCTAGAAAGAATACACTCCCTGCTAGACAAAAGAGACCCTGGACCTGCACTAGCAGTACAACCAATCTGGCAGTCCATAGATTGTGAAGGTCCTTTTAAAGTCTCTAGATTCAGCCTGATGCCAGCGGTGGATTGAATGTGTTGAAGGTCTGAACTTCACACACTTTAGTCACTGTTCCTAAGCCTTATTATGACATCTTGGATCTGCTAATCTGATGGAATATTGAACATCAAAAGTTTGGCCCAACTCCAAAGCCTATGAATTGGTGGAGAGCATAAAGGACTGCTCGACAAAAACATCAAGTGAGAGATCTATTGTCAATTACATTAGACAATGACTTCAATCCCTCCACAAGACCTTATTGCCATCAGTACCAATGAAATTAAAAAAGGGTTAGCCACCATAAAGAAAGGGAATGTGGCTGGTGAAGATAGTATTCCCCCAGAATTTCTTCATAAGATACGTACCAAGGGGCTGGCGAAACAATACACCAGAAATGTGGAATCCAGATGCATCCTAATAGTCATTGTCATACTCAAACTGGGCAAGCCGATCAATGACCCAGAAGTTAGAGGCTGATATCACACCTGTGCACTGCCTACAAACTCCTGGAACATATTATCCTCCAAAGGATCAGTCTCCTTGTTGAGTAAGTGATTTGCAAAGAACAAGCAGGTTTCCTGTCTAATCACAGTTGTTGCGACCAAGTTCTGACTCTTGTCGTTTACATCGAGACTGGATTCCAGAGGAAATCTAAGGCTGGTGCAGCCTTTGTAGACCTGTCATTGTCGCACACATGTTTTGGATTAAAGGCTTGATGCTGAAGCTTGAAAGGATCATCTCTAACTACAAAACACTCTGTTACTCCAGATGCAATTATCTAGCTCAGGGGTCGGCAACCCAAAAGATAAGAAGAGCCATTTTTAAAAATTCCTTCAATAACCAAGTGTTTTGAGAGCTGCAATGGGTAGCCTCCTGGTTAAGAAACTGAATAATAGAACAGATATGCATATTGATTTTTAACAACAAAAAACAATGTTTAACGATGTTAATAAACAATTTACATATAAACATTTTAACGGTGGAAGGAAAGGAAGAAGGAAGAGAAAGAGAAAGGAAGGAAGGAAGGCAGAGAAGGAAAGGAAGGAAGGAAAGAAAAAAGAAATAAGGAAGGGAGAAAGGAAGGAAGAGAAAAGGAAAAAAGACAAAGAAAGAAAAAAGAAGGAAGGCAGAGAAGGAAAGGAAGGAAGGAAAGAAAAAAGAAATAAGGAAGGAAGGGAGAAAGGGAGGAAGAGAAAGAAAGAAAAGAAGGAAGAGAAGGAAAGAAAAAAGAGGGAAAGGAGAAAGAAGGAAAAGAGAAAGGAAGCAAAGAGAGAAGAAGGAAGGAAGAGAAAGCAGGAAAAAAAGGAAGGAAGCAAAGAGAGAAGAGCAAAGGAAGAGAAAGAAGGAAGAAAAGAGAGAAGAAAGAAGAAAGAAAAAGGAAGAAGAAAAAGAAGTAAGAAGAAAAAGAAGAAAGAAAGCCACAGGATGGCCCCGGAGCCCAGCTGCAGAAAGAAAGAAAGAAAGAAAGAAAGAAAGAAAGAAAGAAAGAAAGAAAGCCACAGGACAGCCCCAGCTCGGGGGACGGCGGGGGCTGCTGGGCGTCCCTCTAAGCTGCACGGCCGTGTACCCGTGCAACTTACAGGGAACATAGCGTGGGGGTGCGGGTCGAGCTGGAGAAGGGAAGAGACGCGGATCGGGCTAGAGAAGGAGAGAGGCACAGGTCGGGCTGGAGAAGGGAAGAGACCGGCTCCGGCTGGAGAAGGGAAGAGACGCAGATCGGGCTAGAGAAGGAGAGAGGCACAGGTTGGGCTGGAGAAGGAAAGAGGCGCGGGTCGGGCTGGAGGAGGGGAGAGGCGCGGGTCGGGCTGGAGGAGGGAAGAGGCGTGGGTCGGGCTTGAGGAGGGGAGAGGCTTGACTCAGAGCCAAGGGGGCCTGGGAGTTGTGGCCAGAACTCCAGAGCTACTTCACACCTGGCTCCCTGGAAGGGATTGCCAGGGAGCCACAAGGGGGCAGACAAAGAGCCGCATGCGGCTCTCGGAGCCGCTGTTGCCGACCCCTGATCTAGCTTAACCATCTGAATGTAAAATTATAGTTGTTGCTGTACATTTACATCAGCCATATGAAGAAGAAATGGCAGCTGTTGGTGCATTACAAACAGATGGGAAGAAAGATGCTGGTCTTGAGGAGCCTAAAAGATAAACGCCAGACCTTGCAGCACTTACTCATGTGAGTAACCTTTACTTATGAAAATAAACAGTATCTACTTTTCACATCAGTAAGGTTGCAGGATGGCCCTAAGTTAGATGGACACGGCAATCAGAGGTGGTTGAAAATTTGTGAACACTTTTCGTGAAAAGATCAACATTTTTTAGGAAAAATAAATCATTACACTTTTGAAAAATGTTGATCAGCTCTAATCACAGTCAATGATGGTAGATCACAAAGGCCCCTGTGGGCTGCTCATGTGAAGGAGAGGCACTAGTAAACAAAGAGAATGGAGTAATACTTTTGTGAGACCACAATTGTTTCAAATAGCAAAGACTGCATGTATTGTCTTGTATATTTCATACTTGCTGCTTTTAATATTTTCCACCTTGATCAAGCACCAAATGTGAGTGTAATTCATACCACCACTCTGCTGATGTGCAGAAAATATCAGTTGTTGCAGCCAAATCAAATCTTCAAATTTGGCTTGTTACCTCTAATTGTAGTACCTCAGACTTTTAACTTTGGAGGTCACTGCTTCAATCCTGGAGGCAGCCAGCACGTGTTTCAATTCAACAGTCCATCCTGATTCAAGAAGGCTCTTAATCCCGTGTTTATCTTGAAGCATGTGCCTTGCTGAATCAGGGCCATGTGGGTAAAAAGTTCTCTGAAAGAAGGGGGCTTTTGATGAGCTCTTGTTTCAGTGAAAAGCAAGGTACGGGTTCTCCCAGGGCAGCAGCATCTCTGGGAATTGTAAAGCTGACTGACTGTGTTCACAAGATGATCTTTTATTCACACAGCCTCCTGATGATACCCAGGGCACTTTGCAGACACAATGGGCTAATAAGTAGCCCTCTTGAGAACAGACTTACATATAAACAATGCCCATATTTAAATGGATCTTTTCCTGTGAGACCCAGACCAGGCATGTCTAAAAGGCTTTTTTTGCAAACAGTAAATCAATTCATGCCCTTGGAGGTCTGAGCATCATTTACCCAGTATCATGTTCCAGTCATGGGCAGGAATACATCAGCGTTGTGATATCCTCCTGTAAGGCCAGCTGATGAGCTGGCTCCAGAAGGACACTTTGGTCTTAATCTCTGGCAGATACATATCTTCAGATGGTTTTACAGCAGACAAAGGACTCTGTTTCCTTTCCCACTCTATTTGGCACTGTAATGATTTTGAAAGAGAATATTTGCGGCACCCTTTTCCCAACCACAGCTGCAGTTTTTATTCTATGAAGAATTTCCTTTAAAAGAAAGCTTTGATTCTTCCTGCACTCACATCCACACTCCCTTGAGTACATAATGAGGGCCTGAGAACTTCAGATCCTTTTGTTTTTGTATTATCACCCTAGTTTGAGGGTGCATTTCCAGAGGCTTATCACATCTCCCAGGAGAGGGAGGTGTGTTGTGCTGTCAGCATTAATTTCAAGAGAAACAGAAGGAAAAAAAAATTCTCATCATGATGTGTGTTTTTTCTACTATGGTCAGGAAACACAGCAGACATGCCTCACCAGTGGCTTCTGCTCTGCCTCTTTGTTGTTCTAGGTTCAGTGTGTATCTCCAGGCCTGGGAGAGATTCGTTTTGCAATCCCAGCAGAAATGCTTGTACAGTGTTTATCTGATAGGATAAAGGCTTTGAAGGCTTGCTTTGGGAAAGAGCTCTAACAGTTCATAACTCAGATGTAGTTGAAAGCTTAGTGTCTTTCTTTCTTTCTTTCTTTCTTTCTTTCTTTCTTTCTTTCTTTTCTGGAGCAATATGGTGTTTTGTACCAATCTCAAAAGTCAAATGCAGCCAGGTTGCCACAGGTCACTGAATATAATTTGTTTTCCGGATCAGGCCATGAGATGGGTCTGCATTATCTTTTTTCATTTTATATGATGGTATCTCATTTCATATAATCAAATGTCTATACTCACTGCGTAAGTCATCACTGTGAAAAAGCCATTTGTGCAAGTCACAATAGAAACCATCTGCTAAAATGAATAGGGACACATTGCCTGGCGTAGTGGGGAAAACAGTTATGGTGATTCTGTACAGAGTGAGCCAAGAGGACTGTGCAGAAAGGAAAGGCAGTTATATAGTATACACCACGGCACAGCTACTACCATCCTCTTCACAGCAGCCAGCAGCATGCTGGCATTTAAGCATAGAACGAACACATGGTTTGACACACAGGAGGGCTGGTGAGGGACTGCTCTTTATGGACCTGACCCAAAGCCCACTGAAGTCAATGGAACCAATTTCCTGGTCTCTGTCACATGACACGGCTCAAGATTACAAAAGATTTACATCTCTGGACAACACCTAGCACGATGTAGTTGTAATCCCAACTGGGGCCTTTGGATGCTACCATAATGGTACGCACCAGGAATCAGTGTACATGGTCCCCAATGTCTCCTCTTCCACATATGGCTTAACATTGGTCTAAGCTGTATTCCTTGGTGCTGTACACTCTCCTAACTCACCACTACAAACCCATAGTATTGTCATCGTTTATCTTGATTCTATGGGAGTGAGCATAGCCAGATCGACACCCCAGAATTACTGTTCAGAAGGCAGACATCTGACCTAGCAACACCTTTCTCCGTATCTTTTCACTGGTATCCAGCAGATTACAGTGTTTCAACTTGCTTCCCATAATTAATAAATCTATCAAATCAGGTACACAACCTTCCAGATATATAGCACATGCCACAGCTCTCTGCTGCCTTCTGTCATCTCCAGAACCAGGAATCCATCCAGGCATCAAACCGGATTGCCATAACACAGTGACCAAGAAATCAGGGACCTGAACATTCTGCTCCATGGGGCTCACAGTCCTTGCTTTGATTGCTCCAGTGTAGCACTTAAAGTTACCTCTAGATTACTGGGCTGTTGAGTGAAGACCAAACTGCCAATGTGAGAACTGGTTACTGGAACCAGGCATACAGGTCTGGCAACTTCTTACAGGTCAGCTTCCCACAAATGAGAGTTGGTTTCATGTGGGTAACTCCCATTGGCTATGTCGACACTTGTAAATTTAGGTCGACTTAGCATGTCTACACCTAAATTTAAAGTCGACTTAGGAGGGAACTTACAAAGTCGACCTAGAGCATCCACACTGGATGCCTAGGTCAACTTGTAGGGGCTAGGGGGACCTAGGGCAGGTCCATGGGGGCTCACTCCTTTATGTTGCACGTTTCAGAACTGGTCTGGAGCTTGACATGACCTTTCCTGGTACTGCTTCATCTGCGCAACACTCATTGCTATAGTAAATCAGATTGGAATTTGAGCAATCCATGTTAAGTACAGCAACTCAGATAACCGCTGCAGGATACAGACAATCTGATACGTTAATCTTGTGAAAAGAAAACATAACTTGCTTAGGTTGTAAACAGATGCTTCCTGGTGTGTCACAAACACAACATCAGAGATAACCGTGTCTATGTTTTCAAAGCCACGGTGCTTTGGATGAATTTGGCATATTTGTTGCTGTTATTATTTTAAATCTTCCATCCAGTCACAAGGCTTGAGCTATGAGCAATGTGTACTGTATGTGCCAATTTTCATGACTCCTCAAAAGACATTTTATCTGGTGGATGGAGCTCTAGGCTAGGACTCTGCAGACTTTAGTTCTTTTCCCAGCTCTGCCACTGGCCTCCTGGGTGACCTTGGTCAATTCACTTTTCTGATCTGTGCCTCAGTTTCCTCATCTATAATGAGTGTCTCAGTTTCCCCATCTCTAACATGTGCCTCATTTTCCCCATCTATAAAAAGAGGGAAATTATACTGATCTCCTTTGTAAAGTGCTTTGAGATCTATAGGTGAAAAGCATTAGGTAAGAGACAGGTATTATGACTAATAACCTCAGAATCCTTTTGGACACTGTGTAATTCTGGAAAATAATCCTTCCTTTGAGAAGCTGAGATGTCATGTATATAAATGATGCCACCCACAAAGGAAAGTTAAATACTGGCATTTCTTTCACTCTTTTCACAGCAAAGCCAGAACCTTTGTGTTGTCTCCAGAGATGTTTACTCACCTGTCAATCTATAGCCAGATTTTTAGAGGCAACCTACTGTACAATTGGATGTTTATCTAAATAACTGGCCAGATGTAGGTGTAAGTCATTTTCAGGCAATATTATTACATGTGAGACAAGGTGATTGAGGTAATCTCTTTTATAGGACCAGCTTCTGTTGGTGAGAGAGATGAGCTTTTGAACCATACAGAGCTCTTCTTCTCTGCAAACATCATTGTGTATGTTACAGTAGCACCTAGAGGTCTCCATCAAGATCAAGGCTCCACTGTGCCAGGCACGTTCTCATCATAAGAGACCATCCCTGCCCCCAAAACTTACAATCTAAACAGGCAAGAGAGGTGTTTGCACAAGGTTGCAGAGGGAGTTTGAGCCAGATCTAGAAACAGAACTCAGTTTTCCTTAATTTTCCTCCATTATCTTTACCCCAAGGTCCTTTTTCCTCTGAGACAACCAGATCTTGACTTCGGCTGCATGAGGATAGCTCACCTCCAACTAATTGGGATGGGAGCGTTAAACACTCTTTGGAGGGCAAAGATTGGCCCAACTAGTTATTTTTGTTGCTGTGTCCTTGTTCATCTCCCGCAATAGCCTTCCTGATTTGCTCTGTCACCCTCACTCACCATAGTGGTTCAAGATAAAGGCTTCCTTCTCATGCTATTATCCTAGAGAAGCAAAGCAAGAAAGAAGAAAGCAGCATGCTGTAATCTTGGACTCCAACTCAGACACCTCAGGGATCTATGAAACTGGTAACAAGATGTGTTGTTCTCAAGTTGGGCTCGTCAGCCATAAGTGGATTCATCAGGCACCTGAATATATCTCTTGCACCATACATCATGATCCAGCGGTTCAGTGGCTGCCTACGATTAGTGTATGGCTCAAATCAGCTCTGAAGGGAAGTGTGATCCTGCATCTAGATCAGAGGCTAAGGATGCTCTCGTGGCAGGGCCCCCCAGTCTCATCCCTGACTGCCTGTGCAATGAGCTCATGTCCCCAGATGCAGGACATCAGGCTGCCACTAGATCATCTGGTTAATGCTTCAAGAAGCCTGAATTCTACACCCAGGTACATTACTGACTCTTGAGATCTTGGATCTATTGCTTCCCCTTTCTGTGTGTCAGCTGTAAGATTGGCAAGATAATGTTTATCCAGCCATGTAAGATGCTTTGGGACGTGTGATGAAAAGCATCAGGTACCGTGTCATCAGTCAGAGTAAAGTGACATAACATTGATTGAGCTGCACTGGTTTACAGCAGTGAGGATCTGGCCTTGGTCGCCTGTCTGTCCCAATTAAATCTTCCATTTCTATGGTTTTGGTGATATTGTTACTCCATTATTACAGTAGTTCATGTTCCATATCATATGTCAAATATGCTTTGTCTTGATTTGCTCTGTCACCATCACTCACCAAAGTGGGTTACTGGAAATGATTCCCATTTGTATTGATTATAAATGGTAGCCTCCACTGATACGCTGGTGTTCCTTCTGTGTTAACTCATCTCAGTTTTCCTTCAGGGAGAGTTGGTTAAACTTGAGAAATATGAATCCACTTATACCAAATAGCCATCTCTGTGGCAAGGGTGCAAAATACATGCCAACTTCTAGTGGGCAGTTCAATTAGCTTAGAAAGAAAAATGATTTTGGAAGGCAGTGGGTGTGAAAGACAACTTTGAAAATCTCAGCCCCATTGGACTAATTAGCTGCATCAGGGTTGCTGATACGCATCTGGTACAACATGTCCTGTTTAGAGCTGATTTGAAAATTCTCAGCAAATCAATTTTTTAATGAAAGATTAGAAAAATATGTTGCTTTCAGCACAGTTTTGTTTTGAAAATATCCCCAAAGGATTAGAAAATATCGAAGACTTCCAGTATGGAATATTTTGAATTTTCATTTCAATTTTTTTTTTCAAAACAAAAAAATCATTTTTTATATAAAACATGTTTTTAAAAGTTTTAAATGGGGTAAAATTTGGAACAAGATGGTTTGCTTTTATCAAAACTTTATATTTCAAAATTGACCCAAAATGATTTTTTCCAGAATTTTATTCCACAGAATATTTTGAAATTTGTTTTCATTTTATTAGGGAGAAAAAAAAGATTAAAATCACAGAATTGCTCACAAAACAGAAAATCCAGTTCCCCCTGCCATCGTTATTCCTTAAATTTATTGAAAATGGAACATACACAGGAATTCTGTCCATCAAAGAAGAAGTTACTTGAGACAGCTGCATTCGTTTTTTGTTTGTTATTATTCAAAAAGCTATGCAAGGAGACCAGGAACTGGGGCTGAGCCCAACGTAGCTGAGTGGAACAAGCAAAACAAGACATCAGTTAAGTTAAACTGAGAACATGGGAATGAGATTCGCTTGGCCACTAAGGCTATGTGTACACTTGGAAATTTAGGTCAACTTTAGCTTAGTTAAGTCGATTTAGTGCATCTATACCTAAATTTAAAGTCGACTTTGGGGGGAACTTACAAAGCCAACCTACAGCGTCCACACTGGATGCCTAGGACGACTTCTAGGGGCTAGGGTGACCTAGGGCAGGCCCACGGGGATGGGGGGGGCACCCCTTGCCAAGTGCCAGGGGGCTCAGTCTTTGCCCCATTATACATGGGTACAATGGGGCAAAGGGGGACAGGGACCCTGGCAGGGCATAGGGGCAGGGTGGGCAGGACTCTGCCCTGCCCTGTGGGGGGACATGCCAGGCTCCCCCTGTGCCCTCCCCGGCAGAGAGGGCAGTGGTGGAGTCCTGGAGTAGCCCTAAGTCAATTTAGGGCTACTCCAGGTCTACACTGGCTTAAGTCGACTTGAAAAAGTCGACTTAAGCCTTAGGTCAAATTAAAATGAGGTTTTATAAAGTCGACTTAATTTTCATTAAGTTGACTTTATTTTCCCTAAGTCAACTTAAGCAACTTGCTTAAGTCGACTTAAGGAAACTGTAGTGTAGACGCAGGGTAAATTAAGTCGCCTTAAGCAAGCTTAAGTTGACTTAATTTACAAGTGTAGACGCAGCCTAAGGAACTTGCAGTGAGCTCGGTGTCAGGTAAGTTAGTTTTGAAACAAGATGTCAGTGGAGCTTAGTCACACCATCTTTGAAGCACCCACAGAAACTGCAGTTAAAGATGAATACCTTTGTCTTTTGTGTGCATAAAGAATTTTTAGAATAAATTTTACTGGGTTGGAGATATGATCCTTAGAGTAGGTCAAGATTTTCAAGGTAACTAGTGACTATGGATGCTTCCAGTTTTGGGTGCCCAACTTAAGACATGTTGAGGGGCCTGATTTTCAGAGATGCTTATCACTTTCTGAAAATAAGGCCCCACTACAAAGTGTCTCAAGTTGGGCAATGAGTTGCCTAAGGTAGAAGCAATCAGAATCACTGACCACTTTTGAAAATCTTGGCCTGAAAGGACTAGGATTTTGGAAAAAACCTGCCAGGGACGCACAGTCCTTTTGCCCTTCTTTCTCCTGTCTTGTGAGTTTAGGGCTCTTTTTATGTGGTGGAACTCTGAAGCAGCCTCTTTGTAGGGGCAGAATTAGTTAGCTCCCTTTTAAATGGCAAAAGTGTGGCTGTTGTAAGAATCCATTAGGCAAATTGGGAGCAGTGGGGAAGTATTTTTCTTACTGAGCCCAATACACTAAGAAGCAGAGAGGCAGTGAACAAGAGTCAGTACAGAAACTTCAATGAAAAATATTTGAAACCTTAATGCTCTAGTTTTGTTCGGGGCTTACAATGTCTGTGTCTGCCCCTGGCTAGTCTCATTGGCTATGTCTATACTTGTTAATTTAGGTCGATTTAGCTAAGTCCACTTAACAAAGTCGATTTTAAGTCGACTTAGCATGTCCACACCTAAATTTTAAGTCGACTTTGGGGGGACCCTACAAAGTTGACCTAGAGCGTCCACACTGGATGCCTAGGTTGACTTGTAGGGGCTAGGGGGACCTTGGACTTGGACTAGGGGGGGCACCCTTTGCCAAGTGCCAGGGGGCTCAGCCTTTGCCCCATTGTACCTTGGTACAATGGGGCAAAGGGGGACAGGGACCCTGGCAGGGCATAGTGGCAGGGTGGGCAGGGCTCTGCCCTGCCCTGTGAGGGGGCATGCCAGGCTCTCCCTGTGCCAGCCACCCTGGCAGGGAGGGCAGTGGGGGAGTCCTGGAGAGCCCTAAGTTGACTTAGAGTTGACTTAGGGCTACTCCAGGTCTACACTGACTTAAGTCGACTTTCTAAAGTCGACTTGAGCCAAAAGTCGACTTAAAACGAGGTTTTAAAAAGTCAACTTAATTTTCCTTAAGTCGACTTAAGGAAAGTGTAGTGTAAACACAGAGTAAATTAAGTCAACTTAAGCAAGCTTAAGTCGACTTAATTTACAAGTGTAGACGCACCCATTGGTACCTATAACAACAGAATGAAATTGATATAGGCACCAACATTTGGATTTATTTGGATTTACTTTTCCTCCCAAGTGTGATGGGGGAATTGGTATGTCGTTTGTGAATTTTCCAAGTCCACCTAGAATTTGGATCTCTGTTAAATAGGTCTCTGGTGGTCCATTATTCCATTAGCACAAATCTGTTTCTCTACTACCCATCCCCCCAAAATAATTTTTGAAAGCCTTCTTCTCACAAATTTTATTTTTAATAGAGAGGTCAATTTTCTGTAACTAAATGGCTTTGTTTCTTCCCTCATTTGATTTCCACCTTGAATAAACAAGGCAGCCTATTTCACCTCTGCTTTGCATTTCATGTTATCATCAACACCAGTGCAAAGAAAGATCAAGTAGACATGAAACACAATTGATCTGATTTGTTATCATTTTGCACCCACTCTTCACTGGTGTAAATGGCTGGAAAAGGTGTAACATGGAGGGAAATTAAGTCCTTCTTTCCCCTGTGATTTTGATTCAAGACACAATACTAGAAACTTTCCATTTACTTGTCACTTTTAAGATGACAACAGGTTCTGACATAAAAATAAGCTTTATTTACAAGACAAACACTAAGAAAACTACTTTTTATGGATGCAAAATCTGAAAAAACTTGACCCGTTAAGAACAATTCTTGTCACATGGAGACAAATTTATCCGATGAGTAACACCACTGGAATCATTTGAGATGCATCAGGGATAAATTCATCTCATTACCTTCTGCCTTTACAGAATTCTGGAAGGACATTTACTGATGTCTTCAATGGCTAATGAGATGTTTAGAACTCATTCAGTGTACAACTTACTAGTTTAGAACTCCAGCAGAAGGTTTGTGAGAACAGTGCCAACAGCCAAAAGTCTCATAGGCTATGTCTACACTTACTAAAATTAGTTCGAATTAGTTAGTTCGAACTAACTAATTCGAACTAATTTTAGTTAGTTCGAATTAGCTTAATTCGAACTAGCATGGCCACACTGGAATGTTAGTTCGAACTAAGCAAGCGCTTGCTTAGTTCGAATTAGTGATCCCCATGCATTTCAATGGCCGGTTATTTCGAACTAAGAAATTAGTTCGAATTAACATGGCCACATTGGTTAATTCGAACTAGTTAGTTCGAATTAACCCCTTAGTTCGAATACCCTATTCAAACTTATTAGTTTGAATTAAGGAAGCCCTTAATTCGAACTAAATAAAGCCTAGGGTAGCCATGGTTTTAGTTAGTTTGAATTAAGCCTTCTTAATTCAAACTAACTTGCCAGTGTAGACATAGCCATAGACTCTAAGGTCAGAAGGGACCAATAGGATCATCTAGACTGACCTCCCGCACAATGCAGGCCACAAAACCTCATCCACCCACTCCTGCAATGAACCTCTAACCTATGACTGAGTTATTAAAGTCCTGAAATCATGATTTAAAGACTTTAATATACAGAAAATCAACCAGCAAGTGAGCCTGTTCTACTAAAGACTAAAATGCATCATGGATATTTGTAACATGATTCAATGTAATTGCTATGGAAGGTGAAATGCAGACCGTTCAAAGTGACCTATAACCAAGAAAAAAAATGAGTCCATGACATTTTTTGTTTTTGCTTTCTGAGAGGATAATTCAGTTCTTGTCTACCTTGGAGGACTCTGCAGAGGTCTGAAGAATAGGTAGGATTGTGACACCAACGTTGTTATACAAGTGTGACTTTGTGAAGTAAAGCTCTCTCTGCTCAGAACAGCATGTGAGCTTAACTTTAAACATGTATTTATGCCTCAAAGATTTAAAATCAACCATCTGCTCAAGAGCTATCCTGGAAAAGGATGGAATTAAGCATGTATCTAAATACTTCCCAAAATCGGGGCATGATATGGGATTTTTTATTTTTTTTTAAATATCAGGCTCTGTAGAACTCCTTTGTCCTTATTAACACCCATTTGACTGAAACAAAAGCTTCCTGTGTTACAGATTCAACCCCTCCCTTCATGAAGTGCACACATACATCTGAGTCATTCAATATGTCTTCCAGCAAATTACAGGGAAACAACACTTGACATTTCTACTGCTTGTCGGGGGGTGGAGGGTGTGGAACCAAGCAAAAAACTACTTTTTCGGTGGAGGAAAAACATGCTGAGGCCTCAGACTGCATTATTTCTGACTAGTAGGGATGGGGAGAGGAAGGATTAAATATTCCAACTCATTGCAGCCCTGCTCTTCATCTGCTTCTGTCTGTTTTCCACTGGCTTTCTTCAGACACATGGACAGTCTTCTGCAAGGGATGGGGATCCTTGTTTTTCTGTATAAATACCTCCTCATCAAGAATGTTCCTTATATTAATAGCTAATTGTTTACACGCATCTTGCCTTTCAGCCTAAAAGATACCAAAGAGTTTCACTTCAGATACATGGAGGAATCACTCACCCCCTTCAACCAAAGCCTACTTCGGAATCATGGTGCATCAATTACAGTCAATAAGAAAAATTTTAACCATTAGAGGAATGAAGTTCTGAATAACCTTCCCAGGGGAGCAGTGGGGGCAAGAAACTCCTTAATTCGAACTAACTTGCCAGTGTAGACATAGCCTATGAGTCTATGCAATCAGCCTGTGGAACTCTTTGCTACAGAAAGTCACTGAGGCTGAGAACTTTGCAGGAATGGAAAAGGGATTAGATAAAAGAATATCCAGAGTTATATGAGTAAATATATATATATATATATAAAGTGTTTGGAAGGGAAGAAATCCTTCTGGGCAGAAGCCAATATCTAACTATTGGTAGCTAGAAGGACATTTCCCTGCCGGCAGTGTGTCCTGGAACTGTCTACTGTGAGGTTTCCAGCACCTTCCTCAGAAAGCCATTCCAGCACCTTCCTCAGAAAGCCATTGCCTCAGCTCTGGTAAACCTGTGATGTAAGCAAAGTACCAGAGAGGGCAAGAGAGTTTGAAGCGTTTCATTGGTCAGAACTATTATTTGGTACCGAAATAAGCTGTAAACATCAACAGAAGCGGGCTGATTATATGATGTATATTAAGTATAATCTAATCATGTAACCGCATATTAAATATTGTGAAACTATGTAGGGATTTAGGCATGATGTAACCTGTTGTATTATACATGTACCTGTTGCATTATGTATATTGTATTTAGCATGTTAGAAAGTATATATGTCTTGTGAATTCTGTATTTGGGGCTTACTTGTATTGATGTCCAAGGATGCAGGTCGTGGCTCCTTCCCATGAGGTTGGATGTACAAGGGGAACAAGCATTGTGATTAAAAGCACCATTTACCCTTCCTGCTCCTGGGTGGACCTGATCCTTGTCCTCTTCTTCCTTTCCTTCTAACACAGCTCACTACACGTGTCTTTCACTTGAACCAAACATGGTGTGCAGTGCAAGTGCCATCGTTGGGTTGCTGTAATGGGAACACTTACAGATGATGCATACAAAAAGCTCTTTGCAAGAGGAATAGTTGATGTCTTTCCATTGAGTAGGAAAGATGTGACGAGAGGGAAGCCAGGTGCTGACAGCCACAAGACACTGCCCAAAGGGAGATGTTTCCAGAAAGTGTGACTCACAGAAGAGTCAAAATAACTTGCCCAACCAACCAGCCAACAGAACAAGAATTGAAACTAAGAAAAACAGGACGGGACAACAAAGTAGCATCTCTACAAAGTTTCCTATCCTCTCATTCAGTCTCTGAACATTAGTTTCCAAATATCTTTACAACTGGTTGTCAGGTGCTTCCAGAGGACACTTCTGTCCTAAATCCTCCAGGAGAAGAGATTGTACTGGAATCTTCCTTGAATAATGAAGTCAAAACAAAACAAAGAATAATGATAAGTGACCTAGCTCTAATTATGGTAATGACAGTCTGCCTATCTATAATCCCCTTGGAATCTCTCCTGGATCAGCTATAGACTTTAAAGTGTAATATCTGTGAGTATCCCTAGTTTCTCACATAGTATTAATATATACATTTCATAATGATATTAATAATTGTGAGTTACAGGCTTTCATTGTCTCTGCATGATGAGCAGGCTGGTCAGACAAACAAATACACATTCAGTTGTCTAAGGCAGACTGTGCTTGTGCATTGCTTGCCAAATGTATTTCTAGTACATATCCAACGCACAAGCACACATTTTTCAGGCAGTACCAATTATGTAGATTTTTTCAAAGTCAAAGGAAATTTTGTCTGTCTCAAAGACGTATGAATCTACATAGCCTACTCTTTGCCATCTCACACATTTCCAAACATAGGAGTAATCCACATGTTTTATTTGTATTCTAGTATTCCCTCCTTAAAAGAGGGTTTTGCAGAATTAACTTCTTTCACAATGTTGTCCAGTCTCTGCTTCTCTAGCAGAAACCATTAATTACCAGATATGGGCCAGATTAACAGTTGGAATATCTCCATCTTTGTATTGTGGTCCCTCATCCCTTGCAAGATTTCTGCTTGTTTGTTTTTAATAAAACCCTCTTAGCTAATGATTTGTTTATTCCTACAATTGCTTGTTTCAAAATTCTGACATGTCACCAGTGTTTGCTTGCTGCCTACTCAACTTTTAACTGCTCAGATTGTCTATCTGCTCTGATGTAATCCTACAGCATTGTCACATTCTCCCACTCCAGGAAGCACATCTGCTCTGAGTCACTCTGACAATGCTGTAAGACTCCATCTCTCCCACTCCAGGAAGCATATCTTGGTCTTTGCAATCTGGGTGCATGAAAATCACAGCAGAAAACTTACAGTTTTGCTAATTTAATAACCCCCACTAACACTTCACCTGTTTTCCGCTTTCCCAAATATGTAAAGTATGTATTCCTTGGATATTTTTCTGTGTTTTAGAAAATAATCCAAGCCACAAGGTCGACATCCAGCTGTGATTTCCTCACATATTGGAAGCTGTTTGGATCTGGGCCTGGAGTTGGAGGAGTTTCATTAAGGTTCATGTCTGGTATTTTTATTTAATGTACTATAAGCCAAGGAAAGATTTTCCAAGGACTCAGCCCTCTCAACTGGGCCCTGATTTTCTAAAGAATTTAGGCTCAGCTCTTCAAGAATAGTTAGGCTCTGTACCTATTTGGCAGCCCATCCACTACTAAAACCCCCTCCCCTAGCCTAAGGGGAGATGGCACTAGACCTAGTACCAACTAGTGTCGGGGGACAACTAATGCAAGCCAGGAGCGAGTGTGAGGTCATAGGTTCAAAACAAGGGAAATAGGCCCCACAGTCACAGGCTCCTCCCTCAGACAACCTCCTCTCCCTGGTTTTATAAATGGCCACTCTGGTGTAGGCCAGGAGGAGGTTGGCGAGGAGGTCCCACGACTTTGTGGGGCTGCAGATAGGGAGTGCAGATAGGAACAGGTGAGGGGAAAAGTGCAGCCAGAACCTCAATAAGAGGTTCTGAAGGAGCCGGGAGAGGGGCTGCAGCCTGGTGCACTCAAGCTAGGTGTGCGCCTGGGTCTCCCTTTCATCACAGAAGGGGCAGGTGTTAGGGCAAGGGGTGAACCATGCCAGGTGCATGCCCGTGCTAACAGCTCCATGGAGGAGCCGCCATGGAGGGCCATGGGGTCAGAGTGGCGTAGAGGCTGGTCCATCGGGGGTCCTCGCCCTCCATTGATGGAATCAGGTCCCACCATTTCATATCGGGGTGGGATATGAGGGCGAAGAAGTGGATGGTATGGAGCACAAGCATGTACAGATATTTTGGGGCACGGTTTGGAAGCAGG
The DNA here is from genome assembly GCA_007922175.1 of Pelusios castaneus. Lineage (NCBI taxonomy): Eukaryota > Metazoa > Chordata > Testudines > Pelomedusidae > Pelusios > Pelusios castaneus. Next base: position 11,489,375 of record ML685817.1, on the reverse strand, counting down.
CCGGCTGCAAGTCTAGCAGCCGGCTAGAGGTGTGGGGGCGGCCGGGAGGCGGGGCGGGCGGCTTGCGGGGCCGGGGCCCAATGAGAAGCTCTGGTGGGCCAGGATTGAGGGGAGGGTGGGGAGCACTCTTTTGCAGGACCTGCTCAAGGTAAAGCCAAGCAGTGGGGAGCAAGGTTGCCTTCACCTCCTGGAGTAGTCACCGGGGAGTTTGAGGGGTGGAGTGCCCCATGCGCTGCGCCAGCACCCTTGGGCATAGTCCAGGAGGTCTCTGACCCTGGTGACACCTGCCAGGACCAACCTCCGCCTCACAGAGGGGGCCTCCGCCACCTGCACACCAAGATGGGGGTTGTGTAGCAGGGGCTCCGCAAGGAGGTCTTCCTCCTCGGTGGGCACAAGAGACCTGGAGGCCGAAACAAGCCTCCAGGTCCAGAGGAGGTGCTGGTAGAAGACCGGCAGCTCAGAGAGGTCTCGCGGAACACCTCTCAGGTAGATATAAAAGAGCTGCCGGTTGTATCAGAGCCCTCGGTAGCAGCGGAGGAAGGTGCGTGCCAAGTGGCTCCATGCTGTATTACCTGCACTATAGAGGAATATACAGAATTGTGAGCTGGTATCTAGATGTGTGTTCACTAGAAAAAAAAACACATCACCATATCAGATGGAAGTTTCTGTTGCACCAAGCCACTGTTAACTGCACAACAATTCCAATATTCTGGTAGGTCAACCCACCATTTCATAACTAGAGACGGACGCAATCTGCAAGATTTGGCTGAACAACCCAAGCTACAATGGTGTTCCACTCAGAGATGTTGGCTCAGTTTATTTTCAGGGTCTAAGACCTATCCTCAATGTTCAGGAAGAGCAGATCCAAGGTGCTGGTTCAGAACTATCATGGTTTTTTCCATAGTCCATTGTTTTCATTAAACAGATTTTTGTTTAAAAGCAAAGAAAACCCCAAACCTTTATGCTGGACTTTATAAAGGACTTAAGGGAGTTTTGCACCCAAATTCCCCATAAAACATTCTTTCAAATTTATCTTTGCAACTGCCAGAGAAATGCCAATGTGCCATTGATTTCAATGGCACTCTTTGTATTAAGGTCAAGCAGGATTTAGTGCAGTATCTATATGTTGATTGAATAGATGATGGAGCAATACTTGTTCTTTAACAATTCTGACATTTCCAGATGTTTGTCACGCTTTTGTCCTGTTTCTTCATAAAGAGTAAACAAAGCCAGTTTCCTTCTTTTGCCCTCAAATTGCAAAATCACTTAGCATTTATTAGCTCCTTTTGGCATAGAAGACCACAGACTTGCAGATTTGGATGAGTCATTAATTTGAAGTTCTGTCTGCAGGATGGCTATGAAAGATGCTGTTTTACAAGGGTTTTCATTGGCACAATTTGCCCAGTTAAATGCTAATGGTGTAATTTATGACTAAGGAAAGAGAGATATTTGGAAAAATAAATGAACAAAAATCTACATGCTATATCTTTGCAAGTGGTTCAAACCAAGATTTGCTATTATGATCAAATGTTAGGAGGATCAGGATACATATTGATACAAAAACAAATGTTCAGTCTAGTATTTATTTGAATTTGCCAAGAAGTTATTAAAGGTGACTATACATCTGTTGGCATCCTTGGGTGGTTTTCTATGGAATGGGGGTTTTCTGTGGAAAGTTTCAACATTTTGTTGAAAAGTCAACATCCTGAATTCATTAATTATTATTATTTGCCAAAAAGGGCTCCAAGACTGAGCACCTCAGCTGATCCAGCAGTACAACACTGGAAGAGAGGCAGTCTCTGAGTGCAAGATTGGCTTTGCAAAATTAGCAAAAATACAGGCTCATTGGAATTCATTTTAACCAGAACCATCAGCTCATGGTGACCGCATGGGAAACCCATAAGGCAAAAGAACATCAATGTACTGAAAAAGCATGTCGCAAGTTAGAGATGGGTAAAACCAGATGGGCAAACATCATCAGTTTTTATTTGGTTGCCTTAGCAAAACTCATACCAAGAGTGGTTTGGATCCAGGTCCCATTTCTAAGTCCATAAAAGGCAGGGGTGTATCTGATGATCAGATAAGTAGTTTCATTTAGACCAGTCTGTAGGAAAAATAGCAAAACCTATTATGCACTCCAAAATGCTCCCACATTTTCATATCTCCAGTAGTACTGACCATCGACACATACATTGTTAACAGGAAGAAACTGAAACATATGAATAAACATATGAGTGATATGCTTGACTGCAATGCTGTTCAATGCAGGTGCATCACTTCTCCATTTTGAGTGGGGCCCTTTAGAAGATGCAACCATTTCTTAGCCAAAAAAAAGTTAGCTATGTGAATATGTGTATTTCTACATTAGAAATCTTACTGCAGCGTGGCTGTCCCAATGCAACTGCACTGCTGTAAGATCTCTCCCGTAATTTTTCTGTGTCGATAGGAGATCTCACATCCCAGTAGTCTTCCAGGCCTGAATTTCAGCATGGCATTCGTGCACACAATGATCAGCGATGCCATATTCCAGACATAGTCACGTCCAAGTCTGGGTTTAGTACTGGCTCAAGAAGAGTGTCACCTAATGAACGGCCGGCACCACTTCCTGCAGCCCTGCTGGTCTCCATGCTATGCAATCAGAGAGATTTCTCTTCCTTTATATTCTTTGCTTACTCTGGGAGATTTTGCACTTTGACAACTGTCTTTGAATTTTGTCGCTGGAGTGAGATGTTCAATGGGCCAGCCAGTTTATTGTGTTCATCATACACCTCATAAATTGATGACTGTCGGTTAAAAATATACCTGATGATTTCAACCAGTCAATACAGGCCCAGCTGAGGGTGGATCTACTCCTTAAAGGAGGATTTGTCCATCTTCATCCTCATCCCCACCAACCGTAGGGCAATACCTCTCAATACCCTGTTAAATGCACAAACCAATCATGCTTGACTACAAAGTGACGAGTGTGAGACTTTCCTCTCAGCTGTCTCTCTTTTGCACACACATACAGCCATGCTTTTTCCCCTCTGCTATGTGTAAAAAAAAAAAAGGATAAAATACTTGTTTTGGGGGTGGGGTTAGAATTGGGAAAAAATCCCTAGTTTTAGTCAATTGAGAGCATGGCGGGCTCTGAAAAATGTCTCCTTTGCAGCTTATGTGACCTCCCTACTTCTCTTCTCTTCTCTTCTCTTCTCTTCTCTTCTCTTCTCTTCTCTTCTCTTCTCTTCTCTGTCAGGCTGTAACACTCAGCATAGCATCTGGAGCAACAGCAGTGCTCCACTGGTTCAGAGCTTTACTTGGTATTTAAACACTAGGGTGGTTATCCAAGCTACCAGAAACAAGGACAGTTTCTCCAAAAAGGCCTGAGTTTCTGGATGGAGGCTTAATAACTAGTTACCCCTTCCCACTCCCTCAGGCATTGACGGTTGCCTTTAAGGTTGACTAACCTGATCACTCACTTGCCCAGGACCCTGTGACACTACATCATATCAGGTTGCTTCCTCCTAGACTTGCTTTAACAGTGAAGAAGGAATCTGATAGGAACGAAGGGAGGGCTTCCACTATGCAGATCCAGGAAATTAGTAGTGCTTGTAGAAATACAGGGAGATAAGGTTCCCTCCATTGCTACCTACTAATATCCATAAGGTTTCAACTTGAGAGAGACAGGTGGGAGGGGAAACCAGCTTGCTAGCCAGCCCCATGAAAATAGTGGTGTGAGATGCCTTTCCTTAGGCAAGAAGTGGAGATGGGGTTAAGGAGGAGGAGTATGGTGGCCATTTGGTAAGAGAGATGGAAAAGTCTCTGAACTGAACAATTCAGAACCAAGATAAAGATTCTAGGGAAGGGTCAAAGTTCTAAGATATTCAAAATCAGTTTGCCCATCTCTGGTGCTCACTAGTAAAATCTCCAGTACATTGATTGTCTGTTCCTTATCAGTGAAGACTATGGGACAGTCAGCATAGGAATAGTGTTGATGGTTGTCTACAGTACACCATGACCAGGCTTAGGGAGGGGAGGAATTCCCTATTTATGGCAATCAAGACCTCCCAGGAAAGTTCATCTGCTGACTCAGAGGTGGAAATGTTCTGTTCAGGAGGGATGCTTTTAAATCTGACCCTGGTTAACTTAAAAATACACATCCTACCTAACCTATTGCATTCCTTAAACTGCCAAAAAATACACATGGGAATGGGGTAAAATAAATGCTGACGTGGCTTTCATTAAAGAGCTGACGGTACTAGCTACTATGCCAACATCTGGTAAGGCAGACTGGAGATGTGGCCTTTTGGGTGAGCTGACCCCAGACTGGAGAGAACTATAAAACTATGGCATATATAATCATAAACCCATTTTCCTTCCATGTGTTTTGCATCCTGTTTCTTACTGCTCTTACCGGCAAAGATACTGTGGTCAAATCCTGCAGGACTTCGTTCTCGCTCAGTTCAATGGGGGTTTTGCCTAGGCAATGAGAAAGTCATAGATTTTAAGGCCAGAAGGGACCACTGTATTCATCTAGTCTCACCTTTTCCAAACACAACTGCTGAATTCCACCTGGTGATTCCTGTGTGGGAGGGAATTTCTTGTCTTTACTACCTGAGTGAACACTGGGTTGAACATTGGTGTATTTTCAGAAAGACACCCATGCTTGATTTGAGTGACGAGTGCATGAGTTTGCATATATATTTGTATTTAAACAAATATGTTCCCCCTGACAGTCTATCTGCTCTTCCAGTTTGATCATGCAGGGGAGGAGCCATATTGAATCTATGGATGCCGTAATTCTTCTGGAAACAGCTTATGATGTTATCAGTGCAGGAGCTTGCTATCGCAAAACAGCATAAAGGGAAGCTATGTCACCAGAGAGAAAGTTTCTTTGTAAAATTCATAGAGGGTTCTGACAAATGATCCCTAGGCAAATGTTAAGTAGTATTTTACTAGATGAACAATCCCTCTGATTTCAAAGAGTAAGATACTTCACCATGTGAGTGTGAATATCAGAATCTGGCCCTTAGAAAGCTGTTTTTTTGTACAGATGTTCTCCCCCCACTCCCCAGCCCCAGTTCTGTACAGTGTAATGATACCTCTTGTGGTTTGGGGGAGAAGATGGGAGGGAGGGAGGGAGTGTCTTCCAATTGGCACATGTAAGGAAAAGGAGCCTGGAAAGGACATTTCTCCTGGAGGAATAAGGTACTTGCTTGCTGTTTCCTTAATCATAAACCCTTGATACTTTTTCCACTTTCAAACACCAAGAACAGAACCAGAAGTGGTTTCCTACAACTTTACCAGTTGCTACAGATCTCTGACACAATGCAGATTCTGTCAAGGAAAGAAGGTGTCGCCTCAGGCAGTGCTCGGTGGTTTTCAGTGCGCTCAAGAATGGAACTTTATAACCGTATGTTTCTGGCAACCTCTGAGCATACTGGTCCAAATTCTGACCTAGCCTGGTGATCACAGTTGCACCTGTTTCCAGAGGAGTTGTCCAAGCTGTCAACCAATGCCTGTTAAATGACGCATGACACTGAGATGGCTTCACTGATTGCAGCTTAATGTAAACTCCCCCTCTGCTTCCTATGACACTAAAGTATCCAAATTAATATCTATTATTAATGAAGAGAGGAAAATTAATGGAGCACAACAACTGTATAAAACACAGACATCCAAAAGCCAAGAAACTCAAAGTTAAAATTATCATTGCAAAAATAAAGGAATACTGGAAATGCAGCATTAAGGTACCTCAGACAACCTTAACTCTGCCCTTATATTCCCTTGGCCTTCTGCATGCCAATATGCCATCTCCCCTGAAGGTAGGACAAGAAGTGATTGGCTTAATCTGCAGCAAGGATGGTTTAGGATAGATTTTAGGAAACATTTTTTAACTGTAAATTCTGGAATAGGCTTCCAAGGGAGATCGTGAAGTCCCCACCATTGGAAGCATTTAAAAACAAGTTGGATAACCACCTGTCAGGGATGGTCCAGGTTTACTTAGTCCTACCACAGTATAGGGGGTTGATGACTTCTTAGGGTCCTTCCAGCACTATCTTTCTATGATTCTTTGGACTAAATCTCTAAACTTACAACCAAACCTATTTAATGCCTCTAATTCAAACCCTTCTTGCACTCTCATATTGGAAATGGTAGCAAATAAACTACATATAAATAATTAATTGTGCGCACAGTTCTGCATACTACATGTTCTACGGAGCTTTGCTGACAATTTTGGAGGCCACTTTTGAAAACCGCTTTTGAAAATATGGCTCATAAACAGGGTTTTAAGTTTTCTTGATGGCCTCTGAACATCACATTGAAATTACTATTTTTTTTTGTTGCCTACTACCAACTTCTGTACCTGTTAGACAGAATATTTCATATGCATGCAAAAAAATTAGAAAGTTAGAAATTCATCTGTCACCTGTGTTTCTGCTGCTTGAACATAACTAGTTGCTTAAAGATTTATATAATAATTGTAAATTTGTGATTCTGGGTAAAGAAACCCCCCCTCCCCCACTGTAAATGAAATATTTCTCATAAAGCTCTTTCCTTTAGTTTGGTCTAGTGGAAACTCATTTAAATTTGATTTATTGTGCCTTGGAATTTAAGACTTCAGATGAGATTAATAGGCTGTTTTCTGGTTACATCATCTTCATGGATTGTGAAGACAAGCCTACGCTGAAATCACAGAGGACACTTTAGTTATAGCCCCTTGTTAAAATAATGGAATGATTGCTGTTTCCAAGTAACTCAATAGGATAACATAACAGATAGGCTGCATAAGGAATAAATCTGGAATTTAGACTTTATAATAAGGCCAGTTGTAGCAGCATCCACAACAAATGCTTTACGTTACATTGACAGGCTGTATATCATTCAGTACAGCAAACATGACTCATTTTCAGGTCCCTCTTCTGATTGGCTGAAGAAATTGTCTTTTTCTTTTTTTTTTAATGTGTCCCTGGACCATATTTTTTTGAATTTCAGTGCGATCCCCAGATAGCTTTCATTCACTACATTTCAATTGGACAGATAGGAACCTGAATGGGACTCCGCCTTCATGTGAACACAGCACCAAAACATTTCAGGGGAGCTTTTCAAAGGTAACAAAGACAATTAGACATGCCACTCCCATTGAAAGTCAAAATAGGAGAGCTGTTTTTCAAGAGCCCATCCTTATTCATATTATATATTTGTATCACAATGCTGAATAAAGGCCCCACTGTGCAAAGTGCATAATAAAGCTGAATATATTTGAAGGGCCAAAGGGACAAAATCTGCAGTTTACACTCAGGCAGACCTCTCCTGCCATCCTTCCAACTGAAGTTACATTGTGATCTGGCCTAAGAGTCACTGTGACTTCCAGAACCCTGAGCCCTATGATACTGATAATTCAATCCACCGACGCAAAACACTAGGCAGAAATAAATCACTGATCCTATCCTGAAACTTGAATAATATGAAACTCCCGGGTTAGGTTTCCCAAAACTTTTGCAATAATATTTGCAAATTCCATCAACTTTTGAAGGGAAAAATAAAGTTCCAAAAGAGGAAATTTTACCAAGTTTCATCCAGTTTCTCAGACTGACCACAGTTTTATTACTATCATTGATCACCCCAGAGAAGTTCCAGAAGGGTAGCCATGTTAGTCTAGTTAAGCAAAACAAATAAGGAGTCCTGTGGCACTTTTAAAGACTAACAGATTTATTTATGGCATGAGCTTTTAAGAGCAAAATCCGTGGGATTCTACCCACAAAACTTGTGTGATAGATTAACCCAAGAGAAGGTTTTGTTTTTTGCTATCTCTTGAATACTGTTAGGTTTGGGTTTTTTTGGAAGCATGGAATATAATTGTCTCTGACAAAGCTACATTTTGCTTAAGACATGTTCTTGCACAGTCTCCATTCAGGAAAGTGGTGATTTACTTCACTGGCCCAAAAGTTTTTTAAAAAGGCAAAACTAACCCATTTCAGTGGTGGTGGTGTTTTTGTATAGCCCTTTGAGGCTAGAGAGTGACCTGGACTAGATGCCTGCACTAGGCAATAAGAACTTCCTTTGTGTCTCTGCACAGGCTACAGAGTCCTTGAAACAAGTTGCAGAAAGGTAAGCAGGAGTTATGTACTTGTCCAGTGCCCTTCCTGAAGCAGATGAGGATTAAATAGGCAGGAGGATAGATAGAATGATAGCTCCTACCACAACACGAGCCAGAGAAATTATACCATGGCCATGCTGGGGAAGAATATATTTGCATCTGGCATAAGCTATGCAAGCATCAAATTACTGACAACCCTGCTCCAACCCTGGAGCAAAGGGGAAGCAGTAAGAGAACATTGCCCCTGAAGGGTGTCTCTGAGGCACAGCAACTTTCGGAACTTCTCCTGTGTGCTGCTTACAAACAGTTCCTTGCTCCTGGCTGTGCCTGTTAAGCAGGGCCAGTTTGTTCATTGGTGAAAATAGGCTTAGCTCCAGTGACTCCCGTAGAACGGTACCCATTTACACCAGCTGAGACTCTCTCCCTCAGGGTTTTAACAGACAATGCGTCTATGGAGCTTGATGGGTTTCTAGTGATACTGGCCAGGACCAATAAATACATAGATCCATAAATAAAAGATGCAGAGAACAACAGTGTTTGCTAATGCACATCCAGCCAAGCTGTTAAGATATCTAGCAATGGATTTGGATGGGTTCCCATTCGATTTCAGTCCCTGGGGTGATCTAGTTTAGAAAGCAAATTTCTTTACAATGAAATCTGTTTGGCAGCAAATGAAGTTCATCTTCAGGGCACACACATACACACAAAAGAGAGCAAAGGAGTTGCTGTGTAATTAGGTCAAATTATTGGTTGCTAGGAGGAAGAAATCCAGGTTTGCCCACATTTACCACATAAAAGGGACTATGGACCTTTCATTCAGACCATCAGAAACATTATCAAAGCCATTACTTATTCTGTCAAGTGTGTGAGGCTCTTTGTTCTTGGATTATGTTTTAATTATTTTTTTTAAACACTGCCTTATTTAAACTAAGGACTCTAATGCTGGGCTCTTGCTGGACCAATAAAAACTGGGGTGTTTGAGGCTATAAACATCTTGTATTTTTAATTCCCCCCTGGGAGAAGGTAAGAGAAAACATAATGAAACTAGAAAAGGAGTTTGCTTTTAAAAAAACACCCCAAACAGCAAAAAGGGAAACAGCCTTTTAAAAACAAGAAGTCCCCTAAAAAATGGTAAACTTTTACATGGCAGATATTTTTGGTTCATGATGCTCCAGCACCATTCCCCATCATATGGAGGGCCCCTTGTTTTGATCTAAGTGGGTGTCAGTAACAGTGAGTCATTCAGAGTCTCAGGGCTTTGTCCCATCCCCAAGGAAAGAGTGCAGCTTGCTTGCTTTCATTTTGATCTGAAAGGATCATGGGATGCTATAAAGCATCGCCAAGTGCCAAAGAGCTTCAGTCCCAATGTTCAAGAACCAAGATACGTCCCAAGAAAACATCAAAGAAATGAACTTTGCATCTTGTGGGTAATTTCTTCCAGAGCCTACCCTCTGATTAATTTGTTTGTTTATTTAGCATCTGCACTAACTTCATGGTAAGACAGAATACACAGCCATTAACTCCCAATTGGAAGGCCAGTGAGTTTTTCTGGGGTGTGCCTGGGACCTATGATGATTTTTTGGTGGGAGGGGGGCTAACAGAGACTGTCCAGTTTTTCTGGTTTTATAGATTATATTTTCTTAATTTAGAAAAAAATAGGTAAAGCTAACATACTGCAGTGTAGAATTCTGCCACTCCAGTTGAGGCAGAAGTGCCATGAAGGCAAATACGAACAGATCCCTGGCACCCAAATGGTTCCCAAACTGCAGCCTAGGGATTATAGATGGTCTGTACAGCACATGCTTATGTCTCATGGACAGAGGACCAGGGACATAGTTCTCACAGTCCTTCTCTATTTCCACCTCCTAAATTGTATTGCAACTTAGCTTGAAGTAAATGCCAATGTAAATTTCCCATCTTGGTCTTCACTGTAGTTGCCACAGGAAATTTATATGATCACAAATGGGAGAGGAGGTGGTCCATAGCACTGTGAGTGGGAATAGAAACCGTAAGTGCAACTGTGAGTGAGCTCGGAGGTGGTTCACAGAATTGTGAATGGAGGAGAGGTGCCTGCAAGACAACATCTCTAACATGAGGTCTATCTTGGCACTGAGGGAGACATAAATTGATCTTCTTTCTCTGGTACTTTCTTCCCACTCTCTCTCCCACAGTGTGTTGAAACCTACCTCACCTTCTATTTGCCCCATTTCCTCCCCCAGCAGCCATGCCCTCTTTCTGCTGTCAGTCATGTGCAGTATGCACATTCGTTTCCCTACGTTTGTAACAGGACACTCTGCACTAGCTGAAGAAGCAAAGGACTCAGGGCCAGGGGCTGTGACTTGCCTTGGCTGCTGAGCATGGCATTGCAGGCTATTCTCCTTTACACCCCCTGCTGACAACTCTTCCAGCTCCATGGCTGTCTTTTTCTTCCTGTGACTTAACAGTGCAGCCAGATCACATAGGCTATGTCTACACTGGCAAGTTAGTTCGAATTAAGGAAGCTTAATTTGAACTAACTAAAGCCATGGCTACCCTAGGCTTTAGTTAGTTCGAATTAAGGGCTTCCTTAATTCGAACTAATAAGTTCGAATAGCCTATTTGAACTAAGGGTTAATTCGAACTAGTTAGTTCGAATTAACCAATGTGGCCATGTTAGTTCGAACTAATTGCTTAGTTCAAACTAACCGGCCCATTGAAATCAATGTAAATCGCTAATTCGAACTAAGCAAGTGCCATAAATGGCACTTGCTTAGTTCAAACTAATTTTTTCTAGTTCAAATTAAGTTAATTCGAGCTAACTAAAATTAGTTCAAATTAGTTAGTTCGAATTAACTAATTCGAACTAATTTTAGTAAGTGTAGACATAGCCATAGAGTCCTACCCCTTCCTTCCAACAACTATTAGTCCTTTATCTTCCTGTTGGACCCTGAAGTCCAAATCCAGATTCACTAGTCCTTGCCTTGGGTATCAGGGAGTTTCAGTACACCTTACCCCTTGTCAGCAGGTTTCTCCTCCACTGTCTTTGGAAGGTTGGGACCCCTCCCAGGTCCTGGCTCTGTCACCACGTGCCTTTGGACAACTCATTTTGGCCCTGATTCAGCAATACACTAAAGCACTTGCATAACTTTTAGCATGTGTTCTATTTGATTCATCACCAAAGTACCCGACAGCCAGATCCTAAAAGGTATTTAGGCACCCAACTTTCATTGATTTCAATGGGAGTAAGGTACCTAAAAATGTTTGAGGCTGTTGACCTGAGTGCCTTCTAGTAGTGCATTAAGCAATGTAACTAACACCGGTCCTGTATATGTTCTTACGTGCTTTGTTCAACAGTGACCTTTAACTGTCTGCTTCAGGGTATCCATCTACAAAAGAGATAATGACCCTTCCTGACCTACCTCATGGGAGGGTCCTGAAGACAAGTTAATGTGTGTGAAAGAGTTGGAAGTTGTAATGCACTTGTTAGTGCTAAATATTATTGTGATACCCAGGCTTCTGGAAAATCTTGGAAGCATCTAGCAAATCTCTGCAATCAAACTGACTGTGTAGCAAATGGAATCTCAGCCTCATACTTCAAATCCCATCTCTTCCACTTAGAGTCCCATCAAGTAAACCTTATATAGGAAAAACTTGTAGCGAAGTCAAAGTGAGGTTTGATTTTATGAGAATTTTACAGCCTCTATTCTTTGGAAGCAATTCACTAATATAATGAAAGTCAAAAGACATACCAGACATATATATGCTTCATGAAAGTGAATCACAATGAAGACTGAGAAGATACTGAAAGGAAGGTTACCCACCTTATGCGGAAACTGGAGTTCTTCGAGATGGGTGTCCCTGTGGGTGCTCCACCTTGGGAATTCCAGTGCATCCCCGCATCTGGATCGGAAAATCTTCTAGCAGTGCTCATCATGGCTGCATGGGTGCCGAGAGGCTGTCTCATGCCTGGCTTTGGCTCCCTTTTGACGGGTGCGCACCTCAACCCTCCTCAGTTCCTTCTTCATCTGGGAGCAATAAGGATGCACTCCAAAGTAAAGAGGAGAGGAGGGCAGATGTTGGAGCACCCACAGGGACACCTCTCTCAAAGAACTGCAGTTACAGCACAAGGTGGGTAACCTTCCTTTCTCCTTTGAGGTGTGTCCCTGTGGGTTCTCCACCTTAGGAGACTCCAAAGCAGTGTCCAAATTACGATGGAAGGACTTTGGAATTGACGTTGTGAATAGTGGACAGGACAAATAGTCCAACTTGTGCGTCCGAACACGATGCCTGGTCAATAGCATAGTGATTTGTGAATGTATGGACTGAAGTCCAGATTCCGGCTTCACAAATATCCATGAGAGGGATGTTATGTAGAAAGGCGGTTGTAGTGGAGACCGCTCTCGTGTAATGTGAGGTAACATGGTCAGGTGGGGAAGTCCTTGTGTGGGTGAAACAAAGATGGATCCAGTTAAGAGATCCATTTTGACAATTGTTGGTTTGAAATAGCATCACCCTTGGATCTTTCTATCGTGGAGACAAATAGGCTACGTCTACACTGGGGAATTTAGGTCGACTTAAATAAGTCAACTTTAATAAGTTGACTTTAAGTTGACCTTATTAAGTCGACTTAGAGAGTCCACACAGGACTCCTAAGTCGACTTAAACTGGGCCTTACTAACTCGACTTAGAGACTCTATGCTAGACTCTCTAAATCGACTAGTTCGGTCCAGGGACAGCCAGGCCCGCATGGGGCTGGCTCTCCCCAGGGCAGCAAGCCCCTGAGTGGTCTGGGGGAGAAGGGAGCGTGGAGCTCCCTTCTGCCCCGGACCACTCGGCTCCCTTCTGCTCAGGACTTCTCAGGTCCTGGGCAGAAGGGAACCCTTCTAGCCGGGACCGCTTGGGACCAGGGAGAACTTCCCTGGGGCCCGAGTAGTTCCGGCCAGGAGGAAGAGCTGGAGACCTGTGCTCCAGCTGCTCGGCAGCTGGCAGCTGGAGCGCGGAGCTTCCTTCTCCCCGGGACCTGCGCTCCAGATGCCCGGGAGAAGGGACCGCGGGGCTCTAAGTCAACTTAGGGCATCCACACTGCTTAAGTCGACTTAAAAAGTCGACTCAAGCTTCACAGTCAACTTTACACAAGGTGTTATAAAGTCGACTTTGAATTTCCTTAAGTCGACTTAAGCAGCAACTTAAGTCAATTTAAGGAAATGCCAGTGTGGACGCAGAGTAAATTAAGTCGACTTAAGCATCCTGAGGTCAACTTAATTTACTAGTGTAGACACACCCAGAGTCTATTAGTTGCTCTGAATGTTTTTGTTCTTTCCAGGTAGAAGGCCAGAGTGCGACGGAGAACAGTGTTGTGCGGTGTGGAATGTGGTCTCGGCATGAATACAGGTAAGTGAAGAATTTGGTTGACATGAAAGGTAGACAATACCTTTGAAATAAATTTTGGGTGAGGTTTGAGTGTTACTTTGTCTTTATGAAATACGGTATATGGAGGCATGGGCATCAGAGCAGCCAGTTCACTGACCAGTCATGCGGATGTGATAGCTAGGAGGAAAGCTACTTTCATGGACATATGACTGAAATAACAAGCTGCAAGTTTCCAGAGGGGTAGCTGTGTTAGTCTGTGTACAGCGAAAACAACGAGAATCCTGTGGCACCTTATAGACTAACAGATTTTCCTCGGGATAAGCTTTCGTGGGCTTTAACCTACTTCGTCAGATGCATCAAGTTGCAAGTGGTTCAAATGGTGGTTTAGTTAGTGTTCTGAAGTCTAAGTTAAGGTCCCAGATCAGAGTAGGTGGACCTATATTCAGGAATAGAGTCTGTATGCCCAGTAGGAACCTTTTAATAACTGGGTGGGAAAAAAGTGAATTTTCATTATGGAAGGCAGCAATGGCAGCGAGGTGCACTCTGATGGAGCTGATGGAAAGTCCTGTTTGCTTTATGTGCAGCTAGTATTCCAGGATCACCGAGATCGATGTGGAAATAGGAGCAATCTTGTGTCAATTACACCAATTATGGAACCTGGACCATTTTTGCAGGTAAGTTTTGTGAGTAGAAGGTTTTCGGCTCTTTAATAGGATATGCTTTACTGCTTCTGAGCATTGTAGCTCCTCCTGTTGGAACCACTGAGAAACCAGGCTGTTAAGTGTAATTTCTGGGTGAGTCGTGCAACCTGTGTGGCACCAGTATGTTCCTCATTAGGGGAAGGGCAATTGGTTGTTTTGTGGACATCTCCATGAGGTAAATATACCGTGGCTGTCTGGGCCAGGCAGAAGATATCATGATGACCGTCGCCAACTTGTGACAGATTTTTAGCAGTGTTCAATGGATTAAGGGGATAGGAGGAAAGGCATATCATAGAATCATAGAATAATAGGGTTGGAAGGGACCTCATGAGGTCATCTAGTCCAACCCCCTGCTAAAAAGCAGGACCACTCCCACTCCTGTCCCAAGAGTGTAGAAAGGCATCTCTCAGAGATCCTTGACCAATTCCTGCTCTTGAGGAGAACCTTGGGCACTTGTGATTTAGTTGTGTGATGAACAAGTCTGTAGTAGGAAAACCCCAGGGTAGAAAGATATGAAGCATGCAAGGATGAATCTCCCACACGTAGTCTTGGGTGAAAGACTTGCTGAAGAAATCCATAATCGGATTGTGAGTACCAGATAGGTATGTAGGAGAAATCATGGTATCATCCTGCAGGCACCAATTCCAGACTAGCATAGCCTCTATGCAAAGGGGTTTCAATTGTGCGTCCCCTTGTCTGTTTATATAGAACATGCAGGCTATGTTGTCTGTCATGATCTTTACATGTTGATGAGTTAGGGAATGTCTGAAATGCTGGCAAGCATAACGCACCATGTGGAGCTCTAACCCGTTTATGTGGAGCTGCGTTTCTGCCAGTGACCATTTGCCTTGGACAGTATGTGGTCAAAGATGGGCACCCCAACCCATGAGGGATGCGTTTTGTTGACATAGAGAGTAAGAGAGATTGAGGCACAAATGGTACTCCCATCATTAGGTATTGAGTATCCATCCACCATTTTATAGTTTATTTCACCGCCTTTGGTATAGAGATTACTCTGTGTATTGAGTAATGACTTGGTCTGTAAATTTTTGCTAGGTAGAGTTGAAGTGGTCGCATGCGGAGTCTCGCATTCGCCACTACTGCGGTAGTTGCGGCCATGTGACCGAGAAGTTGTAAACATGTGTGTACAGTGATTGTGGGCATGTTCAGCACCAGGTTGGTTAGATCTGAGATTGTGTTGAATCTCAGATCTGGGAGAAAAGCTCTTGTTCTTGTGGAATCCAGTCAGGTGCCAATGAATTCTATTATTTGCATAGGCTGTAGCATGGACTTGTTGAAGTTTATTAAAAGACCAAGGGAATGGAAGAGTGATATTGTAAGTTCAACTGCCTTGAGAGCTTCTTGGTGGGAACATGATTTTATTAGGCAGTCATCGAGGTACGGGAAGATAGCGACACCTCTTCTGCGTAGATGTGCTGCGACCACAGCAAGTATTTTTGAGAATACTTGTGGAACTGTGGAGAGACCAAAAGATAAGATGGTGTATTGGTAATGGTTCTTATTGACAATGAACCTGAGGTATTTTCTATGGGCTGGATGGATAGAAATATGAAAATAAGCATATTGCAGGTCGAGAGCCGTGAACCAGTTGCCGTGTTCTAGAGTCAGAATGATAGTAGAGAATGTAACCATTTTAAATTTTTGAGGTTTTATATGTCTGCTTAATTTTCTGAGATCAAGGATTGGCTGCCATCTACCCGATATTTTCTTGGTCAAGAAATATGGGGAGTAGAATCCTTTGCCGTGGTATTGAGATGGAACTCTTTCTAATGCCCCTACCGAGCGCAGGTGAGATACCTCTTTCTGTAGTTGTTCATGAGTAGTGTCCCTAAAGAGGGCCAGGGTGGGGTATAGGGTAGATGGCTTTGATGCAGAGTTACCTCCTGAGGCCCATGACAAGAGCCAGAATTCAGGGGTTCCCAACCCCTGGCCAGCTTTTCAAGTGGCCTGTGCCCCGCCAACTGGGAGCCGGCAACTGGACTGCAGCCGCCTACCTCCCACCTGGGGTCCTCCTCTTTCGGCAGTGCTTCTGGGCCATGCCACGCTCCCTGCCCCCACCCCGGAGCCTCAACAGCCACTGCAGGGCAGACGGGGAGGAGCCACCACCACGCAGCAGGCTAGGAGCTGCGCTGTCTGCACCACTCACCAGGCAGAGCCCTGGCCTGCAGTGGCGGGAGAGCGTGTTGGGCCAGGTGACTGACTGGACCAGATGGACCTAGTGCCCAGGGCCAGGTTAGAGCTGGCAGGAGGGGGCCTGGAGGTGTCGGGAGGGCTCCCATGGGGGCTCTGTGCTGGGGGAGGCTCCATGAGGTCCCTGTGGGGGGCTCTGCCCAGTCCTGGTGTGCAGCTGGAAGCTGGGCTATGGCTGCTTGCCTCCCCTTTCTTTCTTTCTTTCTTTCTTTCTTTCTTTCTTTCTTTCTTTCTTTCTTAAAAAAACTTTTAAAAAATTATTTTTAATTAAAAACCTTTTAAAATTAAATTGTAATTAAAATTTATTCAAATTCAATTAATTAAACCCAATTAATTCATTTTATTTACAATCACTTTGAATTCAATTAATTAGTTTTTAATATAATTTTAATTAAATAAACTGGTGACCCTGTTGTATGAAAAGGTTTCAGTGATGCAGCCCTTGGCCTATATCCAAGTCCTCATGTGGCCCTCATGGTGATTTGAGTTTGAGACCCCTGGTGTAGTCATCCTGACTGTATCAAGGCACATCTATCTGATATTATTGATGTCCAGAAATCATAGAAATGGTATAGACTACCAGAGAATAGAGAAAGATGGTGTGGCTCAAGTACTACAGGAAGGTTCTGTCGGTCCTCAACTGGACTCTCAAAACTGTGGTTTAGTGGGTGGTAATTGGGAAGCTGGTGCCTGATTAGATGGTTGTCTGCTGCATTGCGTTCGCTGCCTTGAGTGTAGTGGCTGATCCTGCCATCTATATTGTGGCCTGGATTGGTACTGGAATGAGTACCTGGAATTGTATGGTTGGCAACGGTAAGGTCTCTGTCTTGTTGCAAGTGTGTAGATACTGAAGGTCCATAGAGGTGCTCTAGAGTCTTTAGAAGAATGCATTATCTCATCTTTTTTTTCTGAAAATAATTGCTTTTTGTCAAAAAGGAGGTCTTCAATTGTTGCCTGGAGCTGTTTGGGAAGATCTGCAGAGTGTAACCAAGAAGATCTGTTCCAAAGGGGTAGCTGTGTTAGTCTATTGCAGAAAAACAAACAGAGTCCTGTGGCACTTTTAAAGACTAACATACTCCCATGGCAATAGATCGAGCTGCTGTGTCGGCTACATCCAAAGCTGCTTGGAGAGCTGTTCTAGATATTAACTGACCTTCTTTAATTACTGCATGAAATTTTTGTTTTTTGTGGTCTGGAATGTGCTAAATAAAATCAGCTAATTTTAGATAATTATCAAGGTCATAATTCACAAGTAATGTGCAGTAATTTGCAATTCTTAATTTCAGGGTGGAAGAAATGTAAATCTTCCTGACAAGGAGATCTATTTTTTTTATCCTCCTTGTCATGAGGGGTGGATCTATTGTAGAGTTGCTTATGTCTGCAGTTGGCAGTTTCTACAACAAGTGAGTTTGGTGGAGGGTGGTTTAAGAGATATTCTGATCCCTTGCTTGGGATATAATATTTTTGTCAGCTCTCCTACAGGTGGGAGCAGTAGTGGCTGGAGTCTGCCAGATGACAGAATAAGTTAGAGCACTGTCCATTGGAAGGGCAATTTTGTGGACAATTTGGTTTGCAAGATTCTCAGGAGCTTGTGTTGAGATTCCTGAAGATCTTGCATCAGGATTTCTTGGGATTTGGCCACACATTGGAACAGATCCTGGAATTGCTTGAAATCATCTGCTGTGGTTGGTGGGGATGGGATAATTGCTTCATCCGGTGATGATGAAGAATGATGTGGTGGGGATCTCTCTTCCAGATATTCTCTTTCATCCACCGGTTGTTCAGGTTCCTGTTCAATTGGGGCTATAGTCTTAGTCCAAGGCTGGTGTATTCCTGAGGTGGGTGGTCTGGAGGAATGGGCAGAGTATTGTGACCATGATTCCCAATGGAACCAGTTTGGTGGATAAGCAGATGGAGAACCGTGCCATGGGGGAGCAAACCATGGGAATGATGGAAAGCTAGGTGTGTGAGATCTACAGTGCTGTGTTGTAGGCGATGGCGGTTGAGGGGAGAATCTAGGTCTGCGATCCTCCAATTCATCGTCGCTTGAGAAGGGAAGAGGAGATGGAGAGCCTGCAGAAGACAGAAGTGCAGAGGACCCGGCAGTGTTGGAGAAGTGAGAGGCTAGAGAGAGAGCACTGTGAGTGTCTTCATCAGAGACCTGGTGCTTATTTTTTAAATTATGTTTTCTTGACAATGAGTGGTGCAGTGAGTGGCTCGGTGCCAGGGAAGTTGATATTGGTGCCAAGTGACATGGCACGGTGTGCGATTCGGTCGGCACGGAGGTGGTTGTCAGTGCCGAAGGTTCAGTCGTGGGTGCTGTGGTTTTCTGTGCCGAAGGTTGCGAGGATGTTTTCGGGACCGAGTGAGCCATCGGTGCCATTGGAGCGGCAGTTTTTGCTTGTTTACCAGCCACAGGCATTGGTTGCTGAGTATTTTTGTCCCTATGGCTGACAATTGAAATAGACCTGTCATGGGACTTGTCAGCTGTAGTAGCTGAGGCACCTACTGCCTCTCTGGTACATATAGGTCTCCGGAGCATTGATGTTGATTTTGTCTTTTTTGAAGATGTCTGAGGTGATGTTAGGCGCATCTTAGGAGACTGAACAAGCGTGGATACTGTCTCAGTCTTCCCCCGGTCAGAAACTGGCCTAAGGAACCGTTCCATTAGTAAGAGCTTGAGTCTCTATCGCACCGTGCTCTTGAGCTAAGAGGGTCACACCAAGGTTTAGGGTCACACCAAGCATGGGGTTGCATCCCTGACTATCTTGGCTAATAGTCACTGATGGAATTTATCTAGTTCAATTTTTGAACTAGATAAACTTTTGGCCATCACAACATCCCATGGCAAGGAGTTCCACAAGTTAAATTGGTAATGTGTGAAAAGTACTTTCTCTTGTCTGCATTAATCCTGCTTCCTATTAATTTTATTAAATGACCTTTGGTTTTTGAGAAAGGGGAAATAACACTTCTCTAGTCACTTTTTTTCCCCACAATTGATGATTTTATAGCCCTCTATGGACCGCTTACTTGTCTTTTTTTCTAAGATGAACAGCCCTAAACTTTTTTAATTTCTCCTCATAATGAAGCCTATCCATACCATTGATCATCTTTTGTTTGCCATTCTCTGAACTATCTCCATTTCCATTATATCCTTTTATGATATGGGACCAGAACTGGTGCACCATGATTTATACGGTGACGTAATGGTATTTTCTATCCTTTCCCTAACAGTTCCTAACATTCTGTTAGCCCTTTTCACCACCACTGCTCATTGAGCTGAAGCTTTTAAAAAGCTAGTCATGGTGACTCCAAGATCTCTTTTTTGAGTTATAATTAATTAATTAATTAATTAATTAGCAATTATTAATGATTAAATAATTAATCAACTCATTAAATAATAACTAATTTATTTAATTAATTTAGAATCCGTCATTATATATGTGTAATTGGGATTATTTTTCCCAATGAACATTACTTTTCATTTACATTCAGTTTCATCTGCAATTTGTTGCCCAGTCACCCAGTTTTGTGAGATTCCCTCAGTAACTCTTCACAGTCATTTCCACACTTACCTATCTTGAATACATTTTGTATGATCTCCAAATTTCGCCACTTCACCATTCACTTTCTTTTCCAGATCATTAATGATTATGTTGAACAACACTGGTCCCAGTACAGATCTTTGGGGGACCTTGCTCCTGAGCTCTCTCCATTGTGACAACTGATGATTCATTTCTATCCTTTGTTTCCTACCTTTTATCCCAGAGGTTCTCAACCACTGTATTGGGACACGTTACTGTTTCACCACACAGTGGTAAATGTATTGTGGAGAGCCGGGGAAATAGCTGGATTTGGCCTGTGAGGGGTGGGCTGGTGTCTCCTGTAGGGTCGCAATATGCCACCAAGCGTGTCACGGCCCCCAAAAGATTCAGAACCCCTGTCAGTTATTGATCCATGAGAGGACCTTCTCGGTTAACCCAGAACGACCCACAACTATTTAGCATCCGTAAGAACCTTTGATGATGGACCTTGTCAAAGGCTTTCTGAAAATCCACATACATTATATCAGACGGATCACCCTTATCCACATTCCTGTTGACACACAAATAGAGAGACAGGATTGAATAAGCCACTCACCTAACAGATGCCAGATAAGCACTGGAGTACAGGAAAGTTACTGTAAGAAATATGTTTAACCATGCTTTTAGTGCCTGTTTTAACAAATGAATCAGATATTTTAATTTATTCCTACTTCTTACTGATACCTATTGAAATTTATTCAGATTTGGTAACTTAAGGTTAAATGGAGAGACAGACCATTGCCTTTGTGTTCTGACTATTAAACAAAATCTAGAGAGAACATTGATATGACTTGTTGGTGCTTGACTCTTTGTAGCTTTTTATCTTTTATAAATGAATCTTGTAATTGTCAAATGAGAAATGTGATGAAAAAGCTATTGAGAAAATTTCATGCTGACCTTCCATAACCATTTTAACACACATCAGTTGTAGCCAATTATGTCATGCCCTATATTTGGAATGTATCCCGGAGTAACCATGTGAATAGGTTCTACTTAAACAGTAGGTTCATGCTAATTTAGCAAGAGAGGGAAATGCAAGCATAAGCTGCTGAGGTAATTTATCTCAGACAATTGTTTCACAAAACTAACTCTCTCCCCATCCCCCAAAGAAATCATCTGAATCCCTGTCACTGCAAACAAAACAAAACAACAAAAAACCCCACCATTTTTCTTCATCCTGCCTCTGATATAGTGACACTGAAGAGGCCAAATTCTGCTCTGGTGTAATTCAGTGGGAGTCTGTGAAGTTGGATAAGTAGCCCATAATTATTGTCTGAGGCTTTTGAGGATGGGATTCCCCCTTTCCCCATTACTTCAACCTCAATTCTGAGTAAGGAATGCAGCACATCAAACCAAAACTGAAAGGAATTCTTGAGGTTTTTGCTTTCTATCTGACTTTTCAGCTGTTCTCATACTTTCTTGTGCTCCGTTGCTCATCTGCAACTGTTTAGTGAGAAGCGTAATCGGTCCAGTCTATCTACTTATGTGGCTCCATTACTGTCGATTCTGCCACCCTCAAAATATTAATGAATTCTCACAGTACCCCTGCAAGGTAGGGAATTTATACTCTAATGGGGAACTGAGGCACACAGGCTATGTCTACACTTGTTAATTTAGGTCGACTTTGTTAAGTCAATTTAGCATGTCCACACCTAAATTTTAAGTCGACTTAGGGGGGACCTTACAAAGTTGACCTAGAGCGTCCACACTGGACGCCTCGGTCAACTTCTAGGGGCTAGGTGGACCTGGGAGAGGTCCATGGTGGCAGGGGGGCACCCCTTGCCAAGTGCCAGGGGTCTTAGCCTTTGCCCCATTGTACCTGGGTACAATGGGGCAAAGGGGGACAGGGACCCTGGCAGGGCATAGGAGCAGGGTGGGCAGGGCTCTGCCCTGCCCTGTGGGGGGGCATGCCAGGCTCCCCCTGTGCCACCCCCCCTGGCAGGGAGGGCAGTGGGGGAGTCCTGGAGAGCCCTAAGTCGACTTAGAGTCGACTTAGGGCTACTCTGCGTCCACACTGGCTTAAGTAGACTTTAGAAAGTCAACTTAAGCCTAAAGTCGACTTTAAATGAGGTTTAACAAAGTCAACTTAATTTTCCTTAAGTCAACTTAAGCAGACAACAGAGTCCTGTGGCACTTTTAAAGACTAACAGATTTATTTATCGCATGAGCTTTCGTGGGAGAAAATCCCACTTCGTCAGACGCTTTGAAGATAAGAAAGTTACAGAGTGGTAGGAAATTAAATGCAGGGGAGTGTATGACATAGCATCAGGTCAGGCTGTAACAGCAAATCAAAATAGGTGTTAGGATTCAAAACACTGGGGAACAGCACATAGAGGAGGGGGAGGTCAAATCACTTGTTGTAATGCGAGAAAAATCCATAGTCCCTGTTTAACCCCAAGACAACTGAGTCAAATTTGCATATAAGTTCGAGTTCTGCAGACTCTCTTTGAAACTGTGAAACTGTGAAGCAGTTTGCTTAAGTCGACTTAAGGAAAGTGTAGTGTAGACGTAGTGTAAATTAAGTCGACTTAAGCCAGCTACTAATTTACAAGTGTAGATGCACCCACAGATATTAAGGACATGATTTAAAGTTCCTCGGGGTCCAAGGGAGGCATTGCACAGACTTTGAAATCAGGCCCTAACTGATTTGCTTAAGGTCACAGGAAGTCTGTAGCAAGAACAAGAACTGAGCCCTGAACGCCAGATTAGCTAGCTCCTTAACCAGCAGTGCATCTTTCCTATCCACGCTGGTGCCATTGCAACTCCATAACCAGAGGATGAGGGCAAAATGTTTTAGCTGTTTTCTCCAGGTATGTTACTTCTGCAGAACTTCCCCTGCCTAATTTTCAGATGTCGGCACCTTAACAGCACATCCAAATCCTTCCTTTGGGTGATCGTACTGACAGAAAAGCCCATTTCATACACCAGTGCGCCATTCTGAGGCCCAAATGCCTAGGAAACAGCACAGGGCCACCCTAGCAAGGCATTACAAAGAGTTGTCTATGCCTTGGATCATCCCCAAACCTCTGTTTGCTTTCTGGCAACAGATACCCATGTGATTAGTTCAGTGTTATAGTTTTATTTAAAAGTGGGTTAATGAAAGTGTTGTGGGGTCAGGAAGATGAAACAAAACAATGACCAACAAATTTAAGAGACACGGCATATTTGCCATTATTTACCACTTGGGTGAGAGGCGAGGGTCAATGGCCAAACTATGTCTTCAGTGCCTCAGTGCATCCTTCAAAGTTGATTATTTGGGGATTGGGGGGGGGGGGGGGGCGGGGTAGTAGAGTCCTTGAAGCCCAGAGGGCCTAGTGGTTCGCACACCTGGTTTTCAGTCTGTTGCTGCCCAGGCAAAGAGAAGGGGAGGGATATCTGGACCCTACCCTAGGCTGAAGGCATGGATGTCTCAATTTGCATCAGGGCCTTGCTCTGAACCAGGCATGGCATGTCCCTCCCACCTGGTCCTTGTCCACAACCCTATGTGTTCCCTTAGGGTCTTAGTTCCCTTGCCACCATAATAGGGTGCACAAACCCTTTGGGGAGCCATATTGGCAGAGTCCTCCTCACCAAAACTCCCAGTCTGCCACTCAGGCCCACTTTCTGCTTATACTCTCCTTCAGTTTGGGACATGGTCCCTGCCAGTCTGAATAGTTGGGAGTGCAACAGAGCTCAAAGTGGGCAGAAGCTCCACAGGCCAGCCTGTTCTCGAAGACAGAGCTGGAGGAGAAGTGCCTTAGGCCTTACCACACCATGGTCCCAGCTCAGACTCAACACTCCCTCTGGCTTCCAGGAGGAGGGCTTGTCTTTCCTCCAGCCAGGTCACACCCCACCACCTGGCTTCTGCCTTCAGCCGGAACATGCTTGGCAGGTTTGAAGGGGCAAAGCTAGTTGGGTCCAGAATTGCCTTTGGGCTCACTATAGGATCTGTACACCCCGTTGCAGAGGGTCCTAAGACCCTAAAGGGAACCTATCAGTATCCCACACCACTCTTAATCACCCATGTTGTGCTGAATTGGCTAGTAATGTGTGTTACCTCCTCTCAAGGCATCACTAAAAAATCTGGCATTGCATTGTTAATTTGCTTATATACTGGGCCGGCCCAAGGGTTTTTGGTGCCCTAAGCAAACTATGATTTTGCCCCCCCCCCCCCACATGTTATAAGAGATAATGTATTAATATCTTTTTTTAAAAAATAGAGAAAAAAATTCACTTTCATTTAATTTGGTGCCCCTTAAAGATTCTGGCCTAGGAACCGTCTAGTTCACCTACATGGTTGGACTGGCCCTGTTTATATATTTCGTCCCTTCCCCTTCCCTGTGTCTGTAAGACTGCGAGCATTACAGGGCAAAGACTGTATCTTACTTCATATCTGTACAATGCATAGCCCAGTGGATAATTCTTCAGGGACCACTGTAATATATATAATACGTAACAATAAATACAGTATATATTATACACTGTGTTCTTGGCTGTTTGCCTCTCCTCATTCTCAGCTACACAGTGATGCTGCAGATTTGTTTTTTATTTTAGTTCTTGCATCAATCACAGGTGAAAGGCAACGTCACTGACACTCATTGTGGCATGCTGGGAGGGAAGGAAGAAATGCGATTCACTGACTTACCTTTCATTAACAGTGCTGAACTCAAAGCAGACCCAGGCTTTAAGAGGTCTTCCAGGCCATATGTTAAGGCAGTCTGTTTAACATGCTATGCACATAACAGGTTTCATTCACAAACCCAATTACATTCTGTTAGCATTACAGGGCCAGCTTCAGATGAGGTATAAACAGCAACTGCACCAGTACTAATGTCAAATGAAGCTGCAGTCATTTACACCCAGTTTGAGTTTAGCCCCTGATGTAGCAAGTCCTAAAAATTAGAGACAGTGCAGAATGGAAATCCCTCCTCCCACTCCTTCCCATTTCAGCAGGCTGATTTTTTTTTCATTTATGACCAAAGAATCTTTTAATAAAAATGATGAATAAGACTGGCTAACCCCAAAGTTTGAATGTGTAACTTATGGTTTACAAGCCCACATGACAACAGTCAAAATAGAACTCAGCTTGTCAGTACATAAAGTCGTAAGGGTGTCTGTAGTGCTAAGCATCAGACAGATGAGTCACTAGAAAGCCTGAGACAAGCAGCCCTAAGGTCACCTCAAGCCTATAAATGACTTCCTGGCTTTAGTCCAAGGTCGAGAGAGTTCCGTGAATAAAGTGAAGTGGGATTTTTTCATGTGGGAAACGGCCTACCCCCTACCAGGCTTGGGAGGGCAGGCACTGAACCAGAGGAAATGTGCTTTGCACTGAGGGAATGTAAAGGTGCCCTTCAAAAGGGGATGGAGGGAAGGAAATGGGAGAAGTTGGAGGAGGAAAAGGACCAGGGCTATTTTTTGTTGTTTTCTTGATAATTTTTGTTTCATAGAGAAGGTCTGAAAGTTTGCTTTTTTTCCCTGCAACGCCTGATGCCCCCAAAGTTTTGTTTCTGCATGTTTTAAATCTTAAGTCCTTCATAACAGGCAGTGCAGGGTTTCCTTGATTTTGCTGGAGGGTTGGCTGGGAGACTCAAATATGTATTCCAAGCATTCTGTGCCCTTAAGTGAAGGGTCAGGGATATGTTCAGTCTTTAACACAGACAGTTTTTCCCCTGACTTGCTGTCTTTAAACAGGGGTTAATTAACTCAAGCAAAAGACAAAGGGCCTCACTTCTCAGATCCAATGTGGCCCCTTTGTACCTTGACAGGTGTGTGCCCTAGCACTGGAGAATCCCCACATTGGGTAGATCTCATATATATAGCTCCACACCACTCCACCGGCAGCCCCTAACACATGAAGCAGGTTTGCACTGTGCAGAAGAAGGGAGTGTAATCACTGCTGCGCTCCAGTGATCCTCTGCTGACGGTATGGCTCTTTGGGGCTCTTGGCAGCTGAGTGCAATTTAAAGCATCTTTGAGCCATCCTCCCTTTTCCCACTGCTCGGCCAAACCCATGAATCAGCCAAAGAGTCTGAATATTCAATAAGGGTTATTTACATGGCAGCTCTGATGACATAATCTAACTTGTTCGCTAGTAGGGTCATTCAGAAAAGACTAAGGATTTATTAACTGAATTTTCAAAGTAAAAATACGCAACGAACAAAAGAAATAAAACAAATAAAAAATGCCTTTCTGAGCTGCATATAGGTCATAAAGAAACAAAACAGGGACAGACTCTGCTTTATCTCTTCCTTTTCAGTTCCCTACTGGAAACCAGCTCACCACACATTCTGTTCCTATCTCAGTCAGTCTCATAGGGTCATTGACTACAAGGTCAGATGGGACCATTATGACCATCTAGTCTCCTGCACAACACAGGCCGCAGAACCTCACCCATCTTTTCTTGTAATAAACCTCTAACCCATGACTGACTTATTAAAGTTCTCAAATCATGGTTTAAAGACTTCAAGGTACAGAGAATCCACCCTGTCCCATGCTGCAGTTGAAGGCAACACCACTCCTCCCCTCCCACCCCCAGCCTGTGCCCAACTGCCCTGAGGGAAAATTCCTTCCCCACCCCAAATATCGTGATCAATTAAACCCTAACCATGTGGGCAGACTCACCAGCCAGACACCCAGAAAGAATTCTCTGTAGTAACTCAGAATCCACTCCATCTAACATACTATCACGGGTCATTAGGCATATTTACCTATAGTGGTCAAAGATCATTCAATTGCCAAATTAGGCTGTCCGATCATACCATCCCCTACATAAACTTATCAAGTACAGTCTTGAAGGTGACTAGGTTTCTTGCCCCCACTGCTCCCCTGATGATTAGAAACTTTCTCCTAATTTCAAGTCTAAACTTCCTGATGGCCAGTTTATATTCTTTTGTTCTTGTGTCCACATTGGTGCTAAACTTCAATAACTCTGTTAGCTATGCTTTGTCATTTTCCTCCCCAGGTCTGATCCTAAGCAACGGGCCCACACCAAGCAGCTAGGACAGATATGGTGAGGGTGGAGCAGGTAGGGCACAGCTCCCAGCTGATGGAAAAACATCTCTTCTAAGCAAGTTGGCTTGCTGGTTTGCCAGTGGATCCACACCCACTGAAAAACAGTACTTCTCGGCAACCAAGCACTTGGAGGATGTGTGGGAGTGAGTGGAAGTACTTTCATTTAAAGCAAAGAAACCTGCTTATACTAGGATAGAAACATTTACACCAGTGGAGAGAAATGGCAAGGTTAATGTTGTAACTGAAAGTTTGGGATGTGGAAGATTAGTGAGGATAAAGGCTTGAATATCAGCAACCTTTCTGCATAGCTGCAGCTATGACAACATTCTTCTCCATCTGATTTCCTTTCTGCATAATTCACCTTTAAACTGCCTGCTTTTTAAAGCTGACCTTCCCCAGTTTCTCTCTCACTCCTTTCATGAAAAAATAAGATGTGTGATGGGGGGGGGGGGGGCGGGGGGGAGACCAAATAAATCCAAGTGACTCTTTTCTAGCCAGGTGAGGCACTTAGAAAGTGGAAGTACATTCTTAAATGCCTCTCCCAGACTGGCACAGGTGGCTAAGGTTTAAATTTTAACTTCTGTAGAGTGTTACACTGGAAAGTCATTTCAGCTGGTAATGACTGCTCTTAGCTCAACAGGATGGGATCACTCTAAAGGTGACTGTGTCAGCCAAAGAGAGACATTGGCAAAGAGGTAGGCTAAGGTCCATTTCAAGTGCTGGAGATGTGCCAGTCAACAACAGGGGCAAAGATAGACTATTGAGACGAGTGGGAGAAAAGAATTTGTCTCAGCAAGGTATCGTCCTCCGCTAATCTCATTAGTGTAAAGGAAAGAGATAATAATGAGCTGTCTTGGTCAATTACCTGAGCAAAGGAAAGAGTAAGATCTACTGAAGGAAATGTAAGGGAGAGAAGGGAGAAATGTAATTCAGTTATTTTCCTGTAACAGTCTTGAACTCTGGGCAGTAAAATATTGTGTACCACAAGCATAAAAACACTGGGAACCTTTTAATACATCCCTTTTCTGGCTGCTATTCATTTGATCCTGAACCAAAACCTCAGATCTGAGCACCACACTGAGAAGGGATTTTAGACTCCAAACCTGAACACAGAACTATGGTGGTCTAGCCCAGAAACTGGCCATTTAAAATTTAGGTCAACGTAGCTACCATCACTTTAGGAGGTGGAATTCCTATACTGATAGAAACCCCCCTTCAGTCACCAAAGGAAGAGTCTACAGTGTGCCTCTATAGCAGCATAGCTACAGCACCATAACTGAGCTGCTCTTCTGCTCGCAGTGTAGACATGACTTGGGATTCAGCAGATAATGGCTTAGACACATAAGCCAAGGGTCACAGAGAATGTCATTTAATTTACTGTGACATTCAGTTTTCCTACTTTAAAAATAGGGCAAAGGTTTCCCATTTTACAGAGCTGTTGCTAGGAGAGTAAAAAATTCATTAGGGAGTGTGAGACCCAATCAAGAGACCATATGAGTGAATCTGAAAACACACCCACACGATAGTCTCTTCCCTGTGGAGTGCTTGTAACTTAACAAAGAGGGGGAGCCAGAAAGTAGCAGTACAAATGAGCAGCTCATGCATCAACAAAGTAAGTTACATGCCCAATAAGTTAACTGATTAACTCATTTGTCCCTTCCCACCATTTCCCCCAAATGTATCCATTTGACAGGTGTCACCTGTCTTCAAAAGCAAACTAAAGTGAAATTTGAATTATTCTACACTGGGACACAATGAATGACTATGAATGGGTAAGGAAGACGGAATTGTCTTGACACAACAGGAGAATGAATTTATGTTTGCCACAGATTGAAAAAGAAAACTGCCCAAAGAGATGGCCAGGTTCCAAGCTGTTCCCTACTTGATAATTGAGCCATGTTCCCATAACAAATTGCAGCTTTTTTGTATCACTAGAACTAGAACCAGCCTTGTCCTCATTTCTCCATTCACTAGAAGAGGGAAGATGGTGCATCATAGGAATAGGCGAGTTAGGGAGTCCAACCCAAAGCAGAGAATAGGAATGTGAGGTAACTTCCATGAAGCACTACGGGAGCTTTTTCCTAGTAGA
Source organism: Pelusios castaneus (assembly GCA_007922175.1). NCBI lineage: Eukaryota > Metazoa > Chordata > Testudines > Pelomedusidae > Pelusios > Pelusios castaneus. The sequence continues at coordinate 11,460,371 of ML685817.1, read as the reverse complement.
AATATTTCCATTTTCAGATGTTCTATTTTTCAACAACAAAAATATACATTTTCCAAGGAAAGAAGAAAGTTTTGCAAAAAATCTTGTTTAGGGGAAAAGCCAATTTTTTTTGTTGACAGAAAATTTTCAACCAGCCCCAGCAGTTCCTTGGCTGGCCCTTCTGCAGGAGTACAAAGATGTAAGGATTCCATGTGTCCACCACATCCTTCAGGCAGCAGCACGAGTGGCCAGCCATGGCATGTTGTGCTTTACAAATAGTTCCCTTTCCAATACTATCTTCTGCACCCACTTTCTAATAGCCTGGGAATTAGTTGGGATGCAAACACCTTGACAGCTGGAATTGTCACAGTCTGGGTGATTTTAAAGGCAGTTAAGGTAAAATGGAGCGGAGGACAAGAGACCGAAGACGTTAATGTAGCGTGTAATTTAAGCATGGATCACAGTGTTATTAAACCAAATGCTCTTGAGCTGATGGAATTATTCCAGTAAAGAATTTGGCTTCTTGTGTGCCTTTGTCTATTTAGTCAGCTATCTTCAAGCTTTAGTCCATTCCTCATTTTACACTACTATGTTTAACTAGTTGAAAACTCTGAGGCCTTTTACAAATATATACAAAGTATCATTATTAGATTTTAGAAAGTTCACTCTTAGGCCCTAATCCAGCAGAGTACATAAGCATGTGCTTGATTTGAAGTAAAATGATGACACTGAATCTAAAGTTAAGCATATGCTTCAGGGTTTGTCAGGAGCAGCACCAGGATACCTAGTGTCTTGCACGAGTAAGCCCTTACATTACTGAAAGGAAAAAAATAGCATGAACGTACTGACAGATAGCAAACCCAGCGTTCACCTGCCTCCACTTATGAATACTTTATTAGTTCCTTTCTTGCTGGCTATTATTCTGTGTTTTTTTAAGACAGAGATTTCCTTTCTTTGTATACTGCCATCAAATGGTTAAATGTGCCTGTTCAACTAGATAATAAGTTACTGACATGTAGTATATATTTAAAACATCTTCAAAGAAACTCACTATAAACAGGATCAAACCAATATGATTGTCTGAGTTTTTTAATGTGATACACATGCCTATTTAAGGACTTGCAAAGCAAACCTTCAGTTTTATGTGCTCTTCCAGAGATTAAACCTGTGTAGAAAAATAAGGTGCTGATTGCTAATTATTTCCTTTTTGAACTTGCTATAAGACAATAACAATGACAAATATCTCCACAGACCTTCCTAGGTAAAAACAAAAAGGTTGTTTATAGTTGGCATCTGCCCTGAACTGGTTCCCCCATATTGCTCTGCAACATATCAGCTAAGACATAATGACACATGCAAACACAAACAGAGCATTTATGTTTCAAATATGAGCCAAAATATTTCACATATGCAAGGTGATAGGTTAGAGAAAGAACAGTGCAACCATATAAAGAAGTGGTATATTAAAAACAAAGCAGTGAGGTTAGGAAAAGTTCACTCATTTGACTGTAGAGTCGAGTTTAAAAAGACACAATTAGAGCTAATTGAGCTCCCACCCTATATGGTTCATAAACCCACACATGGGAGTGCTCAGTTTGGGATGAGGACAAAGTTAGGTATAAATCCATAGATGTTCATATGTTTTCTATTAGCATTTGTACTTACTAGCAAAGATGCCATATTCTGTTGGAACAAGCATTTTTCCCCCTTTGCAACTCGTCAAAACTTTAGATGTGATGCTGGAGGGAAGGAAAATGCTGAATCTGTGAAATCACATATACGCTTTACATACCCCTTTGTAGGTTCTACCGAATTTTCTTCCTGATTGTCAATAAAGCCCTGAATCCTATCTGCTGTTTGCCAGTGTTTGCGTTTTGTATTCACCATAAAAGCAATAATTAAAGACAAATGCCAAGAGACCTGTAGAAAGAAATACATCAGCGTCAGAATGATACCATGAGATTTGACTGTGTTTGTGCTACTCTTTGGGGGTAGGAGCTGCCTTTTTCGGCTTCATTGTACAGCACCAAGCACAATGGGAACCAGAGCTATGATTAGGGTTCCTAGGTGCTATAGTAATAGAAATAATATAATAATAAATGAATGCAGACCTCTCAAACACAATTAAGGACTGACTCCAAGAAATATGAACAGCGCATATTTAGGTCCCTCTCTTGCTGTTATCTTCCCTGGGCCAGAGCAATTGAGCGTCAGAAATTTAAAGGTATTTCAGTGCCTAAATTCCATTACGTATTAGATGCCTAAATAGCTTTACAAATCTGAGCCTGAGTTCCTAGAGTTTATTGCCTTGTGTAATCCCACTCATTTTCAGATGGAAAATCTAGTGTAGCTTCTCCTCTATGTTGCTTGGCTAAGCAATCCATATTAAACTTTTAATCTTTCATTATGATAAGTCATTCACCTCAGCCCACTAATCATTGTTGTTATTTTTCTCTGAAATCCCTCCAATTTGTCAATATCTTTGTGGTAACGAGGTGCTCAGAACTGAATGTGTGTTGCAAGGAGTCATAAAGAAGAGGGATTGTTACCTTCCAATATTATGAATAAAACAATGCCTCAGGGTATACAGCCAAAAATTTCATTGGTGGTTATCATTGTTATTAATTATGTGTATTGCAGTAGCAGCTAGGAAAACCAGTGAAGGATCAGGGTCTGTGCAGACAAATATCACACAAAGAAACCCTGTCCCTATAGCATTTCCTGGATAGGGTATATCTGGTGTAGAGTCTATGCACCTATTTTAACTAAAACAATTATAAATCCTAGCTTAGTTATTCTGCAAATGTTTGCTCAACACCAGGGAGATTTGTGGTTTACCCTATGCTTCAGTTTTGGGTAAACCAAAAATGTTTGTGTCCTGGAGCAAATGTCCAGACTAGCATTTACTATGCAGGTGAGTGAATGCAAGTTAGTTGTCCATTAGTCAAAACATGACCACACTCTCTAGTCCAGACACATGCTCTATGTCAGACAAGACACAGCTGCTTCACAAAATAGAGGAATGGGGAGATCCTGAGTGTGAGCATGAGACAATAAAAGGAACAGAGTTTAACCAAGAAATAGGTGTTTCAGTTTGCCTAGCCAAGACTAGACAGTCTGTTTTTCTTTCCTTTCAGACAGTTGTTTTCATTAATTTTCTTTGCTCCCACGTCCTGTTAAAACTTGTATCTAATTTGTGGCTCACAAACATGTTTAAGTCTGCTCCAGCATGAACGCTCTACATCTTTCTGCCTCTCGTTGACTGAGATTATTTTAATGTACTAGCTTTTTTCCAAGCTGTCACATTGTTATTTTCTGCCCATTTTGCTAACCTCTCTAGGTCCCTTGGTGCTATTTCTTTGCCATCTGTGGTGTTCTCAGCATCTCCCACTTTAGTAATACCTGCATGTTTCATTATTCCCTCTTCTGGATCAGCATTAAATGAAATCAGATTCCTGCTCTAAACCACTAGACAATACCCCTGAACCTCTATTTTATCACGTATCATAATCCTCTGATTACATCCCTTTGGCTAGCTCCCAGCACATTAGGCAATGTTCATATCCACGCTGATTTAATTTACTTTTGAAAGTCAGACTCCATGAGAACCTATATCAACTCACGCCACAGATGACAGAAAAATAAAGACACGGGAAAGCAACTGGGCTGCCGTGTAAGAGAATCTCCTCATTCCAGGGTATTATGTCAGGGCAGACGTCTCCACTGAGGAGATGAAGAGAAAGCGTTTCAGCAATATTGGCCCCAGTTCAACAAAGCACTTGCCTACATTGGCTTAAAGTTAAGCTCATATTTAACTTGCTGAATCAGAAGATCTTAATGACCCAACTGGCCAGAATGGAGCCTTGTTGAACGGAACTCCAGGCCCTCTTAAAGGCATGATGGCAAAGTCGTCCCCAGTTGGCACGCTCACTTCTCCAGCGAGAGAAATGGTGTCTGGTAGAGGAGGACAATGGCAGGTGCTGTCATGTAGAACTCTGGCAGAGTTTTCCAAAGCATATGAACAGCTATGAAAGAAGGCTGGCACAGCTCACTGTTTTCACATGCTGTGATTTCTTCATACATTATCCTGTGACTGCTTGCCTTTTTTACCAGTACTTGAGTGCGCACACTGGGCTAAATTCACCTCTGGTCTAAATCCATCATCTAATGGAATTGCAGCAAACCTCTTGTTATATGTGGGAGCTGCTCCCCATTTCTTGTTTAATGGTGCTGTGATGTCCTGCTTTGTAATCCCATGACTGCCAATGTGCAGGTCCGGTTTGCTAGTGATCTGGTTCACAACTAATTCAAGGAATGGACTCAGAGTCAGTGCAAGTCTGCTGCTTCCACTGACAAATGAGACAGTAACTTGCTGGCATAGCATTTAGTAACTAGCTTCACATCCAAGGGACATAGCGCCTTGCAGGACCCTCCGGTAGGGATGCTTTCAGTATCCATATCGATATAGGACCCGGAGGCTCTCTCCCCAATCAGATCAGGGCCCCATTGTGCTGGATGCTGCTAAACAAACTTATAGTAAGGGGCAATCCATGCCTCAAACAGCCATGCCTCACAGAACAGACAGCTGTACCTGCCTGAATCCCCACCGAAGCCAACTGCTGTCAACGGCATTACACTGAGGTAATGGGGTCCACCCACCTGGAACAGGCTGCAGGCTTGGGCCTAGGGTGAATCAAGACAAGAGGCCAGATCTTCAGCTGCTATAAATCAACCTAGCTCCACTGTAGTCTAAATTCCCAAAGGGAGTAAACTAGAGACAGTGTTTGGGGGGGGATTTTTGTTGTTGTTGTAAAGGCAGGAATCACATCCTAAAAAGCACACCTGGCCTAAAGTAGGTTACCTGATTGGCTAGAAGAGACAATAGACCAGCCTTTAGGTGCAGCAGTTCTGTGGCTGTGCAAAGCATTTCCTCCCAGCTGTGACAGATCTCAAGCCTGCTTGTTCTCAGGACTGCTCCTGCCTTAGCTCTTCCTTTGTCTCTCTCATAGACTCAGAGACTCTAAGGTCAGAAGGGACCAGTACGGTCCTCTAGTCTGACCTCCTACACAATGCAGGCCTCAAAACCTCACCCTCCCACTCCGGTAATGAACCTCTAACCTCTGACTGAGTTATTAAAATCCTCAAATCATGATTTAAAGACTTTAAAATACAAAGAATCAACCAGCAAGTGAGCCATGCTCAATGCTACAGAGGAAGGCAAAAAAAAAACCCCAGTGACCAAGTCAATCTGCCCTGGGAGAAAATTCCTTCCCGACCCCAAATATGGCTATCAGGTTAACCCTGAGGGTGCGTCTACACTTATAAATTAAGTCGACTTAAGCTTGCTTAAGTTGACTTAAGGAAAATTAAGTTGACTTTACTAAACCTAGTTTAAAGTTGACTTGAGGCTTAAGTTGACTTTCTAAAGTTGACTTTAGCCAGTGTAGACCTGGAGTAGCCCTAAGTCGACTCTAAGTCGACTTAGGGCTCTCCAGGACTCCCCCACTGCCCTCCCTGCCGGGGGGCTGGCACAGGGGGAGCCTGGCATGCCCCCCCATAGGGCAAGGCAGAGCCCTGCCCACCCTGCCCCTATGCCCTGCCAGGGTCCCTGTCCCCCTTTGCCCCATTGTACCCAGGTACAATGAGGCAAAGGCTGAGGCCCCTGGCACTTGGCAAGGGGTGCCCCCCCTGCCACCGTGGACCTCTCCCAGGTTCACCTAGCCCCTAGAAGTCGACCTAGGCATCCAGTGTGGATGCTCTAGTTCAACTTTGTAAGTTCCTCCCTAAGTCGACTTAAAATTTAGGTGTGGACATGCTAAGTTGACTTAACTAAGACAACTTAAAGTCGACTTTGTTAAGTCGACTTAGCTAAAGTTGACCTAAATTAACAAGTGTAGACATAGCTTGAGTGTGTGGGCAAGTCCCACCAGCCAGTCAAGAAAAAATTCTCTGTAATAACTCAGAACCCACCCCATCTAATGCTCCTTCCCAGGTCACTGGCATATCTATCACCAGTAGTAAAAAATGGACAATTGCCAAACTAAGCCATCCCATCATATCATCCCCTCCATAAATCTATCAAGCTCAATTTTGAAGGCAACTACGTTTTTTGCCCCCACAGTGCCCCTTGGAAGGCTATTCCAGAACTTTACTCCTCTGATGGTTAGAAACCTGCATCTAATTTCAAGCCTAAATTTCCTGATTGACAGTTTGTATCCATCCTGTTCTGAGTTGCTGACCCTGGCTTCTGATTTCCGACTCTGGCTGTGACCCTTGGCTCTGGCACCTGGCCTCTGGCTCTGGCTCTGGACTCTGATTCTGGGTTAACAACTCCTATTCTAACCCCCTGGTCTGACAGCTGCTCCAACCACTAGCCAAGAACACCCATGTCCCAGCCCCATAACAGAGACAGTGGATATAAAAAATATCAATAAATCTTGTTGGACATCTGCCCAGAACAGAAAGTCTTCGAAGCAACATCACCAGAGAAATAAATATCCCCCAAATCTCACTTCTTATCCTTTCTAACAAAGTTCCTGAAAATCTGGAGTCTCTGAAGTACTTTAAAAAATGTATCCACGTACCCAAATGTTCAAATGATGCAGTGATTCTCTGGATACATGATCAGGGGAAATGTCAGAACTCTCACCACTTAAAAAGCAATTACATATGTTGAATTTTAAAACTTCGGATGTCCCTTTGTCAATGGCTACATAAATGGCTAAATAACTTGATTGTTTATTTATTTAAGAGAAATGACTTTTTAATAACCACTTTATAAAATGAGCTGGGAAGAAACAAACACCAATTAAAAATCAGATACAGAACTCAATATGAAAAAAATAAATTAAAAAAGCAGCCACTAGATTTCACCCAGTAAACTTTTACTTGTATGGTCCTGTACTCTGGAGATCTGCCCAGTAGGCCAACTATATTTCTTTCTTCAAAGTTCTGTCTAAAAATTTCTCTACCCCTCCAAATTCTACCAGTAACATGTTCAGAAATAGACAGACTTGGATGTCGGCTGATGATGAATCAACAGAAGTGGAGCTATGCCAATTTAGCTGAGGATCTGGCCCACTATTTACTAACTTTCATATCTTCTTTCTCTCCTGACTCTCTTGGTTGCTCTAAGTTTCTTTGCAAGGAAAGTGCCTGATATCAAACACCACGTGGATATTGGAACAGAACACACAACATTTCAAAAACCAAAACACTATTCAGCACCTACCAGTCTCTGAAATTGAATGAACAATTTTTAAAAGATTGCAGAAATGACATTTCCCCACCCCCCACCCCAAAGAACAAAATATTTTCACAAAGCCAACAGAAGGTCTTGGGACCCCTAAGCAGCATGATCTCACTTGGAACTCCCCCCTGGAATAGGGCATTGCTGCATTGATCCAAGCTAAGCTAGTGTCTTACAAGGTGTAGAATGATTGTGCCATCACACAGTCTAGGGAGGACAATGGACTGTGACTCAGAAGACCAGGAGGTTATTACAGGCCCAATACTGATCTGCTCTGTGGCCTTAGGGGTGTCACTTCCCCTCTGATTCTCCTCTTAGTTTGACTGTAAATACAACAGGAGAAATTCCACTTCTGTTGAAGCCAGTAGCAAAATTCCCCTTGAATTCAAAGGAGAAAGTATTCTACCCTATGTGTTTGTATAGTGCCTAGAACACTGCGACTCTGGTCTTATTTGGGACTGCTAGCTGCTACTCTAATGTTAATACAAACCTGACATTTGATTGTACCCTGCGCATTCGTTGACTGTCATTTTTACCGAGCCCATCACTACACTGTCTAGACACCAAATATATTTCTCAGAAATGCAATGTATACAATAAGAATGCCCAGTTCTCATGTTGTAGTCCTGGCACCCATAGTTATGAAATGCATAAAGTCCAACAAAGCAATATATATAGTGAGAATATAATGCAACTTCATACAAGTAATCTCTATTGTATTCCATTGCACAAGGGAATCTGAAAAAGTTAAATAAAGTGAATAGTATTTTAAATGTGTATTTGTAGTTAGTATTAGTAAATACGCAAAGCATACTGCTAGCAGAGTCTTTGTCACAGAAAGGAAAAGCTTTCTAGGAGGAGAGCGTAAAGCAAACCAATTATTGCTTCAAGGACCAAGCCCTACATGTCACAGATTTACATGGTTTCTCTACACTATTTGCTACAAGTGGAATTTCCATTTAATTGGTTCTTTTAGGACTTACCTACACAGGAGCATCAAGGAAATTAATCCAAATTAAGTAGAGGTGTGAATTTGAAGTGGATTAGTTAAACTGCATTAAATCTCTGTGTAAACACCCTCATTCAGAATTAGTCCTGCTCTATACCACAGACTTAATCTGGTATAACTACATCACTCAGGGGTGTGAATAATCCACGCCCCTCACAACATAGTTAAACTAACCTAAGTGCAGGTGGAGACAGCTTCTCTCAGACGGGGATTAACTAAAATGATAGGAGAACCTCTCTTCTGTGATTTTAGAGAGTCTTCATTAAAGCACTACAGCATTGCAAGTGTACCCAGCCCTCAAAAGTTCCTTTAATTTGATTTATCTTAGGCCTTGTACACACTACAAAGTTATTGCGCGATAATGCTTGTTATTGCCCGATAACAGGCACAGCATCCACACACAAATCCACGTTGTTGCACGGTAACAGCCGTCTTACCGCGCAACATGTAAACTACCAAAACGAGGGTGGTAGCGGCTACTGCAGAACAGCTATTCCGCGATAGTTTGTGTGTGTACAGTTGCTGCGGCAATATGAAACCTCCGGAAATGTCCCAGAATTCCAATTCCATCCCTTCTGCACTTCCTTCTGTGCTCTGTGGCTGTGATGTGACTGTACCCACCCTCCCATCATTCCCGGGAATTTTTGAATTCTTCACTCTTCCTGTTTGCTCAGCGTGGAGTGCAGCTGCAGCTGTGTTCTCCAAGAGCAATGGCGGCTCAACGCAGCAAACGTGCTCCCGTCTAGACTACAGCTGAGGTGCTTGATCTCATAGGCATCTGGGCAGAGTCTGCTGTGCAGGCACAGTTACGTGGCAGCCAGCGGAATTTCGATATTTTTGGCCAGATTTCTCGGGCCATTGCAAAGAAGGGGTACGAGAGAGACGCTCTTCAGTGCAGGTTGAAGGTGAAGGAGTTGCGGATTACGTACCACAGAGCCAGAGAGGCAAACCGGCGCTCCGGCTCAGCGCCAGCTACATGCCGATTTTACAAGGAGCTGGAAGCAATCCTGAGAGGGGATCCCACAACCACCCCAAAAGCTCCTGTGGACACATTGGCACCCCCCCATGAAAAGGATACCGGAGCAGATGGTGATGAGCAATTCGTTGACGAGGACTTGGAGGTGGAGGATGACCTGGAGGGTGAAAGCAGTGTAGCCGACCAAGGGAGCCAGGAGCTATTCTCCACACCACCCGATACGTGCTGCCCAGATTCCTTCTCCATACTGTCTTCGGATGCAGCAGAGGGGAGCTCTGGTAAGTTTCATCAGAAGTGGCTTCTATGCTAGCTGGATAAGATTTGCGGGCGGGAGATAGACGTTTTGAGTTTCATCCTTTCTTTTCTTTTTTTCTTTTTTTTTGGATGGAGGGGATCTACCCCGCATTACATGAGCAGTTCATCAACGCATGCTGTAATTGTCAAGAAATCCTCTCCGTTGAGATCACTGAAGGTGTCCTCGATGTACTTCCACAGCCTCCTAATTAAATTCGATGGGAGAGCAACTGTTTCCCCTCCCCCATAGAGGGATACTCTCCCTCACCAGTTGCAAAGCACAGCAGCGGGAACCATGGCTGCGCACAAGCCTGCTGCGTACGGTCCTGGCTTAAAACCAGTGACATGCAGGATATGCATTCTGGCTTGCAGAGGCACTCTAAGCAGCAAGATATCGGCTTCCATGGCAGTGCCGTATGTGAACTAATTGCCCAAAGCACTGCAAATAGTTCACGGAGCTGCGTGTCTTGTCTCGGCAACCCGAACCTCCCTTTGCAAAAGCCCTTTCAGTCCCTGGCAATGACCTGTCCTATGGGCACTGAGGAATGTGGCAGCAGAGCATATTACCGGCTCCTTAACCAAAGTGAGAACAATAGCACTACTTATGATGTTTCATTTTTCCTTAGAAGCAATCTTCACCGGTTGGTGGTCTGCACCAGCTGCCGGCTGAGACAGATAAGGAGGAGGCCTCACAAGAGCAAGGACGATATCTTCCAGGAGCTGATGCAGTCCAACGAGGCATCAGCAAGGGAGACTAGACAATGGAGGCAGGAGTGCCGGCAGGAGCACAAAGAAAACAATTTGAAGAGACAGAAGCAGAAGGATGCCCTCATAAGCATCCTACAGGAGCAGACCCAACTGCTGAAGACCATGGTTGGTCTGCAGACCCAGCTGCTCCAGGCTCGCCCCCCCCTGCAGCCACAGCAACACTTTCTGTCCCCCACACCCCATTCCCCCTCAAAGCAGTTCTTTGAAGCCCAGGGACCCTCCTGGTACAATGTTACATCCACTCCTACACCAAGCTATGGCATTGAGACACGCACCTACATGCATCTATAGCCCCTTTTGTAGGCACTGCTTACTGTAATTATTTAATGTTTTATAATAATAAAATTGAATCACTTGAACTGTGCACAGTGTCTTTATTGATACACAATAAAATTAGTTGTTGCATGTTTAGTATTCACTCATTCAAGAATAGTACAGTACATGCCCACCGGCACTGCCCCGCACCCCCCCCCCCCCCGGTGGGGGCCCGGGAGGGCTAGGGAACACTACTGCACAGTGATGCAATGCATCCTGAGAGTCCCCATCACTAAAATGCACCCTAAGTGCCTCCCTTATGTGGACGGCTCTCAGCTGTGCCCCCCTGATACTCCTAGTGGCTGGCTGCTGGAAGGCAAACTCTAGCCGCTCAGCCTCCATGTCCCATGAAGGGGGAAATTTCTCTCCCCTATTTTCACAGAGGTTATGCAGGACACAGCACGCCACAATGACGGCTGGAATGTCTAGCCTCCCGTACAAACAGTGCCAGCGGCCTTTTAAGCGCCCAAAGGCGCACTCTACGGTCATTCGGCACCAGCTTAACCGGTAATTGAAGCGCTCCTTGCTGGGATCCAAATTTCCAGTATAGGGCTTCATGAGCCAAGGCATCAGTGGGTAGGCTGGGTCTCCTATGATGACTATGGGCATCTCCACATCCCCAACAGTAATTTTATCACCGGGAAAGAAGGTCCCTGCCTGCAACTTCCGGTATAGGCCCGTGTCCGGAAAATGCAAGCATCATGCACCTTACCCGACCACCATGCATTTATGTCCCTGAAACACCCCCTGTGATCCATGAGTGCCTGAAGCACCATGGAGAAGTAGCCCTTCCTATTAATACACTCAGTCGCAAGATGCTCCGGAGCGAGAATAGGGATGTGTGTGCTGTCTATTGCCCCTCCACAGTTCAGGAATCCCATGGCCGCGAATCCATCAATGATCTCCTGCATGTTGCCCAACGTCACTGTCCTCCGGAGCAGAACACGATTAATGGATCTGCACACTTGTGAAAGTGCTAACCCAATGGTCGACCTGCCAACTTCAAACTGATCGTGACTGAGAGGTAGCAGTCTGGAGTCGCCATTTTCCACAGTGCGATTGCAACACGCTTCTCCACGGTGAGGGCGGCTCTCATTTTGGTGTCCTTGCGTCGCAGGGCAGGGGCTAGCTCCTCACACAGTTCCATGAATGTGGCTTTCTGCATTCGAAAGTTCTGTACCCACTGCTCATCATCCCACACCTGCAAAACGATGCGGTCCCACCACTCGGTGCTTGTCTCTCATGACCAGAACCTCCGGTGCACCGTGTGCAGATGCTCTGTGAAGGAGCTCAGCAATGCAGTGCTGTTGTTCTGCATGGCAGTCACCAGCCCAGGGTCATCCGAATCCTGGTCTGATTCAGAGCTGAATGCATACTGTGCCACCAGCTGAGATGTATTCATTATGCTGAAGGCGACAGTCGAGATCAGAGCTGGATCCATGTTGCTGCAAAAAGGACTTCCAGGAAGCAATGAGCTACTGTTGAAAATGGGCGTGAGTTGCTAGTAGCAACTCTCGTGACGCAAGGGGAACAGAATTCACCATGGGAAACCAAGACTTTACCCATGGTGCTCAGCGCTACTCTCCTTCTACCCAGGATTCTTAGCGCCAAATCAAGATGGATGGAACTGTGGGATAGGTTCCCACAATTCAACTGGGTTTCTTGTGAAATTGTGAATTGCAGGGGGGGGCTCTGTTCCGTCACAAGCGGCTCAGTGTGGACGGGATACTGCGCTACAAAAACCACATGACTTTTAAAGCGCAACGGGCTTGTTGCGTGATTATTCCTGTAGTGTGTACATGGCCTAAAATTCACTTCTAAAGTGAATTAAACAAAACCAAATTAAGGCCACTTTCCTTCTGAATCACAGTATCCACAAAGGGATTTAATATGCTAATCCATCCCTTTAGTTAATTTCTGGGATGTCCCCATCTAAGCAAGCCCCATCTAAGCAAGCTATACATCAGAGAAGTTTCAAGAGCACAAATTATTTCAGCTAAATTCATCCATAATGTGAGCTCACTAAATTGGCTCCATATTTGTCTCTGATGATAACACATAGGAAGAACGTAAGGATCTTGATAAACCTACCCTGGCTGACTCAGATTACTGACCCACTTTTGGAGACCAGCCATGGCAAACACAGATCTAGAGAGCTGTCCTCTTAACAGACATGCATATGGACCTGGAAAGCTGCTCTCTTTCCAGAATGGCCTTGTATTAATGGATCAATAGCCAAGACAGAGAAGCTGCTGGTGGTCTTACAAATGTAGTTTATTTATTCCCAGCTTTGCAGATCCAGGGCTACATACATCCAGGTTTTCATCACAATGGATGGCCATATTAATGACAAGCCATAGGCTGCAGGGACAGTGATGAGTGTGCTAGGGGAAAATGTGACTGGAGAAGTAGATGCTACACTATTCACAAGGATTCAGCATGCATAAAAGCCAGTTCTGATCAGGGAAGGGCTAAAACTTCACCCATGCTCTTCCCCTTTTGGGAAGCCTAGCATGTCTGATTGTGCTGGGAACCCTCCCATCTTTGTTCTGGGAACACAAGGACTGGGATTATGGATGTGAAAGGAAAATTCCTTTCTCCTTCTACCCACACAGGCTCAGCCACAGTCAGGCCCTTGCTTAAAAATGCTCCATTGGTGGTTTGTTTCTCTCTGTGTGTATCTGATGGCAAAACTGGCCAGAGACAGGGATTCTTGCCTGGCTCCCCTAAAGAACTTCTCCTTTAACTCACTGACAAAATTAGAAAACAAACATTCATTAGGTATAGTATGGGAGAAGGGAGCAACCAGCTGTGAGAAGGCCACACAATGCACACTCAGGGCATTAAAGATCAGTATTCTGGGCTCAGGGCTAAGAATTACCAGCACAAGCTGACTCCAAATCTACGGCAACACAGTTTATTTTTTAAAAAAGCTCGTCACTAAAGTATTTAAAAATCTAATTTGGAAAGAATCTGAAAAATGTTTTCTGAGTATAACTGGCTGTTTTAGAAACAGAATGTTCCTCCTTTAGAATACTGGGGACATGGAAGAAATGACTTAAAAATAAAAATATTAATATCAATTTTTACTGACTATTACAATAGTGCATGAAGATGCCACCAGAAATCAGGGCCCCATTGAGCTAGGTACTGTGCATATTCATTGCAAGAGACAGCCACTTTCCCAAAGGATTTAAAATAGAGAAGGCCCTGCTCCAGGGAGGCAAGGCAATCCCTTGAGGCTGCCCAGAAACCGTTAAAGTCAGTGGGATTCTATGTGACTGCAGGATGTAACTACTCCTATGGATCTAATGTAGGATCAGGGCCTGACTAGACAAGACAAATGAAGGTTAAAAGTTTATGTTAGCTGGTGTAGTAGGCGGGGCTTCAAGTCCCCTTAGACATTGACACCATGCCCTTCTTTGCCCCACATTATCAGGACGATACATCAGGCTGCTTTAACATGTTTTGCACCTAAAGCGAAACTGGCAAATTTTGGCAGGTCACCTTCTGTATTTCACGAAGAAGTGACTTTAAAGGGTTCAGCTTTTGCCAAGAACATTTCACCGTATCAGAGCTTGGCACTTGGCCAGGCTCTAACTGTTCCAGCACCCGACAGATGTAAGAAACTCCTGTTTGCAGGGACTCAGTCATAAAAATGTGCTCCAGATGCAGACTCAGCAGAGAGGGCAGAAGAAACAGGCTTGATCCCCACACCCACCCGCTAATTGAATGGGAGCCTTTACATGATCTTTAAGGGGCATTAGATCAGGTCCTTGGTTTGTTTGTAGATCTTTATTTTTCCCACTTCTGCCACAGCTCTGCATAGGAAGCTTCTAACCCCGATGATCCTTTGTATCAGCTGAGCCCCCATATTAAAGCTCTGTCATCTAGCTATTTTCCCAGCGGAAGTTTCCTAGCACAGACCCAGCATGGAATTGTGGTAAGCTGCCCTGCTGTGCCCTCTTTGCAAGCCCCAGGGTAGAGGGATTGGACTGGGAGCAGGAGAGGACATGAAGAGGGTCTGTACTGCATGGCACTGCTGGAATTTGGGGCTTTGCCATAGCGCAGAGGCAGTCAGATGAGCTGCCAAAGGTCAGAGCTGCTGACGATTGCTCTTCATTATTGTGGGTGCTGTCTTGGCCTCTGGTGTAGCCTAGGATCCAAAGAGGGCACAAGTGTTTTTCATCCCTCTTCCCCTGGGCTGTGTCTATCCTCCATGTTAGGGTTATCACATGTCCAGTTTTGGCCGGACATGTCCTCTTTTTTGGACATAAATTCTCTGTCCAGCCGGGTTTTTTTGGTGTCTGTGGAAAGGGGAAGGAGGAGGGAGGCTGGGGAGAAGAGCCACGTGTGGAGAGGGGAGGCAGGGAAGAGGAGGAGCAGGGGGCAGCCAGGCCTACATTTCTGGTACTGGTGGCCCCCCATTTCTACACAGGGTCTGATGCTCTTGTCTCCACAGCTGTCTCTGATTGATCCCTCCCCTGCATCCCACCCAGCCAGCTGTGCATGGCAGGTAAGCAGAACTGGAGCGCCTCTTGGCCAGAATGCCTGGCATGTCATAGGGCCTCAGAGCCCTGCCAGGAAGGGTGACAGAGCCAGGCCCCAGCTCCCTCCCCTGGGGAGGGGAAGAGAGGTCAGGGAGCCACTGACTGACAGGCTGGTGCTGCGTCCCAGGCCTGTTCCTGCCACCATGACAGGAAGCGTGACACTGCCCCCCCCCCCCCGCTTGAGTGTGAGGCTGCAACTATCCTCTCCAGCACCCCCAAAATACTTCCCCCAGCACCCTCAAATGACCCCTCCAGCATCCCCTCCCCCCCTGTGCAGTGTCCTCTTTTTGAGAACTTGATATATGGTAACCCTACTCCATGTCTTCCGGCGACACAGACAACTGCTTCTCAGTCTCCAGTGCACTTCTGGCCATCTGTGGCCAAGGAAGTTAAGGCCATATGCCAATGTCTATGTCTGGCTGTAGTTTTCACCCACATACATTTCCACTGGAATCAGTAGGAGGTTACCTGAGCAGGGACTTCCAGAGGTAGCCTGGGGAAATGGGCAAGGGAATAAATTCCTGGTTTAAGAACAGAATGTCACAGACTTCGTGCTATGCACCATCTGGTGCTTCTGAGGTGCTTTTAATGTCTGTTAAGGCCTGGTCCTGTGACTGACTAAAAGCGATCGGCTGCCAAGGTTCACACGGAGCCTCCCCAATTTCAACCACAATCTGTGTTTGTGTACAGAGTCAGATGCAGGTTGGCACTTAAATCAGAACATTTTCTGCCTTGCACATAGGCAGTAATTTTCTCTGGATCATCCTGTCTACATTGTATACCACACAGTGTAATTATAACTGCAAACAATATTCTAAAATGCCTATAACAACGAGGCCCCACAGATCAGGGCTAAGTGGTGCATTTAAATCTCCAGTCCTTCATCACTTTAAGTTAAATCCATTACCATAGGATTCCCTTTTATTATGCAAAACTGCATTAGGCCCATCCAAATAGGTATTTGTGTATTCTTGTTTTTCTTCAGTGTCTGATGCCCTGCTTTGAGCAGGGGTTTGGATTAGATGTTCTCACTGACTTCACTTGCAGGATTGAGTCCTAAAATCACCACTGTGGTGCTAGGATATGAGAGAAAGAGCAAAGGAATGTAGGTTGGTTCAGGGAAGGATAATAGAAGGCACAAGAGGAAGAATCTGGTAACAGAGGAAAAAGAGAGGGGGAAACTGGTAGAAGATTTGTTACACAGATTGTAGCTCCATTGACTTCAACCATGAGATTGAGGCTGAAGAACCATCAAAATGGTATTATAAATGTAATGGGGGCAGGTCCTCAGTTGGAGCAAATTAGCACTGCTCCAATTCTAACCTTAGTCTGGTGATCAATGGAGTATGCTGCTTTATGACTTCTTAGTTTTTGCCTGTTCAATTTATAACCATTTGGATAGTTCAATCTCAATCTCATCATGGTTGATAATGTCACCAGACCCCGCTGCTTCCATCCAATTCAAGATGCACCTTCTTGGGCTTTAATCCTCAAGCAGTGAAGCAAGTAAACTTCCATTGAATTCAGAAGGGTTTCTGCCCAAAAAGCATTTATTTATTATGCACACGAAAAGTACCTTATTTCCTGTGCAACAGACGCTTGTCTAGTCTGTAGTTCTACAGCAGCCTTATGCACACACCTCAATAAATAAATAAAAAAGAAAGCTCTGTTTGTGATTCTTGGAAGCCTAGTAAAGTCCATACACTTCCTAATAGCACAACATAAAAACAAATGAAAGCTTATTCAATGAATCAGTCCATGGCATTTATTAATGTTAGCTCACCCGTGTTCACTGGCTGCTTTCCTCATTTGAGAGGCCATCAGCAAAGCCATATTTCCTACCAAATGATTTCTCCTTCCTTCAGTCAGAAGAGACCTGGGTGACAGATGCATCATTTAGAAAAATAAAGTTAGAAAAAAACCTTCTACCCTCAAATTGTTAAATGCCCCTTTTCAACACAATTTGAACAACAGTAGTTTTACCAGAGCAGCAGACTAGCTTGACAAACAAGGCTTTCTTTCTTTTGCAAAAGAAGGGGAAAACAAGACTGCGGAAGTTCAGTGCTTATATCCTTTACTGGACAGATAGCTGTTTTTCTCCACTAACCAAAATATGTATACATGGCTTAACTCCAGTGCCCAATGGTGGTGCTGTCATAAACTACTTTGTTCTGGTTTCCCAAACCATCACTTTTTCTAACATATCAAACTAGACGCTGTATATCGCAAAGTCCACTGCTTGAGCAGTCGATGTTTATCCTTATAAAACTTGGTGGATGGAAATGATAGAATTGGAGTACTCATCACTAGCATTTTTATGTCTTTTGATGGTTTGCAATGCATCTTTGGAAATAAAATTGTTCCAGATGGGGTCTTCAACAGCTTTAACTTGAAAGTCAACAAGACAGATTGTTCAGATCTCCTGTTTAGAATTTTCCCAATAATATCCTTTTTAACTCAGGGAAAAGAACATCATTGACAGAGGGCTCTAACCAACTTGAAGTCAGCAGGAGTCTAGCTGTTGACTTCAGTGAGAGCTGGATCGGGGCTAAAATGACTATAATGTAATCTTTCTTTGCCTTTAAAAAGATTTCTGGGCTTCTGTGCATGGAATTTTGCAATTCTCAATCCAAGCTCATCAGACCTGTGAAGTGACTATGTCTGGAAGCTTTAAAGCAAAATCATTCCAGGGAATGCCTTTGACTTGTATTCAGATATGTTATCTGCACTCTCAATTATTAAAGAAAGGAAGCTTAAAAAACATTTAGCTGTAATTATGCTCTACTTTCCTAAACTGAGAGACTTCAGGACTGACTTTTATTAAGTTGACTGACCTATATTCCAAAGGATTTCACCTTTCTTACTGAGTCATGAAGTCTGACATCACATATTTTTGCTTATATTTGCGCTTAATACCATCTTCTACCCATTTCTTTGCTTGAAGATAATGGGCTGTATTCTATGCCTACTGAAGTGGATGGGAGTCTTTCTATTAACTTCAATGGGTATTGGATCAAGCATATAGTACCATTCCATTGATGACCTGTTTTGAATCTCCTGGGTCCTTAATCCTAATCACATAGAATAACTCATCTCATGCCATCTGCAGTTTTTAAATTAATGTGAAGGAAAATGATATCCAGATTCTCGGGAAAATTGGAAATGTAAGTCCCAAGAAAAGAAAATCAGCACACAAGAACTAATGGATATAAACTGGCCACCAGGAAGATTAGACGTGAAATTAAACGGAGATTTCTATCCATCAGAGGAGTGAAGTTCTGGAACAGCCTTCCAAAAGGAGCAGTGGGGGCAAAAAAATATAGCTGGTTTCAAAACTGAGCCTGATAAGTTCATGGAGGGGGATGGTATAATGGGACAGCCTAATTTGGCAGTTGACTGATCTTTGGCTCCTGGTGGAATATATGCCGATGGGACAATTGATGGGATAGAATTCTCTGTAATAAATTAGAACCGTTCTTGGGTGTCTGACTGATGAGTCTTGCCCATATGCTCAGGGTTTAACTGATTGCCATATTGGGGTCGAGAAGGAATTTTTCCCCTAGGGCAGATTGGCAGAGGCTGCGGGTTTTTTTCACCTTCCTCTATAGCATGGGCATGGCTCCCTTGCTGGTGGATTGTTTGTACCTTAAAGTCTATAAACCATGATTTGAGGACTTTAATAACTTAGTCATAGGTTGGAGGTTTATTGCAGGAGGAATGAGTGAGGTTCTGTGCCTCCTGTGCTGGAGGTCAGACTAGATGGCCCCTGCTGCCCTTAAAGTCTATGAAAGGGATAGGGGTTAGGGGCGAGGTTCTGTGGCCTGCATTGTGCAGGAGGTCAGACTAGATGGCCATATTGATACCTTCTAACCTTAGAGTCTATAGCTATGTCTACACTTGTTAAGTCGACTCTGTTAAGTCGACTTAACAAGGTCAACTTTAAGTTGAATTAAAGTTGACCTTGTTAAGTCGACTTAACAGAGCGTCTACACTTAAAGTCAACTTAAGTCAACCTTATTAAGTCAACTTAACAGAGCCTGTAGTGTAGACATACCTGTCTACACTGGCTTTAAGTCGACTTTCAGAGGTGTTGTTATTAAGTTGAATTAAGGAAGCGCTTAAGTCAGCTTAACAAGCGCCCAGTGTGGAGACAGAGTTCTGTAGGTTGACTTAAGTGTCCTGAGGTCAACCTAAGGTGCCAGTGTAGACGCACCCTATGATCTATGAACATTTATAAGTTGCACGGGAGGTCAGACTAGATGATCCCAGAATAGAAGGTCCCTTCTGACCTTAAAGTCTATGAAAGGGATAAGGATTACAGGCTAGTGCTATGCACACCATTCCCAAGCAGCCTGAAAGGAAACCTGGCATTAATGACTGTGAGTAGTTTTCTCTAGATCTAAAGGGGCAGAAGTGAAGTAGTCAGCTGTCTGTACAAAGAATGTGTTGGAGAGTCCCAGCACTGCAAGATAATATCTGCTACATGAAGAAACTAGGAAAATATCTATGCAAACATGTGAGGAAAACATCTGCTTAGCATGCATTAGATCACCAGCAGTGCAACCGGGAGGAGTGGGGGGGGAGGGGCATCAAAAGAAGAGGCAAGGAGCCAGTGAGAGTAGGAGTGGAACAGGGACATACCCAGATGTGTTGGCGAGTAGCATAACTGCAATTCACATAAAGGATAAAAAGAGAGGGACGCAATTACCTGTTTTTGTAATCACCATCATCCCTTTCTTTGCATTTACACTTCAGCAATTGGGTAGAGAATGCAGCAGGGCTTAAAAAACAGTGCTGCAGGTAAAAAAGTTTGACTGAGGCCATGTACACACAATCACTTTATTGCGCGGTAAGGCTCCTTACCGTGCAATAAAGCTGCTAGCGTACACACGATCATTTTCCCTGTTGCGCGGCAACACCCTCTTGCTGCGCAACAGTTAAACCACTCAAATCGAGAGTGGTTAGCATTACAGCCAGAGCAGTGAAATTGACATATTTGACAGCTCCAATGTCCCAGAGTGGCCTCGATTGGCACTCTGGGACATTTCCGGAGGCTGTCTAACCTGCAAAATGGGTACACACGAACATTACCGTGGAACAGCTGTTCCGCAGTAATGCTAACCACTCTTGATTTCAGTGGTTTAACTGTTGCGCGGCAAGAGGGTGTTGCTGCGCAACAAGGAAAATGCTCGTGTGTACACTAGCGGCTTTAATGTGCGGTAAGGAGCCTTACTGCACAATAAAGTGATCGTGTGTACATGGCCTTAGAATGGTGACCATAGCAGGCATAAATCTAGACACCAGAAGGAGACAAACAGCCATGGTAGATTAT
The DNA here is from genome assembly GCA_007922175.1 of Pelusios castaneus. Taxonomy (NCBI): domain Eukaryota; kingdom Metazoa; phylum Chordata; order Testudines; family Pelomedusidae; genus Pelusios; species Pelusios castaneus. The sequence continues at coordinate 11,439,899 of ML685817.1, read as the reverse complement.
GCAGACAAGATGGAATGGACACAAGATTTAGTAGCAGACAGTGATATCCTTACTTTATATGACAAACCGGGGGGAAATATTTGCATCTCTTTGACATTCTCAATGCTGAATATGGAAGAACAGAAACTAGATAAGACTATAGACTTCACACTCCCTCTAGAGAGGGACTCAGCACCATGCTATTTTGGGCCCAAAGATAATTCATTATTATTTGGTGGCTTTGCAATAGTCCTAGCTCTTTTGAAGAGATCTAACACAGCTCACCCTATATCTGTGTCAAATGTACTAGGGTCCAAAGGTAGGGGTTCCCCAACTCATTGTCTCCCAGGAGATGCCCAGTGCCTTGTGAGGTTACGTCCCAGGAGGCCCAATATAAGAGAAGATCCAGGTGGGATCTACCAACATTGCTGACTTTTTTAGAGGCAAATTGAATGCATATGGAAGGTTTCTAGATTGAAAGCACTAACATATCCACAGAGCAATGGAAATGCTTGCTTCTCTGGACCGCTCTCCAGATGCGCCTAAACCTTGTTCTGGATGAACTCCCAGTACAAGTGAGAGGGTATTGATTGTCCATTCCCATTTAGTCCTTGACTTCTCTACTTGGACCACCAGCTAGTAAGCTAAAGCAAAATGTGTCAATCATTTTTTGTGGTTTTGCTATTTTTTCCAAGAGGGTCTATTTAGAATTAGATTTTCAAAACCTATGGCTACCCAGTTTGCATAGAATCCAGAGCCCACCCCATCTTAGGGTCATCAGCACATTTTCACAAATGGCTTGCAAGCAGACAATGTTTGTACTGCCCTCTTTGATCCACCACAACCCTGCTCCTTTTCACCAAACATGCACTCTGTTTTAGTTCTCATTGCCTCCGGTGGATACTAAGTAGCTCTATCTACTACTAGGTGTCTGGAGCTTATTGGCTTTTTTCTCTCCAAGGGATTCTGGGTATTCACTTTTCTTCAGCAGAGACTATGAAGGGACTGCCCCAATTTTCACAAGGGCACGTGAGAAAAGGGGCTGGATGCACATGTAAAAAATCCCCTTCGTGGGTATTCTGCAGCAGGAGTTGCACTCAGGACTTTGGATCACGAGTTCATAGCATGAACTGGAAGGCAATATCTTTATGGGGTCCCATCTATCCTATGGGGACAAAGCCTCACAGTATTGATTATACATCCACACACAGATGATCAGTGGCCCACAGGTGATGTGTTGCCTTGATGCCCAGGTAACAAGAACTCTCTACACTTATTTTTACTTGATTCACAGCCCTGCAAGCAAGGCAGGTCTCCAGCTCCATAAAGAGGATATCTTGAAAATCTTGCATGTCATTGATAAGCAGGAGGAAATATTTTTGGGCAGCAATCATAATTCTTTCTCTACTGCTAACATCTGTTTGCTAAAACCTAAAAACTTCCCAGAGGTTTGGAAACATTATTTAAAGATGACGTACTAAATGTTTTGAAAATGTGCCTCGTAATCTACCCTTAGCCTCCCCCTCACTTCAAGAACACGTCATATTTTCAGATTTTGCCCAAAAGAGCGGGTTCGGGTGGTTTTTAGTGCCTTAAATTATGGGTTTCAATACACTTTTGATTAAAATGAGACCAGGCACTAGTGCTTGGAGGAAATGAGACAGCTGTAAAGCTACAAGGCCAACTTTGAACCAGTCTATGATGGGAAAATAGTGGTTATTTCAGACATCATCATCTTCTGGGAACTTGGATTCTTTGTAATACTCACTTGAACCACAATGTGTGGATAAACAGGTATTTCCCTTTCCTATGTGCTCAAAAGGTTAAAATAATTTCTAAAAGGATGTGGCATCCTCTAGTCAATGATCAATATTTATGAGGATTCATAATCCTTCTTTTGAATCATTGAATATATCCTCTCCTGGGCTGGCTGTGGACCAGAAGGAGGTATGAAGTTATTAACCTCCTGAATAATTAGACCCCTTGCTAGGGCTGACAAAAGGCTGGACCCGTTTCTTTCCCTATTCTCTGCTCCTTCAGCAGTAGATTTACACAGCTCCATCTTGCTGTTCCAAAACTCCCTGTGTTCCAACTGTTTGTGCAGCCATAGGACTCAAATTCAGTTCTAAGTAGACACTACAGAAAAAAACAAATAATTGTCCAGGACGCTTCTGTGACTCATTTTCCCTTTGGTTTATTTAGCCTATTCCTTTCTCTGAGCTACATTGCGACTTGGACTTGTGCGTAACATGCCCCCTTGCTTTGCTATGTGGATTACCCAGACCTTGGGTCTCCGCAGGGAAGGAATAAGCAAGCTAAATATCTGCTCGCTCCCTCCCTAGACCAGGTGAGCAGGCACTGGCTGGGGAACAGATGGCATCTACTGCCTGGTTTCTCAATCTCCAAAAACGGAACTTCCAGGCTCTCTAGGAGATTGGAACAAAGAATATTGGACTGCCACATCTGTGCCATTTCCTGCTCCACTGTGCACAGCCAATGCACAGGGAGCAGGACTTCACTTTCAGCCTGTCATTGGGAGAATATTGGCTTGGCTGTAAAATATATATAGAAAGAGAAAAAAGTTTAATTACAAATTTAAAGTGGGCATTTTTTAGCTCAGGAGAAGTACACAGATGAGGGGCCTGTTCTTTAGCAAAAATCCAGCTGTGCAAATTTTCAGCAACTGGAATGCTAATGAGTCCAGTTCTATTTAAAATGAGCTCATTACTCTTTAGTTTATGTCAATTCCCCTTTCTCTCTCCCCAAAACTACAGCCATAAAATTGACAAGTAAAGACAAAAAGACAATTCCAATCCAAGTTAACTCTTTACCAAACGTAACTCAGAGTCTGATCCACTCTGAACTTCACTTTATTGACATCAGTGGAATTTGTCAGTATTTACACTAAGATAAACAAGATCAGAATCAGGCCCTCAAGCTAGCCAACTCCCTCCCTTTTGGGTCTCTAGTCTGCATCTATGTACAATACTTGTATGTCCTCCCCATTCCTGCAGTATCTCAGCATCTCACAGTCTGTAACACATTTATCCTCCCATTACTGCCCCAGTACTCCTGTTGGACAGATGAGAAACTGAGACTCAGTTACTTGCCCATGGTCACAGAGGAGCTCTGTGGCAGAGCAGAGAACAGAATACCAGTTTCCTGAGTCCCAGACAAGCTAACATGTTTTACCTTAAAGCCAGTGGAATCTGTGTGGGCTCAAAGCCCTCGACAGTGGTGTCCTTTATACCAGACCCTGGAACGATGCAAACAATATCAAGAAGGATCATCTTGTGAAGGTGTTACACTGGGACTTAAATTCAGCTTCCTGCTCTAGAGCAGACATACTATGTGACCAAGGGCAAATCACAGTCTCGCCACGCCTCAGCTGCCTCTCTGTGAAATGGGCATAATGCTACTTCATATCTCCTGCCCTGTGTTTGTTCTACCTTTTTAGCTTGTAAATTCTGAGGAGGAATTGTCTCTCACTATGAGTATGTGCAGCACCTAGCACAACAGGGCCCTGATCTTGGTTGGAATGTAAATAAATCAATAATAATTATTATTACTAAATAACAATCATGTGAAAGACTCGAGAAGAAAATTTTAGCACAAATCACACATTTCTCAGCTTCACTGTTGAAAAATTAAGCACTCTGACATTTTGTAACCATTTTCTTCTCCTTTTACATACTCTACCAAAAACAGAAAGCCTTATACTTCCTAAGAGGTAATGGCATATAGCTCAGTAGGGAACACAAATGGTATTGGGTCTAATTAGCTTCATCTTTGTCTTTTCTACTTTCGTTCTTGAATCAATATTCCTAGAAGACAAAGTCCAAAGAATGGGTGAGCTAGTTTCCCATGTTCTGTTAAACCTTGTTAGTGCTGAAGACAAAGAGAAAATACTGCTTTAACTTCAAGGGAATCAGTTCTTGGCCTTTAGAAATGATTCAGGATCAGATCAAATGAGCAGGGTGTTCAGTGGGGTTAACTAATTGGTATATAATGAAACCATGCCTTTCCCTTTAGGAAAGGCATCCCTAAGACCAAATGTTCCTGTATGGTCGTCTTACTCCTTTAATAGATGCAGAATCAAAGGGGTTTACTTGGACACAGAACTAAGAATCACTCATGCACCAGCAAACAAGTTAAACAATGCCCCCAAAATTCAGTGTTTCCAGTCGGCCTACAGTGAATATGTAAATAAAAGCCCTAATTATCATTCGTATTAAGTCACACCAAATTCTAAGGGGATCTGATTTGCCTCTCACTTTTACTCAGTGTAAATCAAAAGCAGCTCCAAAGAAGTCAGTGGAGTTATAACTGTGTAAAACCAAAACATGTGAGAAAAGATTCAGGCCCTATTTTATTACCTTCTGAAAGTGGTGGCTATTAATCAATCAGCCCATTAGACAATGCTCAGGGACCCGGTGATAGGTGGCAGTATAAAACACTAAAATTGATAGTTCATAACCTGGTATTTATAGCAAGTATTCATGATCCTTCCCTCATGCCCTATTCAAAAAACGTGCAACTCCTCATTGGAAACAACAACTGTCAGATTCCAGCATCCGTGTGTTTTCTACCAATGCAATAGCCCTCCTCAAATACTTGTTTGGTGGTTAATGTCATCACAATGCCTCTGCCCACCTCTAAAATCTGAAGGGAAGGCCCTGAACATCTCCAAGCAGCTGGATAAAAGAGGGAAAAAATCTCAACAGTTTTGCTGAAGATGTTTTCCATGCATTTGAAATTCCAAGGAAAACTTCCATCCAGATGTCAGAATGCTTCTCATTTTAACTAGCTCTATGATTAGTTGAAAAATGACGTCACAAAAATGTAGTTAATTCCCTTCCTCACTTTTTTTCCCCTCATCAAAATTTATAATTTTTACAAAAGCTTTCAACCACCTCTTATAGAAGGGAATAAAATCCCCTTCTCATCATGGAATTTTTTCGGTAACCTACTTTATTTCACCAGAATGCATTGGACTGTTTTTGCCACAATTATCTGGCTCTGTGGACTCACTGACAAAATGATCTGGTCAATTGTTGAGTGCACTCCTTGAAAGACTGCAGACACAAAGTGCTTTGATTCATTCCCCCCAGCAGAGAGGGATCACTCTACAGCCAGAGTAGCAGTGAAAAAAGGAAAATAAATCAGTCCTTTGACTTGCCTAAGCACGTGTTGACTACAGTGGACAATTTTCCCATCAGGTTCCGGTGCAGAGCCTGAGGCACAGGTTATACAGGTCACACTTTGTTTAGACATGCTACACTATCCCAAAGCCCTAAAAGTCCTACAGGTACAAATTAATGTTCTTCTCATTTCCCCTTTTTTCTTTTTCCTTCCTGAATGCGGCTTTGGCCCAGGTTTACATCAACAAGCCAGTGGGTGCTGTGCTCCTTGCTCAGACTAAATGGATCAGACTATAAGAGCAAGATTTTCCAAAGTGGCTAGAGACTCCACCTTTTGGTGATTCCATGTTTTGGATCCCAATCTGAGAGACCTGAAAGGGGCCTTGTTTTCAGAAAGTGCTGAGTACTCGGCCTCTGAAAACCAGGCTCCTATAAGGGGTCTCTAGACGGGCACTCTCATCACTTTTGAAAACATTGGCCTTGATCTCTTGGTTCTTCAGTGGCTTTCAAAATGGCCATCTATGAAAAAGCAGGTGTGGACACTTAGATAGGACTCTGAGAACCAATACTGTGCTTCTGTAACGTCCTGGGTATGTTACAGGTTCCTTGCTATGTCTCTTCCAAAGAGGATATAAGTCTGTTACTGCCCCAGCTAGGGAGTCTAGACTCTTAAACCATAAGGACCTGAAGGACCTTCATGCCCTCAATAAACCAAATCAGACACCAAGACCCTTGTGATGTTGCCTTTGGCATAATTTTAAGGACCTTATGCCGCACTTCTAACACATCCAAAACTTCAGGTCAGTGGGAGCTTGTCTGTGAGAGACGTGGAGAATCAAGCCCATTTTCACCAAAGGCCCATCTGTGCAGAAATAGTGAGGGTACTCATTCTAATTGAAAGCTACCTGGCTTTGGCTTAAGGTTTAATTACAGAGATTAGAACAGGCCACCATCAGAACAGCTCCCCCTCCTCTTCCCTGGGGGAACCTGGGGTCAGCTTCCCCTCCACATGCACTGAAAAACAGGTTTCTTCTGCTGCTGAAAACGTGACAAAGTTACCTGAGGGCTAGGATATGTTAATGATATTCCTGGACACCCTGATGGCAGTTATAAACCTGCACCGAGACTAAGAAATCAAACACCAAATGTGATCAATATGCACTCCCCTACTGATGTTTTTTTTTTTTTTAATCTACAGAACAGGATCCGTCTAGACAGGAAGGAGTGAGTAATTAAATGCACCGATCACTCCGGCTGCACAGTTTTGCAAGGATATTTGTTATAGCAAAGGTTTCTTTTTTATTGGAGGGATCTTTTTTTATACAGCTATTGCTATCGTACCCCCTCCCCACCTTCTAGCCCCTGCATTTGGATGGAAGAGTGAAGAAGAGACTCTTATAACTGGGCCTACAAATTTACTCTATTATGTCAATACTTTGCTGAATTGGGGCCTTGCAGATCATTTTTATTTTAATGTTTAGTCATTTAGCTTAGTCATCTAAATGCCACAGAACACTATGCGGTGCAGACCAGCTACTAAGATAAATAATGGCCTATAGTGCCTTTCAACTATTGGTTCAATTCCCTTTCGGGAGTAGAGATCAAAAGCCATTCTTTCATGACCTGCTGGTTGCTGTGGTATCTATTCCACAACACAGAACTTCCACCACATCTCATACTAATTTGTACAGTGGCTGGCAGTTGCAGCATCAGGGCCCTGGTCTGGAATGAGTGAATGAAACTCTTGTCCACAGGGAACATCGCTCCGGGTCAGGACTATGGCATCCTGTCTAGGCATTATCAGGAAGCTTGCACTGCCATCGTTTTGTGCCATTCTTGTTCTATAGATTCAGATTTCAATTCTCTCAAGTCGACATCTTTACAAGCATAAGAGAGAGAAAGCAGGGCAAACTGAGTCTTTGGGACAAATTCAGCCTTTATAGGCAGGAGCAATAGCCCTTGATTTCCAACAGACAAATCTGATTAGTCACTGAATTTCTTGAGCCAAATTCACTAGCGTTGTAAGTCAATGGAATTCCCTCCTCTTTTGCGAATGATAAATTTATCTCTTGATTTTACAATAATTTGCTGACTATGATTAGGCATTTCAAAGCGAGATAAGTTAGTTTGTCCAGATTAGTGCACTGGTCCCTTCTGAAAGTGTTCATTGTTTTCAAAGACTTGCCCCACTCGGTAATTTTTCAAAACTAAGTCAAAAGCCTCCACAGTGACAAGGAAACCTCGCCATTGTGCATGTTGCTTAATTGGAAATTCACCACGTTCTTGTGGGGTCTGAGTGATAGCCATGAGTAAGTATGACAACCCTTTCTTATCTTTAGATAACCATTGGGGTGAGGTCAGGAGGAGGCCAGTTTAACAGACTTCGAAATTTATTCTCTGAGGCTACAGTTCTCGCTATTACGAAAGCTGCTTTGTAGTTTCTGCAATCGAAAGCTGCCCTAAAGCCACTGGACTAAGCCATTGGCAGATTCCCAGTCTTACACTGTCCCCCTTCAAGCTCCTGCACTGGGATGGTAAAGTGGGGAAGAGGCTCTGCTGTAAGAACTGGGTCCGCAAATTTACCCTAATTGTTAAATCAACTGTAAAAAGTCTGTGAAAATTCATAAGAGCACAAGAAATAAATAAATGATAATAGTAATAAAGGTTGACCAGAAAAAGTATGCAAAGGAGAAAAACTAAGTAGGTCCAAACAAAAAGGCCTACTGATATGGGTCAAGAACTATAGTAAAATCATGCTTGATAAAAACAGATGTGGAACCAGAAATTAATGAACCATAGTTGGTGTATCTGATTTTAGACCTAATTGGTGGACAAAATAATGAGGGGATGGGCTCTCATTTCACCACTCCCTCTTGATTACTTAAAGGAAAAAGAGATTTTGAGGGAAAATAGAGAAGAATAAATAGAGGATAGAGAATAAATCAATAGAGGATAGAAAAGAATAAATGGAGGTAGATAGAGAATATATGAAGGCTGCTGAACCAAACTTCTCCATCATGACTGCTACCCTCACCATTTCCTGGGATCCCTGGTCTTCGTCACCCTGAGAAATGTCCTTACAAGATGGGGCCAAAGAGGGGGATCCACATGATGTCACCACCCCTACCAGCTCCACCTGAATCCCAAACACTGTCTGGATGAAACCAGATTGGACTGGAACAACAGCAACAATGACAGCTCCAGCCCATCTCCACTAACTTCTCTTTTCATCAGCTGGACAGTTATTACCATCTTTGATACCATCTAAGAGAGGGAAAGTCATTTAAGAGACTGTCAAACAAGGGGTAGTTTTCCTTCTAAATCTCTCCAGCTAAAAGGGAACAAGGGATGTTGTAAAAATGAAAGCCTTATTTAATATTTTACGTTTCAAATGCCTGTTTTTCCTTCTTTTCTGTACCTTGAATAAAAGGTTAAAAGGATTTTTGATGATATGTTTGCCATGGTACTAGGCAGACTGGGCTTTCTTGATACCAAACCTGGAACCTTGTTTAACACTGTAACATTCGACAGTAACTGGGTAATGTTAACAGCTCCCATCACCCACTAAAAGCCATGGCACAGGGTGGCTGGCCCCACTAAATGATATGCCAGGACAGATACTCCCATACTGGACAATTCAGAGAGTGGGACAGCAGCCTGGGGCTATAAATGAGAGAGACTCAGTGTTAGAAGGACGGAGTCCCGGTGAGTCTGAGCAGACTGGTTCAGTCAGGAAGGGCAGGTAAGAAAACTGGGAAAATTGGGGTTGCAATCCAGATGGAAGGGTGGAATGGCTGTCCTCATACAAGGACAGAGAAGACTCTACTGGAGAAAGCATGGTAAGGAATGGACTGGGCTGGACAGCCAGGGCAAGGTGCGAGATGTCAGGCAGTATGTTGCATGTATTGTTTGGACTAGGCTGGGGGAATTCTGGACTGTGGCTGTCAGACTTACGTTATGTGCATGGGACTCTTGTAATAAACAGACCCATCAGGGCTTCATTTATACTTGGGAAGATGCACTCAGAAGGAGAGAAACTGAGGCAGGCACACTAGACATGCTACAGTTCTTCGGGGGAGGTGTCACTCTAGATGGGCCACCCTTCTTACAAGCCACCTTTGTTCCACCCTTCAGCAAACAAATAGCACAAAGTCTGCTGAACAAGTTCTCCATACTGAAAAAACAGGCTCCCCATTTCTGGAGGATGTCTGAGTGGACAGCTGGAAGGATTGGTTGAACAGAAAAACAACTAAGTTGTAATATTTTTTAAAATAAAAGCTACAAGATCACTCTGTTACTGATAGGGTCAAATTATTCAACATTTGCAAGTTTTGGGACAAACACATGGATCCCCAAGAGCTCAGCATTCCTGATTCTTCATCTGACAATTCATTATGGAAGGTTATTCATCATTCGATGTACTGCTGCTCAAAAATGTCAGTCAACCCATTGGGTAGCATAACCAGTACCTGTTGACTTATGGCGACTGACTTTATTCTGTGTTTTCCAGCAGCTAGCAAATGAGATCCTGGTCCATGGCTAGTGTTCCTACGTTCTAGGATAAGAGAAAGGAATAGTACTGATCCTCATAGGTGACTAATGGCATGCTGTGAGTAACAGGTATTCAAAGTAAATGGGCTCATGGGCAATCAATAGGCTGGAAGTTGTTTATCAAAATGAATACATTCACTCACACATCAGAATCCATTCTGAAGGAGTCACTAGCCAAAACATGGGGCAAATATAGCAGTAAATATCCACAAAGAACAGCTCAATCTGTTCTGCCAGCTAGGCTGGACTTCTGTGCATTCTGAGTCCAGCTGAGCCATCCCCCCAGCCTGGAGGAGCTAGTCCCTGACCCTCACTCTCCTGCAGTTGTGAGGGAATTTTGGGTTTGCAACTAAGGGAGCTAGGGTCTGTATAAACATAGAATAAATGACAGTCTCTAACACAAAGAGCTGATACCAGGTGGATGAGTGAACTAGGGATGTTCGGATAACAAAAATCACAGGAAGTGTGTCATTCTTAGCCAATCAGGAGCAGCAGTCACAATTCACTACATGCCTAACCATTATCATGTTGTAGTACCTGCACGCATCCTGGCAGAGGTGAGCTCTGAGCAGGGATAATGTGTACATATTATATATACACATGTATAAAGCAAATTGTGCCCATAACAGTCAATTTTAGTGGACCAAACTTTATCTTACTGTCTTTGTTATGAGTCAAATACTAATTTTATTTCCAATTGTACATAGTAGATATGTTACAGTTCTTTCACTTGTAAATATCTCAGTATGATCCAAAATTGACAGATTAATTTGGCGCACTACAGATTTGTACTATTTTGGCTTGTTGCCAATGGGCCTCATTCAGGAAAGTGCAGATTCTGGGTATAATTTTTGCCAGGTAAGACTCTATGCTGATATATTCTTACAGCCAAATTTTCATTCCTCAACTCAACAGGGCCTTAGTCTGTGAGCAGTCCCCTTGATTGCACAGATATTAGAACCACAGCCTTAATATGTAGGGCTCTCTTTCGCTTTTAAAGTGACTACTGAATGAGACACAGGAGGAAAACACCAGTGCTGCAGCACTCTCTGGACATGGACCTACAGAGGATCCAGTATTGATTTCAGAATGGCAGCTAGGGTGGAATGGAGGTTACATGCACCATTTGACCTCATGTGGGTGTCCTCCTTGTGCATGGTTGGGATTCTGGCTACTCCCTATACAGGAAGGTCAGACAAGTATTGTGGGCAATGAGTTCTCTACAACACATGACACTGCAGCCACATTATGGTCCTCAGAGTAGAAGAGGAAATGATTCAATCCCTAGTTTTGAGCAATAGCGTGTTTCTGATACTCAGACGTAAGTAGCACAATCAACGGATTCAATTACTCAGCCTGTGTATTTAAAGGTTCAGCAAATAACTGATCTGTGGGATGGTTTCCCAGACACATTAATATTTTTTATCAAAGATCCTTTGTAAAGAAATAGACAGAGGGGAAAAAAATTATTCAGAGTGTGTGTCTATGTAAGCCATGTTGGCTGGTGTTTTACACGAATGATTGAGGTATTCTAGGGCCACTCTCTGCCCTGGCTTTCAGCCCAAAGCAATCCTGTTGATTTCAGTATTTATGGCCCAGATTTATCTCTTCACTACTGCAGGTGCATAGGAGAGAGAACTTGCATCTCTGCTATTTGGAGCCTGCTACCCAGCTTAGAACAACCATACTCAGAGCCATTGCAAGTTGCAGAAACGTGGATACAAGAACACCTTAGCCTTGCTTCCTCCAGTCCATCCTTACCCTGCCATAGAACATCCCCAGTGTTGGGGCCTTCTGCAGTGGCAGCATGGAGACCCCTTATATCGCAGGATCCCCAGAAGGAGGCTCACTCCTGATGCTGCTCAAGTTAGCATAGATGCTCATCTGTGCAAGCTGGAAAACTTGACTCCATTGGAAGCAGTTCTTACTTGCATAGGACTTGGGGGTGGGGAGTGAGCAGGGAGCCTCCAAGGAAAGAAGAAGAGGGACGCCTGAGGGTAGGTTGAGCAGTGGTGGGCAATTAGTTTCCCACCAGCAGTATTTGGACCCACAGATCAACCTTACTGTGCTTCACCTGCCTCTCTTTGGATCATATGGAGGGGAAAGGGTGGATATTTCAGGTCTGGGACCACAGAGAAATTTGCTCTGCACCAATTCCAGTCCTGAGTTTGACTGCAATTAAGGGATGTCCTAAAACACAAGAATGCATGTGGTGAGCAATGGGAAACAACAAAATGGAGCTGGTCCAGTGGGGCTTACGTTCAGATTAGCTATCCCTCCCATGATCTTTCTCATGCCCATCCAATTTGTTTGGATAATTAATCATTAATGACTCATATCGTGGCGTATTTTCAGTAAGGCTATGGCCTTTTGTACAGAGTTGCAAGTTCTTGTTGTGTCTTCGTCTAAAGGAGAGAGATGCCACAGCAACTGTTCTACTTCTGATAAACAAACAAAGATATCTGCCAAATCTAGTGAAAAGGACAATAATATTTGTCTCTGTCCTCACAAAAAAACATGCTAGAACTGTGTGAGATATTTACAATGGATTCTGAAATAATGTGGGTTTTGGTTTTGCTACCAAATAGAAATTCAGAACCAGCTTGTCCAAAAAGCTTCCCTAAGGTTCAAACTTTCAAACGAGTGTTGATCACATTTCCGTTGAAGCTTGGCCAGTTGGTAGTTTGGTGCTGAAGCCCAGTGAAATTTGATGCAAAACCAATTGATATTTGGTGGTTTTGATTGAGTTTGGGATTTGAATTTTTGTGTCCATTCTAACCTGGGATAGAAGAGGAGTGTGACTCCTGATGGAAACTGAAATAAATGAAAAGTGACACAAATCCTTGCTGAGTCAAACCAACAAGCTACTTCCAGCACTAAAATGGCCATGGCTGCTAGAGAAACAAAACAGATTATCACTTTGCTAGCATGGGCTTGAACAAAGCACAATTTCCTTTCTTCCCTTTTCTTCCATGTTTCACTATGAGCAAATTCCTGAACAAGACATCTGGCAAGCACAGCTCAAAAGTAGATTAAAAGGAAAGTCTGTGCACTTTGGGTGATGGCTGGAACGAGGATTTGCCAGAGTTAATGGTTCAAAGCTAACCATAGACAAGCAAGCCATTGTGTCGTGATTTGCACGGGTGCATCTTACCCCAAATTCAGGCAGAGGCAAGATTTACTGGGGCAGACTTATTGTAGCTTTACCAATCTTCACAATCCAAGAGCTGATAGTCTTCCAATGCCTTCCCATAGTTCCCCCAGTGTGCCCAGAATGACAGATGAGTTCTCCCACAATCCACTGGGAAAGACTGAGCAACTCATTTTACTGAAGCACAAAGAACCATGGGATATGCTCTCCAAAGTCCTACTGACACACATGGCTAAGTGCAGCACCAGTAAGGACCCAGTAACTTGGTTAGGGATTTGCTTACCCCTATGCAAGGTTAACTCCTGTGCTCAGACCCAGGTGCCAGTCACATGGGTTTTCTGAGCGGTGACACACCTTAGGCTATGTACACACTACAAACTTGTCCCACAATAAAGTTGTTGTGGGACAAGCAAGCATTATAACTATAATGCTTTCCCCCATCCACACAGCACTCCTTGTAATGAAAAGGAGCGCTCCTTTGAATTTTCATTACGAGGAACAGTGCATGATGGGCACCTATTCCACCACACACTGCCGCAGCCAGCCTTTGGGCTGGTAGTGGGGCTGCTTCCACCCCCTTCCCCACAGGAATGTAGGGCTGCTCAAGGGGTTCCCTGGCTTGAGCCCCACTCCCACGGGGCTTCCCCGCGGCTGCGCTCTTGACGGCTGGAGCCCTGCTGCCCTGCCTCACTGCCAATAGCCCCAGGCAAGCAGCTGGGCTCAAGCCACCCGTGCTTGGGGCTCCCGCTCAGGAGTAGTGAAATCGACAAGTATGACAGCTCCGCTGTCCCAGAGTGGCCTCGATTTCTGGAGGCTGTCAAAAGTGCAAAGACCATGCACACTAGCTCTACTGCGGAACAGCTGTTCTGTAGTAAGCCTAACCACGCTCGTTTAGGTGGTTTACCTGTTGTGCAGCAAGAGGCCTGCTGCCGCGCAACAAGCAAGATTGTAGTGTGTACGCTCACAGCCTTATTGTGCGGTAAAGCTCCTAACCGCGCGATAAGACTGTAGTGTGTACAAGCCCTTTGTGTTTGCACTGATGCTCCAGTGTCTGCCACTGATAACTGGGCTTTCCAGTGTAACAAGGCCTCATTTCTCTTTTCCCACGGTCTATCCAACAGCACCACAATGTGTTAACAGAAACAGCTGGGTTTACAGGGCACAAGGTGATAATGAGACTGAGATAAAGGTTAATCACCATCTCTGTTTGACTTCAAGTGCTTTGTTAGTTGCATATATTACCTCTTTGAATACTGGGACCCATGCTATAATTATCACTTGCCTTTATCACTTCTCATTAACCCCCATTTTATCCTGCAGTGTAAGCTGCTCTCATTTTAACATCATTATCCAGAAAATTAGCAAAGCAGGTGCCAGCAGTTTGCCAATAACAAATGGGAAAGTGTTATTTTCCTGAAGGGTATTTTCCAGTGTCCTTAATATATTTATGCTTTGAAGTCAACTACACTAGGGACCACAAAAATACAAAAAGACAGGAGCTAGTGCGTGTTATAGTCCATTTCTCTTCCAATATAGGATAGTCTCTACAAGATATTTGAGTACTTTGCCTTGTCTATATTAAAATGTTTAATAAGAGAAACTATTTCATAGGCAAAACAAACAAGGACTCTTATGGCACTTTTAAAGACTAACAAATTTATTTATCTCATGAGCTTTTTTATTTATTTTTTTAAAATTTGTTAGTTGTTAAAAGTGCCACAAGACTTCTTGTTTATTTTGCTGAACCAGACTGACATGGCTACCCCTTTGGAATATTTCATAGGCAATATGGCTATGTCTACACTTGTAAAGTTAAGTCGACTCTCTTAAGTCGACTTAACAAGGTCGACTTAAAGTTGACTTAAAGTCGACCTTGTTAAGCTGACTTAACAAAGTGGCTACACTTTAAGTCGACGACCTTGTGAAGTTGACTTAACAGTACACATAGCCGTCCACACTGGCTTTAAGTCGACTTCATAAGGTCAACTTAGCGCTATTCCCTATACACATTGGCTTTAAGTCAACTTAAGAAGTCGACTTAATGCTTAAGGCAACCTTCAGAGATGGTGTTATGCAGTCGACCTAAGCTGTTATTTAGTCGACTTAAGGAAGCGCTTAAGTCAACTTAATAAAAGCCCAGTATGGACGCAGCTTTGTGTAGGTTGACTTAAGCATTCTTAAGTCAACCTAAGTTGCCAGTGTAGATGCACTCTATGTGTTTGGTTTTTTTCTGGTTCATTCTGAGCCTGATCCAAAGCCCATTGAAGTCAATGGGCATCCATCCAACAACTTCACTGGCTTTGGTTCAGGCCCCGTACTGGGTAGATTTACAGATTCTGTCGCCAGAAGGAACCATTGTTATCATCTAGTCCAACATCTTATGTCACACCCCAAAATTGTTCCTTTTCGACTAAAGCACATTTGTAAAAACATCCAGTCTTGATTTTAAGATTGCCAGTGATGAAGACTCCACCATAACCCTTGGTAAATTGTTCCAAGAGTTAATTATTCTCAGTGGTAAAAATGTGCAACTTCTTTCCAGTCTGAATTTGTATAGCTTCCACTTCCAGGCATTAGATCTTTGTTATATCTTTGTCTGTTAGAAGAGACCATTATCAAACATTTGTTCCCCATGCAGGTGCTTACAGACTGTGTTTAAGTTGCCTCTTAGGCCTTGTTCACACTAAGGGTTTTTTTCAGAATAAGTTGCCTTGTTGCGCAAAAGGAACGCTGCTGTACACGCTGAAAAGCTCCTTATTAAGTTACAACTGCCCTGTTGTAAAGCAATAATAAAACCACCTATGCAAGAGTGATAAGCCCTTTTGCAGAAAGCCTTTTCTGCAAAAGAGCATATGTGAACAGTGAGTCAGTTTTATTCCATTTTACTTTGCCTCCGGAAATATCCCAGAATGTACCTCTCTGGTCTTCCTCTTTGACTCCGCTGCTCTGATGTCACTAGCACTTCTCTCTTGTGAGTCCTGGAAAGATTTGAATTTCTTGTTGTTGTCACTTCCTGATTCTTCTATTCAGAATTGTATTGTGGAGACACAAGAAGCAGTGGGGCAATGAGTTGCTAATATGGCGCGAGTTGCTAATAGCAAAATTGAATGACAGCAGGAAGCGCATTGGAACTCTGGGAAGTGGGATAGGTGCCCACAATGCACCTTACTGCAGAAAATACAACGTGCAGTGTGAACGTTCCTTTCCGTTATAAGGAATGCTGTGTGAACATGCAAAACCGCTATAACTCTTTTCTTTTAGCGTACCAACTTTATTGTGGAAGAAAATGCGAGTGTGTAGTTAGCCTTAACCTTCCCTTCGTTAAGTTAAATACACTGAGCTGCTAGAGTCTGTCACTGGAAGGCATGTTTTCTAACCCTACTCATTCTCATGGCTTGTCTCTGACCCTGCTCCAATTTATCAATATCCTTCTTGACCTATAGACACTAGAACTGGACACACTATTCCAGCAGCAGTTACACAAATGCCAAATCAGAGGAAAAATAACCTCTCTACTTCTACTCAAGGTTCTCTTATTTATGCATAAAAGGTTCCCAGGAGCCATTCTGACCACAGCATTACACTGGGAGAGCTGATTATCCATCAGGACCCTCAAAACTTTTTCAATCATTGCTTCCCAGGGTAGAGTCTGTCATCATGGATGTGTGCCCCACATTCTTTATTCCCAGATGTATTCATTTACATTTAGCCACATTAAAGTGCATGTTGTTTGCTAGAGGATTGTGTAGCTCTATTAAAACGAAAGATATCAGAGGAACACAGCCAAAGGGATGTGAAACAAATACTTAATCAAAGAAGTATAGGTTAAATGCACTGCATGCTACACTAGGAAATCTGTCTATCGGATTGGGAAATTTATTGCTCTCCACTCTCTATTACACCAGGCAATGACATGATTCTACACTTTGATTTGCTATCGCTCAATTCAAAGTGAAGTTAGCCCTGCTTTTGGAAATGATGCATGTCTGCTCGGAAAAGCATTTCCAAGAGAGACCATGCTCGATAATATTAGAGAAATATGGGCCACACTTTTTGTTGGCCTGATGCCACTGAAGTCAATAGAGTTGCACCAGAAGAGAATTTACCCATACAGTCATACAGCATTACTGCTGGAAAATATCTCCCGGAGGCAAAATAAAACCAAAGGAAATATTTTGATTGAACAAGTTTCTTTAGTTTGTTGCTAACAGAGTCCTGTAAGTCAGTGGCCCTCAAACAAACTCGACCTTTACACACAGCTACCAAATGACCAACATTATGAACTCTGAAACTTCCGACCTGCATGGACTCAGCAAATTCAACTCCATGGAAAGGTGGGAGTGCAGGGAAATACATCTTGTTTTGTTTGGTCTCCTCAGAGTTAGTCATTTCTTAGGAGGGCAAATGCATAACTGTTTTACTTAATTCAGACACAGAGGGCAGGATCTACATGGAAGATTTGAAGTGAATAGCAAGGAAAATTCCACCCAGAAGCTGTTCACAAGGTAAGACTGAATGTTTGATGTTTTAAAGGAGTACGCATTCCACCCTTTAGAAGCTAAGATTTAGGAGATTTTCTGGGGAGAAGGTCCGTGCACGTGACAAAGGGTGACATTCCCATACAAGGCCTATTTACTGCTCAAGTCCCACTTATGTCCCCTGGAGCAATATTCAACCCAGAGGGCATTTGGGGTAAACAATCCCTTCATAACCCCAAAGCACAGAGAGTGCAAACTCTTGAGTGGGTCATGAAAAGAGAACAAGCTTCTTGTTCCCTTCCCCCAACACAATGATTCAAGAGCTTTTACACTGTCTGATTCAATTCTTATTGAATTTCCAATGGATAGCAATTGTGTCCCATGCTCAGTGAAACCATATTCCCAGAGAAGGAACATGTGAGTTACATCAGCCTACTGCTATGGATGGTCTGGCCAGTAGCAGCAAGAATTTCAGAAAAGGGTCAATCTGATCATTGTGGATGCATTAGAAACTCCACAGAGCATCAAGGGCATATTGAGACATATGGTGAACCTTCATACTTTTTAGGGTTGCTGTCTC
This sequence comes from Pelusios castaneus, assembly GCA_007922175.1. Lineage (NCBI taxonomy): Eukaryota > Metazoa > Chordata > Testudines > Pelomedusidae > Pelusios > Pelusios castaneus. The sequence goes on along the minus strand of ML685817.1, from coordinate 11,422,019 downwards.
ACCACTTCCTAGAATACTTGCACTCTGGGGCAATCCATCAGATATGCTTAAACTATTACCAGTGACTGTGCAGCACTCCCAGCTTTGATAGCATCACACCTGTAATCTGGTACATTCTTTGCAGAGCTAAATAACCGGCAATAGATTTAGATGTCCTAAGGCATCCAGGTTTCTTATGTTGCTCAATGGCCCCCAGGCTGTAACAATCCTGTAAGCGTCTGGGTTTTGCCAGAGGAGTCATGGAATACCACACCAAATTTCTTTACATGAGCTCTTGATATACTTCAAAGGAAAGGTTTCCTATTGCATCTGTGCTTTGGAGTCTGGAAGTCATCACAGCAGAGACATGTAGGCTGAGAATTTCAAAGCCACCTAAAGGATTTGTATAACTATAGAACCCCTCTCTCCCCTCCCCTCCCCCTTCTTTAAAACTAATTGGGGATTGAAAAGTCCATAAAATAAAAAAGCTCATAAAACTGAGAATCTCAGAATGACAGTGTATTTGGTGCTCAAGTTAATGTATTAATTGTTCAATAATGGTGCACATCACGAAGAGCAACGATCTGTATAATGTGCCTGCCTGATTTTTCTTCCAAACGGGTGGCCATGTTAGTCTAGTTCAGGAAAACAAACAAGGAGTCTGGTGGCACTTTTAAAGACTAACAAATTTATTTATTGCAAGAGTGCTCATGAGATAAATAGATTAGTTAGTCTTTAAAAGTGCCACCAGACGCCTTGTTTGATTTTTCTTCATTTGCGAGAACTGCATCTCTTCTTTGTTGCCAAATCACTCAGTCTTTTGAAATCTGTAAAGTCACTTGAATGCTGGCTGAGGATTGAAGTCACAGTCAGCATCAGAAAGATAACCACTGTGGCAAAAAAGGGGTTCAGAAAGTTGGGGTTCTATTGTAATTTTAATGGGAATTGGGTGTTCAAATCCTTTAGGCACTTTGAAAATTCTGAGTGATACTATACAAATACCGGCCTACATCTTCAAAGGTGACTAGTGATGCAAGTTTCCCTCTGCCCAACTTGCGATGTGCTACCAGGGCCTGACTTTCACAAAGTGCTGAGCTTGAAGCTACTGAAAATCTGTTCTTTTAAAGTGTTTAAAGATTGGCATACAAAAATGGAGGCATCCAAAACCACTGTAGGCCAATGTAGCAGCTTTAACTATAGTATAGCTCATTGGGAGACAAACAAGACGCTCAATGGAAGGTTACTTCCCATTACTCAGGACAGCAAATGCTACCTGCGCTAGAAAGTAGAGCACTTTTTGTCTTCCTCTCCAGGAATGAGGCAAATGAGACAAAAAACTTGCTCTTGTTTCCCATGGTATCACTGCTTGCAGAACTCAGACTCACCACCTCTAGTAAGGTACTCGTAGAAGAGACATAACACAGATATTTAAACATTTTTCAATAGAACCCACTTTTCACTCCACTCTTCTTCTGGTGCAGTTCCTCCTCTGCGATAATGTGCATCTTTAATTATGACTGAACTCATTCACACCATAGACAAACGTACCATTTTTCATCTTTCTGACATAGAAAAAATATCCCTCATCATGTTTCTGTCATAAACATTTTGTGGAATCTCTCATTTAATGTGAGCACTAAGGAATCAATGATCTGTAATACTCCTTTACTTGCCAGATGTGATTCACTCATTTTTGCCTCAGAAATTCTGTTCTGAGCTTGGTGCATTTGTTTTTCAATTAGAAGGGACAAGCTACCTTAAGGTACCTGTAATAGGCAAGATTTGTCTTATTCTGTTAGAAGTTTGAAGTAAATAGCTTGGTTTTCTGAATTTAAGAGGATGTGGGAAGAGAGAGGTATCACAAATAAACCAATGTTCTTGTTTGTTAGCGTTTCTGCTTCCCAGCATTATGGCTCATTGTCAAATAACACCTTGTTCCTATGAGTGAGCAGTGAATTTCCAGCAAGGATAGCCCAAAGAGAAAGATGAATCCAATGTAGCTTACCACTTTCAGTAACCAGTTTTGCTCCACACTAGTTAGCCTTTTTATACATTTCAGTGTTCTACACAATAAGCCTTTCTTACCTCAATTCATTCAGATGCCACCCTGTCAGAAAGCTTTCTCTCTCCTTCCTAGCTCTAAGTGAGGTTGGTATTTGGTTTCGAATACATAGAGAGGCTAGGGAATACTAGATTAACCCCTAGATTCAAAGACAGGGTGATCAGCAAATTATCTAATACACATCTGTACTGCTGCAGAAAACTAGACAAACACACACATTATAAGCCCATCTTTCTCTAATAAACTTGCACTCTCCAGGATTTTTGCCTATAACCCTTACGAGCAAGGTAAAATTCAGACCTGACTGATACCTGTTCGATCTCATTTACTGCCCCGGGGTGGCATGGAGTATAAATCGAGGCTGCATTTAGTATTACAAGGGAAATTATATATTTTAATTCAGTCCCAGATGAACACATCCTAGATCATCTATGTGCTGTGGCATCCTCAGAAAAAACACATTTTAAACAGTCAGAAGGTGCTACTGGATAATTCCCCTCAGTCTTTGAATGTATGCTGGTATAGTGACTCTACTTCCTAGCTTGAAATGCTTCACCGCGCAGGAAATGCTTCACAGGCCCCAAGATGACCCACGCCGCCCAGCCGGGCCAGGTCCCAAGCCGCGCCGCTCACACCCCTGTCCAACTCCCGAGGCTCCCCTAGCAGCAGCACTTACCTGCTCTGGAGTGGGGACTGGAGCCTCCAGAGATGGCGACAGGCAGAGCCCAGCTGTTTCCATTTCCCGCCCTGCTCCATCCTAGGCTACATCATGCGTGGGAGTGGAGCAGGGCGGGAAATTTAAAATCGCCCTGCCAGCTCCAGCTGCTCGGCGGGACTTGGGGCACTGCTGCGCACATTTGGGGCACGTGCCCCTTGTGCCCTATAGCAGCGACACCACATAAATTAAATATTTAATAATGGGATATTCAACCTAGCAAAGAAAGGTATAGCATGACCCCGTGGCTGGAAGTTGAATCTAATCAAGCTCAGGCTGGAAATCAAGCATATATTTTTGACAGGGAGGGTGATCGACAATTGGAACAATTTACCAAAGGTCAAGAAGGATTCCCCATCACTGACAAATTTTAATTCAGGATAGGATATTCCACGAAAACATATGGTCTAGGAATTATTTTGGGGAAGCTGTGGCCTGTGTTCAACAGGCGGTTGGATTAGAAAATCATAGTGGTCCCTTCTGCCCTTGGAATCTATGAACCTATTAAAAGGTTTCAGATTTGAGGTCCTGGCTTGAGCCCATCTCCATTTTGTAGTGATTTATTTCCCATCAAACTCTGCTCTCTTCTCATAAAATGAGGCCAAAACTCTTCCTAGCATGTCCTGCTGTTTGATAGAAATATTATCCAAATGTTTCCCAAATAGTTATACTTGCAAGAGATTCCCATCTGGGACCCAGATGAACACATCCTATATCATCTATGTGCTGTGGCATCCTCAGAGAAAACACATTTTAAACAGTCAGAAGGTGCTACTGGATAATGCCTCTCAGTTTTTGAATGTATGCTGGCATAGTGACTCTACTTCCTAGCAGGAGACGCTTCCTCTGAAAGAGCCAGGAATCTGGAGCTTCACTCCCAGCCTGCTGATATTGATCTGTTGAAAATTGCCAGGGAGGAGTTGGTTCCAGGAAAGTGCTAGATAGAAGCTGGGCTGTACTCTTAGAAAGCCAAGTGCCAGAGAACAAGATGGATCTATGATTCAACCGAAGCCAGGAACGCTGAAAACGAGCTCTGTGGAAATCAGAGTTCCCAAAGCCACAATGAGGTGCATATGGCAAAGCAGCTTATGAGCTGCTCCACCCCGCTCCTGTCCTGTTGCCTGTCCTCTCACTTTCAGCGGGATTGGGTGTGACTTCTGTTCGCACACTGACCCAACCATGCAGCTAAGAGGTTGCCTGTGGGTGACAGTGCTAAGTTACTGTGTTGTGTCCCTGCAAAAGCTTCTTTTCACTGCATCCAACAGCTTGGGGCAACAGAGTTGTTCTGGGGAACTAGGAGAACATTTTTGCCACTTTGGGGAATACAGCCATTTAGCCCACATACTGCTAAAATGGCCCTTGCAGAACTCTTAGCCAGAAAGCCACTGGTGACTGTTTGCAGTAAAGAGCTTATGATTTTGTCTCAGTGATTTATTGTATAGAGTTGTAAAGAATAAAAGTCATTATACACTATGCTTGTACTATGACAAGAGATATTGTATTTAATATACCACATGCCAGGTCCTGCTACAAATGAAATGGTTGAGTGTCTTGTGACATACTTTCGCCAATTAAAATAGGGTCGCTGGGCAAATACATGAGTGGTACTATAGCATCATCACAAGAAATTGCTAGGCGCTTAACAAATAATAAACAACAATAATGAATATGACTATAATAAAATTTAAAATGACTTCTAATCTCATATCTAATGCCTCTCTGGCTCCACTTCTGTTACACTCAGGATTTATTTAGCACACTCACAAAACACGAGGCCAAGATTTTCAAAAACAATGAATTTGTTTAGCTGCCTTGATTTCTGAGACATCCTGACAACATGAGACATCCTGAAGCAGGGGGGCTGCTCAGTCAGGCACCTTTAAGGAGTCTCAAGTTAGGGACCCAAATGATAGTCATTTTTGAAAATGCAGACCTCAATCTCTTTCTGTTTTACCCCCAAGTACCACAATCAATCTAGATATTTATGTGGACCTTTTCATGACGATAGTGCCTAAATACCTTGGAGGATTTGGGTCTAAGTGGGTACAGATCATATACTGTATCACCCCACGTGCACCTAGAATATCCAACTCCAAGTTGTATTTAAGTGGTTGCTCAGGTAATGGTGACTGGTTACAGATGATAGAATTGCATATTATAAGCAAGCTAGGATTTTTAAAGGAGCTAAAAAAATTACTTGCCCAAATCCCCTTGAATTTCAGTGGGATTTAGGCACCTAACCCATTAAATACCAGTGTAGCTGAGATCTGGGTAAAGAAGAAAAAGACAGTAAGGGTGGGAAGGACATTCTACAGCAGTAGGCATGAGAAGCAAAAAGGTCTTTCTACAGAAAATGAAAAATGAAGTGAATCAAAGGAATGAAACTGAAATGAATCAAAGGGCATCACTGACCATTGGGAAGCAAAACTGATTCCTGGAAGAAGTGAACTGCCCTGGATTCTCCTGTTTCTTAGAGACATGCATCTCTGCTGGAAATTCATTGCTCACTTGTGGGAACAAGGGGTTAGTTGATTGTGCTTGAATATGAATGAAAATCTCAGGAACACAAATTCTAACAAACAAGACCCTGGTTTATTTGAGAGACAGTGCAAAATGTTTCCAGAGAAACCAAAAAGCCAGTTATGTTAATATATTTTGGCACAGAACTACCATACACACCCTCAGGTTAGATTCATCTAAATGTGTATGAACAAGGGATGGTTGTTGGATTGAGTTACATTTAAAGGGCTAGATCACTAGCTGTGTCAGCTTTCTGCCCTGTCCCCATTTCTGGGGGAGATGAGGGTCCAAATTAGCTCCTTGGTGCAAATTAGAGCAACCCCAGGAACCCCAACTAGCCACTCACCATCCAGGACCACCCCTCACCCTCCTGTATGGCTGGGAACTATTGCACTATTTGAACTAGGTTGCTTTTGTTCTTTGGGGGGAGGGGGAGATAGTTGTTTGTTTTTTTCAAATTGACAAGGTTTTAAATTGATTGTCTCTTTTAACATTGAATTAATGTAGCTTTTGCCTGGCATAGAAATAAATATAACATGTTTACATAGAAAACTTTCTTCCCAAAGGACTTTACAAATGGAACAAATGAAAATATTTGAGTATCTTTAGGCATGCAGTAGTCTCAACTCTATGGCATTGCTTGTCTATAAAGTTACTCATCTGCTAAGTGTTTGCAGGACTGAGGCCTATCTGCAAAGATATTTCCCACACCTCTGAAATGAAGTCACCACTAAGACAAGATATAGGAGTTATATAGGAATTCTGTACAATAGTTTAGGTCAAGTAATGAAAATAGCATATTTAGAAAGTAAAGAGCAAACTGGGCAAAGGTGGGAAGGCAGGATGTAATTAATAATGTTAGAATTTGGTCAGACACTGGGCGAAACACTTCCTTTACTAATGATGCCATAAGATATTTAATGGTAGGCCCACGAATCAGCAGGATCTTGATTTTACATCTCACCCAAAAGGCAGGCACCTCCCTCCGCTGCCTCCCCCCACCATAATGTCACATGGCACCGTGCTGAGCCCCATGGGGTTAAGAACTGACCTACAACACCACTGCCTGCAAGTCTTCTACTGAAATATTGATCCAACTTGACCCTTACTGCTGCAGATGAGCTGATGAATTCAGTGGCGTAGCGACGGGTTTGGGAGGTGGATGAGCTGGGGTGCACTAGGATGGGGGGGGCTGCAAGACACAGGGTGGTGTGGGGTGCCTGGGGGAGCATGTGGGCTTGTCCCCCAGGGGCCGGCGGGTGCCGGACACCCTTGCTATGCCACTGAATGGATTACCTGACCAAATGATACAGCTGCAGCTCCAGTAACCTGAAGAGGAATGTGCTGCCTAATTCCATACAACAGAGGCTATGGAATTTGTTCTTATTGACAAGTAAAACAGGTTTCTGTCAGAAGCCCTCCAAAGGGGCAATGTCAGCATTCAGATGATACTATACCTAATGCAAAAGATAACCTGAGAGGCTGTTATCACCCTATAGATCTCAGACTGTGTATAACAGTGACAGCCACCACGGCCTTGCCAGGTATCTCAGCCATGATTTGTAGAGTGGGGAGATTTAGCCTATCTGTTCCCAGCCCAGGTTTGTACTCTGCCTCTGCCTGTCTCCAAAGCAGAATTCCATTGTGGATTTTTTTTTTGGTCTTAGCTTCACACGTTTCTGCTCTTGCTGCTGATTTGGAAGATAGTGCCATGAGAACCAGAAGCACATGCACTTCCATATGGAAAATCTTTTCTGGCTTGTTAATGGGTCATGTAGGTCTACGCCAAGCACAACAAACAGTTGTCCAAACAAAGGACTTTCCAGGTATGTCTATATTGATGGCGGAAGATCAATTCTTTGGGATTGATTGAGCAGCAGTAGAGACCCACTCAATTGATCCAGACAGATTAACAGCTTTAATCTACCCCCACAAAAAGATTAAAGCTACATCTATGGGAGGGCATTTCCCATTGGCACAGCATGGTGGGGATGTCATGGTAAGTAGAAGTTAGGAATTCAACAGGAGATAAGCACACTGTTCTACATAGTTTGCGTATCACCTGACCACTGCCACCAAATTTTGCTGGCCATTGTAGACCTAGTTTGAACACTAGAGGAAATTCCTTTTCCATAAGCTCAGTCTCTTTATAAATTGCTGCTGTTTGCAGATTCCTCTGCAGAAGGAGGAAACAGGCACTTATCAATAGATACAGTTCAAGGCCAGCACAAGAATTAGGTACTGCGTAAGCCTCACTTAAGCCTTATTTTCACCCTTATTTGGTGTATCACTTGTATGCTAGCACAGCTCTGAATTTTGCCCAGGGTTAGAAGCCATCAAAAAACAACAGGCACTGCAAGATTAGGATCTCTGACCACTATAGGGAAAAATAGCAACTGTTTACCTGAGTGTTTGTTATGGGACAGCAAGACTCCAGTGGGACTAATCACATGCCACTTTTCTGTGTTTGTACAGCACCCTGCACAATGGAACCTCAGTTCTGACAGGATTTTGAGGACACCCAAAACATAAATATTTACCACTACTACCAATAAGTTCCATGGGGATAGCTGTATTAGTCTAGTTCAGTTCAGCAAAACAAACAAGGGGTCCTGTGGCACTTTTAAAGACTAACAAATTTATCTTTCGCATGAGCTTTCTTGGGTGAGGTCCCACTTCATCAAATGCTAGAAAATGGAAAAAACTTACAGTATGGGATGGAATATTTGCTGAAGTAATCCGACTAGATGTAGTGAAATGTAATCACAGGCTTTATCTTCCTTCCTATACTGTTTTTTTTTATTGTCTAGCATCGGATAAAGTGGGACTGGACCCATGAAAGCTCATGAGAAAAACAAATGTGTTAGTCTTCTAAAGTACCACATGACTCCTTGATGCTTTTTTTTTTTTTTTTTAAATCAATAAGTGCTTTCCTGGATCATGGCCTAAAGCAACAATTTAGTCCTAGATATTATTAAGCCCTTTATAAGGCATTGTGTGCACATATCATATAGTTATCTGTGCCTCTGTGTGGTTGCACATTCATTTTTCCAGGCCTGAAAATCAGCTGGCAATGTGGCTCAGATATATACCGTATGTTTAACCACTTTCACGCTGCTTAACACATTGTCCCTGAAAAGTAGATGACACACAGCTCATCATGCTGATCTTTTCCTGTCAAAATGCCAGTATTCCTGTGGGATGGAAAGCACCAATAAATGCCAGTAGCAAGAGACTTAATTATATTACCCATTCTAATATTCTGCGAGGGCATTTTATCAAAGTCATGGTAATTCTTTTCTTTTTCCACGTCACCTGCCAGGATTGACAAGAACTTTAACCGAGCCAGCAATCTTGGTGGCCACAATGTTATTTTAAGAATATCAGTTTCATTTTGACAAGCTGTAACTTTTGTCAATTTCAAAATAGAATTATTCACTTTCATTCTGATATTTTTATAACATAGGCTTTAATATGTAGGGTTTGAATTATACATGGTTCAAATTCTTATTGGAAATGGCAGACTTTGAATGACTGGCATTCCTTCAAGATTATGAAAGTTGCACTTATTGACTCACTGAGGTCTCATTATATCCACTGGAATTTCAAACTATTTATTAAGTCTAACCAAGTTCTGCATCTCAAAATATGCTTACCCCCCGTTTGGGCAAGTACAGTGGGGGTGATGAACCACTTATCTTTATAGGATCGGTAGAAGACAGGATCAGCCAGTTTAGAGTCTGCCACATTGATTCTGGGGAATATTAAAGCCACCCTAATGCTTCTCCTGTTTAAAGAAAATAAGGGCCAAATTCCTCCCTCCTCTTTAACATAGGGGGTGCTGTGGCAGCTGGGGATTATGACATTACACTTTCAGCCCTGCCCACTCTCTTCCCTGCCCAGTCTCTAGCACTCTCCCATCACTGTGCAATTCATGATGGGAAGGCATACCACTGGATATAATGACTATACAACATCTACTTAAGACTGTAAGCTCTCTAAGGCACAGAGCATCTTTTGGTTCTGTTTGTATAGCACCTAGCACAAATGGGTTCTGATCCTCAAGTGTGGCTCTGCGGCACCACAATAATAATAATATCATCATTATCTGGAGATTTTCCTATGGTATGGGAATCCCCAGCTGTCCTCAGGATTCTCTCTACTACCAGAATGATGCCAAGCAGTAACCTCTCTTGTGCTGAGGCCCTTACTCAATGGCAGTTTTGTCTGGGTAAAGACTGCAAGGTACAAATCTACAGGTCTAAAAGTAAGTGCTAGTTTGAGAGTTCAAAATGTTAAAGCCGCAGCTTGCTTGATGAAAAGTTCTGTTCAGAATGAATTATGTTCAGATAGTGAAACGATGTCACTGCATCTAACTCTCAGCTGGTGAGAATTGGTCATTAGCCCCTCCCTTTATGACAGAACAGATGTTAAGCAGTGAACACTTGAACCTTTGCAAAATGAACATTGGCATAAATATCTTTAGCAATCTGAAACAATTAGCAAGATGAAACCAGTGTGCTTGGAGAATGCTTCCAGGATTCACAGTTAGCCAGACTGATCAGCATTTAAATTTCTGGAATGATTGAGCTGATTTTGGGGGGGGAGAGGGGGAGGACACCATTTTAAAGAGCAAAATGTATGTTCTGCCCTATGAAGAAGTCAGTCTCTCAGGGTGGAACTACATTGATCTGAAATGCACTGTCAGAAAGGGCCTGGTCCAAATCGCACTGGACCAGATACCCTTGCTCACACTGAATAGTACTTTGAAATCAGGAAGAGTACTGGGGTGTAAAGTGCTATTCTGTGTCAGAGTTTCAGAATCTTGGCCATCAAAGCCAATAGCAGTCCTTCTGTTGGCTTCGGTGGGAGTAGGATGAGGCCCTATTATAGCACCTCTTTATTCCAACTGATATTCCTAGAAACAAGAACACAATAGGGTGTGGGCTGCTGGGGGAATAATTCAGTCATTACATGAAAACTATTGTTAACAGACACCAAAGATATATGTTTACTTTAATTTAAGCATTGGTATCACATATACGCTGGCAATATCACCAGAACGAGGTTACCCCCACCACCACCACCCCCGCTTCCTGCCAGTGGATTGCTCAAAAAATGCACCATAAGTACACCTGTGCAAATAAGAGGCCCAGCATGTTAGTATGGAATTTCTGGATGTAAAGAAATGTATGGTATTTCTGTATGTCAGAGGTGCCCAACTTGTAGCCATGGGAGCAAATGTGGCTTTAGGATTCACAAAAACCAGTGATGACACTTGTTGCTACTTGCTGCATTATAGGAAATGAGGACCAAGATGATCCAAAACACATTTTCTATTGCTAGTAAATTCAGATATACAACTGATCTATTCATTTTTGAAGGAAGAAAAATACAAACCAGTATTATGATGGGATACATTGAGTGTTTGAGCTAAAAACCTTTGATACTAATGGAAAGACTCTCCATTTACTTGGATGGTCTTTGGATTAACGTATTTAAAAACAAATGTATACCCAAGTTATGAGTCTCAAACTTCTGCCAAATTGTCAGAGAGACCTTTGGTATTGCACTCTTAAGGCACATTATTTCTTACTGTCATTCTTTAAACCATCTTTTTCTGGCCCTTTTGTACCTGGAATTTACTTTCACTTGAGGAGTCATGTTACAAGCATTCATTTCCCCCCCATTCCTTTCATTGAGCCAGATGAAAAGTCCTAAGCAGAATTTAATGGTGTTACATGGTACACAATAATTAGCTGTTACGTTGCAACACAGAAATAGCTGCATTTAGATGATGGATGAGAGAACCTAATGGATATACAGCAGTAATTGATGTTTTTAGAAAAGTAATAGCTAGCTAGCTAGTCTGTAAACTGCTTTGGTTTCCTCACCAATAAGAGAGCTGTGATAAATTATTGTGTTTTTTGTGTTATAGTGTTTTGCAAGGTTCTGATCATTTGGATGTGTTTTGTGTGTTAGAGTGTTTTGCAAGGTTCTGATCATTTGGATGAGTATCCAATCTATTGAATACTAGAGCATGCAAAACCTAAATTCTAAACTTTCTAAATCTGGCCCATCCCTAACTATGAACATTATCAGAGATGAGAGGAATTATTTGTCTGCCGGAATATTTTACAATTATTTAAACTGTCTGCACATGCTTTAAAAACAGTCTTGAAAGTTTCAAATGTAAAAGACAGTAGGGAAGAAGTGACTTTTACTATATTGACCCAGCAGCCTGGCAAAAATTTCCTGAATGTTAAGATAATAAACTACCATTACCTCATTTAAAAATAATATTTATCTATTGAAGTTCTGTCTGGTGCAACAAAGCCATCAACTTTGTGCAGTGTGAAGCATATTAAATTATACAGTGGAAGCCCTCAGACACACAAGTTTATCTTCCAGGAATTCACATGATAATGTTATTCTTTTATTAAGAATTAGCAAATGAGAGATTTGCATGTTTAGATTACTTTAGCATAAACTGGTATGTGGCAGCTGTGTCCATTTAGGGCCTGCTCCAACTGCCATTGAGTTTTCCCAATGGCTTCAGGGGACGATAAATCAGACCTTGATTCAGTATGTCTACAGTTGGAGCTGTGGGGATATAATTCCCTGCTCGGAGGAGACATATCTGCACTAGTTAAGTGTAGCAGTGGCAGAAAGAGGGGCTGGCTCCCCTGACTGAGAGCCTAGTGTCTCTGCCAGGTACAACCGTAAGACAGCTAGTCCCTCCCATGGTTTCTGCTGCCATGGCTACACTGTTAGTTTCAGTGACTAGCACTAGCTGGCTCACAGCTGGCCCAAGTAAACCTGGGAATTAACCCCTAGCTCAAAGTATAGACATACCCCTTCCCACAGAGAGCGGCACCTCCTGTGAGGGGCCTGTGAAGCTCAGCCCCAAGAAGGACACTTTGTGCTGCTACAGTTACCTAAGTAACTAGCCTAAATAACCCCATTGCAATTCCCCTGCTGTAGAGCAATCTCCAACCAACATAGAATGGGCATAGCCAGATCTTCTGACCCCCTTCTCAGAGTCCAAATTTGGGGACATACCAGGAACATGTCAGAGGGATGAGAGCGTTGGCCTTTTAGAGGAGGCCATCATTTCTCTTTTCTTTCCCTAAAAACACAAGGGGCAGTGTGGCCTGGTAGATGGGTCTCAGAGCTGAGAGACAAGAGATCTGTGTTTGATCCTTGGATTGGTGGCTGAGCTGCTGTGTGATCTTGAACAAGTCATTTGATCTCTCTGTGCACCTGTTCCTTTCCTAACTTGGTCTGCCCTTGTGATTTAGAAGAGAAACAGCTTCATGCAATGTGCCTATAGTTCCTAACACAATGAGACTCTGATTTCACTTGGGCCTTCTAGGTGCCAATGTAATAAGATCACCTTAACAAGCTCTGGGGTCTGCAAGCATCATGTGTATAAACATGAGGTCCTTTAATAGTTTATTTCTTAATAACCCAGCTAATCCCATTTCATCTCATGGGCTTTGGCTCTGTTCAGATTACCATTATTAAGTGAATTGTGGTGTCTGCAAGGTACCTTGAAAAAATCAGCCTGCATCTATCCTGTTTAAGCTCACTTCATCCCACTTAAAAGGATCACTCTCATTCTTAGAATCTGACCTGCCCAAGACATTTATCCTCTGGCTGCTCTCCAACCCTGTGACAATCCCTTCACCTATTTTAAAACAATGCCTTGCTTTACATCAGATAAAACTGTCGAAGGGAGGTGAACCCTCTTCATCAAAGAGAAGATAAGGGGCAGACAGCTGGTTGTAGGAGGCACTGAAGTCTACAGGATATTGTTCGAGATAGTGAGGGCAGTCTCATTGCTCTGTAATGAGAGGTGTTACCAGTGATGCAGCGGGGAGCTTGAGTGGAAGGAGGGACGCTGCTGCACAAAGCGGGGCTCACTTCGCTCATTTCATAGTTCTGTGATGAGTCAGCACTTGCAGGTTATTTGTGAGCAAAAACGAAACACTGGGATCTTGCTGTCCCTTTGAGGGGAATGAAAAGTGACTGCTAATGAGTTAGGCTAGTCATCCCTTCTGCCCTAGGCCTTGAAAAGAATAGCAATGGTGTGCCATCAACCCTTTGTCCACGACAACATGGAGACCCCTCCAGTGGTGCTGCACAGGTTAAATGTGGGAGGCATTGGAGCTGCCACCCACTACATTCAACAACAGCTCTCCAGCCAGTTATCCACACTCAAATTAAGGCTGCTTGAAGCAGCTGAGGTGGGGCACTTTTGGGAATAGGGCTTCCCTGCCTTGGAGATTTCTAGCACTGGGTGCCTGGATGCACTGCTTAATCTTGTAGCCTCTCTCAAGTCCTTTCCCATGAGTAAAAGATATGGAGAAATAACCCTAAGGTCATCTTCATGGAAGTTCTTGGCCTCCAATCCCTTCCATGACCAGAAGAAGGGATCCATATCCAAAGCTGTGGTCATATTCAGCCATACACTGGGCATGATCTTGCCTAACTTACACATTCAAAACTTTTAAGTAAGGAGGCGTGGCAACTGGAATTTCCTTTTTACTGGAAAGTCTGGGCTTTCAAACTTTATTTTCATTTCAAATTGGAACAAAGACAAAAGGAAGTTTCCTGTAAAATGATATTCTGAAAAAAAAAGTCATTTCAAGTCAATCAAATCGTTTCAAATAAGTGTGAAATATGCTGAACACTTTAAAAATCAATATAATGAAATATAAAACGGAACACATTTTGGAATAAAGTAATTTTGAAACAACTTTTCATTTTCTTTATTTCCCCTAAACAAAATTTAGTCACAATAAGCATATTCCTACAGGAAATACCAGTTTTGACAAAATGTCACTCCCAAGGAAAATCATTCCATCAGAGAATTTTTTGACCAGCTCGACACTGAGCAGACTGGACTCTCACTCCTTAGTTCAGGGAACTCTGGGGCAGCTTCACACTAGGAAGACCAGCACTCAAGATTAATGCTCCTGTCTCCGGCTCTCTCAAGTATTGCTACCTGCAACAAACTCAATGCCACTCTGCCCACCTATCTACACTAATGACACCATCATAGGACCTAATCAAACCAGCTACTCCATCAGGGGCTTATTCACTTGCTCACCCACCAATTTCAGAGGGGTAGCCGCGTTAGTCTAGTTTAGCAAAACAAATGAGGAGTCTTGCGGTACTTTTAAAAGACTAAAATTTATTTATTGCATGAGCTTTCATGGGAGAAATCCCACTTTGTCAGACACTTGAAAATGGAAAAAAGTATAAGGAGGAGGGATAAATGCAGTGAAGTAAGTGTAAATCACAGGATCAGGTCAGATTACTTAAGCAAATCAAACAGGTTGTATTGATTCAAACTAAGGGAACAACAGATAGGGAGACCGAGACAGGTGACTATCACTGTTTATAATGAGAAAGCCAAAAAATATCCCTATTCAAACCTGAATTGATGGTATCAAATCTGCATATGAATTCAAACTCTGAAGTCTCTCTTTGAAGTTTTGACCTAGAATAAATCTATTTAAGAATAGCCACAGATAAATCTATCACAGAGTGGCTAGGGAGATCGAAGTGATCTATTGGTTTTTTAGTGTTGCCAGGTCTAATGCCAAATTTGTGCCCACTTATTCTACGTGTCCATATCCAGAAATGTCTGCTTCTTGCTGTTTAGTGGTGAGGCCCACCTCTTTGGTGCTTCTTGTTCTCCCCATTTTTGCCTGCTTTACCTCCACCCCACATTTGACAGAGAAATGAGGAAAATAACTGGAAGGTTTATAAACAGGCTGTGTTGAATCTTTGTTTAATCTCTGGTTATGCAAGTTATACTTTGGGGCAGCCATTGCTGAGAAAAAACCTTCACTGCACCTATTAACTTGGCTTCTGTGGGAGTTTAGACTGAGAAAGAAGCACAGAACCACATCATAAATGAACCTTATTTCAACAGCCCATTCAGTGAAAATGTTAGCACTGATAAATGACCTTGTTGTTATGACATAAGACCTGACTCCAATTTTTTATGCTCATAGATAGGTACCTGACAGAGTCCTGGCACTAATAATCTTTGCTCATACAAGAAAGCCCAACTCTTTCAAATAAGCATTGCTTACTTTTTTTTTTAAATGTACATTTTAGGGGAAACTGATACAAAATTCTTGAATGAGGATGGGCATTTATTATCATTTATTTGTAACAGTGACAGGAGCCCATCCTTTCCTTTCTCCCCCGCACTACTACCCTGTTTTAAATTACAAGAGCTTAGCATTTTAGAAGAGATGTATTTCTGTATATTGTAGTTACCTGTTCAATTATTGGTAACTTTTCTCTGCTCCTTTTTTCATCTCTATTTTATCTCCATTATTTCTGTGCCTTTATTTATTTGCAATGTTTATGTCTCCCTGATCCTTACCCATTCCTCTTTATTTATTGTATTGCAGTAACACCTACAGATTGAAACCAAGATTGGGGGCTGCGTGTACACATGGTAAGAGATCATCCCTGCCCTAAAGAATGTGCACTCACAAAAGAATATACAGACACAAATGAAGCAGAGGTACAGAGAGAAGTGACTTGCTCAAATTTACACAGCACATCAACAGCAGAATTGGGAACAGAACCCAGGTTTCCTGAGCTCCAGTGCCATGTCCCCTGGATCACACTGCCTCTTTCCTTCAGTCTCAGCTTTATAAGAAAAAACTAACCAAAAAAAAAAATTAATAAAGGCAGCTACCTCTATTTCTCACCACCACACTTCACAGTATGAAATGTGTCCACAAGCCAGACCCTTCAAGCACAGGAGGCTCACACATGCTCTGAAAAGGAGATGAACTGTAACTGGTAACTTTCCAGTGAGTGGGATTTATGATATTTGTTTGAAAGTAGTGATCCTATGGAGAAAATATGACATTGATGTCTTAATGAAGTAACCAGCAAATGAGCTGTAAAGCCCATCACAATGTAAAAAGAAAATGCTGGCCAGGGTGAAAAATTAAACAAATATTAAGATTCAGGTAGTCCAAATCTGAAGACTATTCTGGGCCAGGTTCTCCTGTGTGGTGCAGCTCTGGGCTGCTCAGATGGAGTGATGACAGATTTCAGTTGTGACTCATGAGCAGAGCAATTCCCCTGTGCACTGGGGTAAAGCTGATGGAGGCATGGGAGCTAGCCAGTCACCTTCCACCTACAGCCAGTGAAGGGAGAAGGAAGGGACACTGTGGAATACGGTCCTCCTTCTACCTTATCTGGCATAGGGTCAGTCCTCAAGGCAGAGTTAAGACAGGCTCTTACTCAAGTGCTGCCCCTAACCAGACAAAAAACTAGGGCTGCTCACCTCTGGGGCAGGCTAACCGAGGTGCTCAGGCTATGATGCTGGTCACCCAAGTTAACTTTGCAGTGAAGACAGACCCTTAGTGACTTTATACGGGTGACATAACAGACTCAGCCATTGCCTTCTCTACTTTCTGTAACTTACCCATGCTGGACTGCCCTTTACACTGCTTTGCTGCTGCAACCTCCAGTCTGGATTGCTCTCAACCAGCCTCCAGGACACAAATCGCTCCCAGATAGGTCTGTGTGGTTGGCTGGCTGCAGCACATACCTTGGCTCAGCCTCTTACTAACTGGACTTACAGAGTGGGTGACCCCACCACACCCCTAGTCCAAGATTTTCCTCCAGAAATGCATGGCCTATACTGCTCAGCTTTCTCCTGGACAATACAGATCTGTTATTTTATCAATGGAAATAACATGCTCAGATTTTGTTATCCTAAATAGAATTTCCCCATGCTTAAATTTAAAAACACTGGATTAGATAAAATAATAAGACATTTATTAACTGCAAAGAGATTTTAAATGAATACAAGTCATGTGGTATAAAAGTCAGAAACAGTTACAAGACTGTGGACCAGTCTTTAACAGCTCCCTCCAGGTGGATCTGTTAAAACATGCTCAGGTTTCCATCAGCAGCAGTCCAAGGCTGTATCCAACCCTTGGACGCTTGGCAACACTAGCAAGTCAGAATACACTTGAAAAGAAGGACTATGTCCCATGTGGAATAAAAAGAACTCCTAATTCCACAGGTAGAAAAATCCAATAAAGCAGAAAGTGAAGCCTATTTGACTCAGTGAATGATTTGGGCTGTCATGTTCCTTTATATTTTTAAGAGTATGCTTACAAGTATGGATGCCACCGAGAAGATATCTGTGTAAATTTAATGTCAACTATGATTCCTCAGACTCACAAGAAAGCTCTTTGATAGTTAGGCTAGCAGGAAATGGTAGGACAAAAAAATGGTAAGAATGTGGATACTTACTCCACCTTTTCTTCAAGTAAGGTCTCTTGTGAGCTGATGGGTGCATTGGAGGGGCGTGCAAGGGGAAGGGCAAGCTGTGAAAAAATGTAACAGCTTCTTGCAGCTGCTATCTACTCAGCCAATAAAAGTTTATAAACAGGATATGCTTTGTAACATGTGGGACAAAGAATGAAAATCTTGAACTGCCTTGTTTGATATCCCTAACTAGAGTTATGTGGAAAATATTAAGTGTTTTCTCTGAAGCATCAAACATTGTTCATGGGTAGTTTTCAATTTCGTAATGAAACATTTTAATTTTGCTACAGACTTGTTACAGTAATGTTAAGAGTGGGATACTCTGAAAAGAAACAAGGAGGGTGAATATTAGAGCCAGATTCTCTCATCTTCTCAGCTTTTGAACATCCACATTTTTGTTCAAATTTTTCTAGGGTTTTTGATCAAAAATTAAGAAAAGATCATTTTTGGTCAAAATTCAGAAAGTTTTTGACTAGCTTTAATGCTAGGCAGTTGAGTGGTACAAAACATGAAGACAGACGGTAAGGAACACAGCATCACTGATGGGTATTTATGGTCTTTTATCCTTGAGATATCATAGGTCACTCAGTGAATTCCCCTCTGGGGCATGGAAAATGAGGTCAACATTTGATATTTTAGTCAATAGCGCATGTGAATGATTTTGTAAGTACCAAAAATGTTCAGTATCAGCCCATTTGTTCATCATCCTGGCAGCATTAGAGGAAGCCATTAAGCCTCTCTTTTTAAAATGCCTTTGATTTGTTCCTCCAGACAAAATGCAGGGGCATTTCAAAATGCCCACAAATCCACACTCTGCTTCCCCTGTTATATCTGCCTCTCCCTGACTCATTTGTCTATCAGTGCCGGTATTAGCGGTCCTTCCCGTATAACTTCATGAACTGAAAGAAAAATATGAAGAACAGCTACAGTATTACCTGCTGTGCACATTCCCATGTCTTCACACACTGAGTCAGAGGGCTACAGACAACACTGTGCCAGAAAAAATAAGTTATATTTGAATAAATCCATTTATCACAAAAAACCAAAATACACAGACTCAGTGCAATTCCAAGGGGAGTGCAAAAGTGGCTGGGAGCCAACTCTGCCTTACCTCAGGGCTGTCTGACCTTTGAATCCAACACTGGCATATATTAGAAAAGCTACAGGGCTGCTCTAGTTCACAGTTGAGAGCTGTTACTACAAGGGCCAGTCCACAAGCCAGAGATCAATAGGAGATAGGAAGTAGGAACAAGCCCACCCTCTCCCATTTCTGCTGGCCACAACCCCTGTGTTGGAAGCTACAAGAGTTTGGCGTTGGAGTTGCTGTGCATCATCTGTGGATTTCCTTATGCAGAAGCACACTTCAAGGAGCCAATTAAGATGGCATTAGGGCTGCTTTGTATTGGAGCAGTGGAAAGCTAAAGTGGGGCTAAAGGATCCGTCCCAATAACTGAACATTACCACATTCATATGACCATGGAGACAAGAACTTTAGTAGCTTGTTTCATGTCCCTTTCTCTTTAGGAAGGGAGAGTCCTGTATGGCCCAGTCATACTCTTGCTCCTAGAAGAAGCTGTGAGCAGGCAAAGATGCCAGGACAATTACAGAGGAGCTACATGGCATATTGCACCTCAGGGCAGGTGAAGCATCCCAGCACTCCCAAAGAGTACTGAACAGCACCCATTAAGCTTGCTGCAGAAAATGCTGCCTTCTTGGCGACTCTTGCCTACCTTCAGGCGCTACCAGGTGCCCAAGAGAGCAGGCACCTGACCTGATCTCCACCCCAGTGGAGCACACCTTGGAGAACACCGCCAGGACAGCGTGTTGGTTGGTCTGAGTGGGCACCAATGGTAGCATCCCGCTGGTGCACTGGGGAGAAACCCCTTGCAATTCCTTCTCCCATTAGTACATCTGTAGGAAGGCAACCAGAATCATTCCTCAGCTAGTTAGCTCCAGCTGTAAGGCTCACACTGGCCGGGTGCATGTTACAGCCAAGCAATCACAACAGGCAGGGGCTCTCATTTTGAGGTAATGCTTCTTTTCGTCACTTCAAGGATTATATTTACCAAACTACCCTGTTCTTTCTATCCAGATCTCCAGTGCTTCTCCTATGCACCCATTGGGATACACCAGCATGGGCTTGTTTTGAGCTAATTTTAAATGTTTGTCCATGGAAGGGTGTGACTAAATTAACTGATTGCTTGGAAATTGGAGTAATTCATTTACCAAGGAGAATAAAAGTTTTGCTGCTGGAGTTTTCACTTCTACTCTTACAAAGAAAGGCTGATTCATGAGTTCCAGAGGAAGCTAGAAGAGGAAATTCCATGGAGAAAATATATGACCAGAGAACATGTGTATTGATTAAGAGCATCCAGGAGAACTGGATTACTATAATGTTCAGCTTGTACTCCTATTAAAGTCAATGGCAAAACTTCCACTGGCTTCTGTGTCATGAAGATTAAGGCCAGAAGGGACAGCCAAATCGCTGAGTCTGACCTCCTGTATGTCGCCAGACATTAACCACCACCTAATTACCCCTGTGTTGAGCTCAATAATCTGCAGTAGGTTTACAGTACTACAGCCCTCAAGAGACTAAGCTATTGTGTGCCAGTCAGAACAGGAAGGACCAAGATGCACCAGTGCCTGAGGCCCCTGCAGTGGCAGAAGTTGATTTGGTGACCGAGATGAAGCTGAAAAGGGTGCAGAATGATGATGATCATATGGCTCACACAGAGGAAGGCTGTTGCACTGGCTATGGTGCTAACCTAGAGAACTAGGTTCAATTCCTTGCTCTGCTTCAGCCTTCCTCCGTGTCCTTGGGCAGGTCACTTAGTCACTGTCTCAGTTCCCTATCTGTAAGAGGGGGATATAATAGCACTCCCTGACATCACAGGGGTCTTGGAAGGATAAATGTATTAGAAATTTTAAGGGATGCAGATGACAGTAATGGAGGCTACAAGTACTGGAGATAAATGTGTATTGCAGTAGCACCTGGAGTCCCCAGTCTGGAAACCTGTTACTCATTATATAGATGAGTAAAAACAGAACCTGCCGCGTAAGGCAGAATTATGACAAAATATAAACAGAGGGATAAACAGAGGACAAGACACGTATGGCTCCATTTGCAAGGAGCAGACATTTAGTCTACTGAATCATAACATTTTAATAGAAAGAACTGGTAGGGCCAGGACTGAATTTGACCCCAAGAGTTTGCCTGCTTTCCAGCATCAATGATAGAATCTCCATCTTTGGAGATTTTTAAGGCTCGGTTAGACAAAACCCTGGCTGGGGTGATTTAGGGGGAGTGGTCCTGCTTTTTAGCAGGGGGTTGGACTAGATGACCTCATGAGGTCCCTTCCAACCCTATTATTCTATGATTCTATAATGATCAGGGTGACTGAAGAGCTCAAAGGAAACCGTCTTGTTCTAGTAATAGTCACACTAGCGATGCAGACAGTTGGATAGCTGTGGGATGCAGTTCTATCATGTGCCAGAGCAGATAAAGGGTCTTCCTTGAAATGAAAGTGTCTGAGGGACCACAGAATTGATTGCTTCCAAAGGAAACAAAAACCTTCACCAGATGGAAAACTAAGACAAGGGCCAGAGATTCACCTGGTGTAAGTCAACATAGTTACTTTGACTTCACTGAAGTATAGCACTTCACACCAGTTGTTGACTTGGTCCCACAAGGCAACTGCATGAAAAATAGGGTTTTTAAACCATTATTTTTCCTTACAATGCCTCAAAGCCTGAACACAGGTCCCCCTTTAGTAACTGTTTTTCTAAAACCCCATGGAGAAGATTAGAAGTTTATCTTAGAAGGAGATATTTACCATTCAGCTGTAGCACAGTGAGCTACAATTAACAAAAATCACAGGTCCTGGGTTACAAACAGACACTCGGGAGCCTTTTTTGCAACACTTACCCCCCCACACACACACGCTGATGCTAGTATTACTGACAGAACACCATTTGTGGTGGAAAGCCAGGGCTGCAAACAACAATAAAACCACAACACACACTCACTATTTTAATCACAAGTCTTGCAAAATTTAGTGTCTTCTTTGAAACTCCAGCTACCAGAATTAGACAAGTGAAGGCCAAGAGTTTCCTACTAAAAAACCCCAAAATTTTAGTCTTCATGGCTGTAGAGAAAAGCTTGAGAATGTAAATCTATCTTGTGCTAAAGGCTCAGAACCCAGAAAGAGAAAGACCCCAAGATTTATTATTTGTTCAAAAAATGTCATGATTCTTAAGCAATGTCATGGTTTTGGGAACCCGACTCTGGAATTTTGAAGGTTTGCTGTGTGTTGGAAATGTTGCAAATTTGCCTTTTTTATTTTGGTTCTGTTCTATTTGGGTTCTGATTTTCTCTTGCATTCTGAGAATTTAAATTGTCAAAAACAAACAGGGAGTCCTGTGGCACTTTTAAAGACTAAACTGTCAATGTAGCAATTGGTTAAAAAAAAAAAAAAAAGTGTAACAGCCCAGGCATAGGGTTAATCCTCCCTTTATATGCAGATCTGCAATTGCAGCTGGTACCTCAGATTACCTTCCAGCTGGGGCTCTTAGATTATAATACTACAAAAGAGACGCAAGATTCTGCAAATCTGCCTACATGCTCAGTGAATAGCTTAAGTCAGATCACAGTATAGAGGACCTGAGATCTAGTTCCTGCCGGCATTGGTACCCACACAAAATAGGGTTCTGGTACCAGTGACAAAACTAAGGCATAATCTTCTGCCCAGCTTTTCCACAGAGTTCCTTCACTGTGTCAAATATATGGAGTTTGATAGGAGCCCTTGGTGTATATCAGTTAACATTTGTCTTGTGTTTTCCTGGAGGACATGGGCTGTCCAACCTTTCATTGTAAATGCCCACGTCTGCAGGGTACAGCAGATGGTGAGAAGTTAAAAAGGCCCAGGAGACAGGAGATGACCCAAACAAGCACTTTAATAAATGACTGCTTGGATTTCTGCTTCAGCATCACAGAGGGATACTCCCCCTTTTAGAGGTAGCTGGGACAGGCTACCTGGGCCTCATCTGTTGCCGACAATTTGGGCTTAAAAGAGGTCATCTAGGCCCTAGAGAAGGGAGAGACTTAGTGAAGGAGAGGCTCAGAGTGATGAGAAGTACAGGAGATGAGAACTGTCAACCTGTATGTGGTTCCTGGGAGAAGGCTGAAGGGGAGAAAGCAGCAAGAGGTGTTTGCTGGCTGATGTCCCCAAGCTAGAGACCCAGGACTGCAGGGCTGGAAAAGGCTGTGGATAGCTGACAGTAGGGGAGCAGTAGAGGGTCATTCTCCAGCCCTAGATATGCCTGTATGCACAGTCAAGGGGCTGGGAGGTTGAAGGGTGCTCCCAAGGTAAATATCCTCCAGGAAAGAGGCTGAGGGAGTGAGGATGGCAGGCCAGGTGCCAGCTCATGCCAAGACCCCCATGTCTCAAGTAGAGACTGTCAAAGCTGGAACCTGTCTGGCTCACTTGTGGGTTCATACTGATGAAATGGCTATTAGAAGAAAGTGGGTAGTATTTAGACTATTGAATGCTTGTGAGTTGCTGTCTGCATTAGTCTTACTTGCAGCATCTGTGTTCTATATTGTAGTGTAATATTTGAGAGGTTGTATTGTGGGCCCCTGTGATGGTCTGAATCACCATACGTTTGTTAGTGTAAAGGCTGGTCTCCTACAGGAGTTGTTTTGCCCTTCCCAAAAGAGGTGACCCATCACTATGGACTAGAGTTGGATCATACAACTCTCCACATCTGGGCTGAAAAACCAAGAGAACTAATAATCAATCTCCCCTCCACATGAAGATAAGTCATGTAAGTGGATTCCTATCAACAGCTTGCAGCTCAGAGCACATGGCAGGAGAGGGCTAAAAACACCACACCACACCACAGTAAGGTTCTCCATGCTAGTCAGACTCTGGGAGGGCAAGGTGTTTCCAGACATAAGCAAGAGATTCCCAAGCTATGTGGCCTGTCTTAGTAAAGAACAAAGATCTTGCTGATTACAGAAGCCTGTGTTATCGTCTGGAACCTAAGTAGCTCATTTGTGTCTCTCTTCTTGTGTGCTTTAACCTTGCAGATAACTCTGATTCAATATCATCTAGTTTACTATAGAATTGGCTACAAGAGTTGTCTTTGGCATGAAACTGAAAATGCAATTGACTTGGGGTAAGTGACTGCTCTTTCAGGATTAAGAGTAACCTGAATATTGGTGTGATTCTTGGTGCAAGGCCCATCTCTCAAAGACAATCATCTGGGTGGCATAACAGAGTTGAGTACACAAAGTGACTGGTTGTGACTGCAAGTTAAGTCTGTTCGAATGCCTGAGGAGCATGAACTTGGTGAAGTCCAAGTTCAGATTGGGAGTTTGTGCCCTGACTTTAACAATCTGCCCTGCGGTTGGTACTGATGCTCTTGCCCCACTGTTGGAAGTATCATAAGGGATTCCTGCTGAGAAGAGGAACACCCACCTGGAAGGGCTGGAGTGATTGTTAGGAACAGAGGGACAGAAGAAGACAGAGTCCAGCTGTGGCCTAAAGTGCTAGTGCATGGTACATGGGTCTCAAGAAATGAGATGTCTTGAGATTTGAAATGACTACTTGCACTAGGATGAGAAATGGACTGCATGTTGGGGATTCATTTTGGATTATTTTGATAATAATCCATCCCCAAGGAAGCACGGTGATGAAAACAAAGAAAAGATGACCTTCAGTTCTGAAACACATGGCAACACAGAAGGCTTTCCCAGTAATATTCTATATTTCCTTGGCTGATGATGCAGATTTTCAGAGGTATTTGCAGTGCATCATAGTGTATCAGTATTAATCAAATGGCCCAGCTTTAGATTGCTAGTCAGATCCTGGACCATGCCAATGCTCTTTGCACCACTGTGGTAGCACACAGTTCGCAAAGTTGCCCAAACAGACAGCTAAGGATTTTCCTGGCACAAAGGATTCCTCAGCCAATACAGAATTAATGAACTCTGCGAAAGAGGCATTGCTTGAGCAAGCTGTGCTCCAGCAATCGCCAGCCACTAAAACAGCCCCAACGTCATTTCTGGAGAACGTACATTGATTCACAGAACTCTGTAGAGTAGACTTGTGCTCCTTTTATGCTACTGTAGCCTTATAGTACCTCTCTCATATAAAAACAAACAAGGAGTCCTGTGGCACTTTTAAAGGCTAACAAATATATTTATCGCACGAGCTTTCATGGGAGAAAATCCCACTACATCAAATGCTTACAGAATGGGAGGAAAATAAAGGCAGGGAAGTGTAAGTCATAGGATCAGGTCAGACTGCTGCAGCAAATCAATGCAGTAGTTTAGATTCAAACACTGGGGAACATCATATAGAGGAAGGTGAGGTCAAATCACCTTTTGTAATGAGAAAAAAATCCATAGTCCTTATTTAGCCCTGAAGCAAGTGTCAAATTTGCATATGAATGCCAATTCTACAGTTTTTCTTTGAAGCTTCGATTTGTTATCCATTTGTTTGAGCACAGATATATAAAGAATGTGATCTACTAATGTATTTATCCTCAAAACTCTTGTGACGTACGAAAGTGTAACTGCCCCCATTTAACAGATAAGGAACTGAGGTACAGAAAGCTAAGTGACTTGCTGTGCCACAGGCTTTTGGTGTGACCTTGTGCAGGGAATTGAACCTGGATCTCTCTAGGCAAGAGTCCTACCCACTGGACTTGCTGCCCATTTATAACTTGAAAACCCCAGAGGATCATTGCTGAGTTGCCAACTCTTGCAATTTTTAAACATCTCATTATATTTGGTGTTTCTTACATCAGCAGCTTTTGGAGTTATGGGACTTTTTAGAAGTCTCATCTTTCTCTTAAAAAAAAAAAAGAGAGCTTCCAGCCCTCATTGTTGTGAGGAAACTACAGAAAACCATCCTCAGAGTACCCTAAAAATTCAAACACCACTCTAATAGATTGAGAATTTCCTGATTTTTAAGCCAGTCTCCTGATTTTAGAGTGCTAGAGGTCGGCAATATTGCCACTGCAATCTGCCACAGCTCAACTCAGACCAGAGTTTGAGAACAGATTGCTTCCTATAGAAGATCATAATCAGACAGCCTCAAAGGAGAAATTAATGTTGTGAAATATAATACTGCACCTTTTAAGCCACTAAAATACAGTGGGGGGAGGGGGAAGAGAGGCAAAACAAACATGGAAGAGATGATGTAATAAGGAAAATGTATTTAATATATTAGACAGTGAACACTGAAAAAGCATATTCACCACCAGGTGGATGCACTAAATTGAAACAAACACACCTTGCTTCATGAGCTATAGATTAGATTCCTACTGCTAGGAGGATATACTGTTACATTTTAAATTAAGATTCACAAGTTCACATCTAGTTCAGATTCATGTTTAATTCTTGAGTTCCAAAACAATATGTTGTTCCACAGCTTTGCTATCTACCTGTCTGACTCAGAATTGTCAGAAAGAGCTAGTAAATCATTTAGTCTGACCTCCTGTATATCAGATCACTAACCACCACCACTGAAGTTAACCAAGATCTCAGCTTCACTCCCAAGTTAGGAAATCTATTCCTCACCCTGCAATATCTTTTTTCCTCCCACAATTTTTTGTGTCTGTGAATTTTCCCATCTCCATCTCTGGAACATGGCCAAGCTTTGTCCTTATCTTGACCCTGCTTCTTTTGAAATGCTTACTCTGTTAGTGTCTCGTCTCGTGTGGTATGTTCTTTTATAGGCTTCCCAAACCCTTGCTCTCTAAACCTCATGAGGTCTGCAAATCTACAGCCAGATGACTCTTACTAGAGGAAGTGGGAACAAATTCCACCCATTTGCAGACACGTTTACTGGCTTCAGACAGTGAGGAGTATATCACTTAATCCAATTCAGTTACTCTTCTGGTTTTGAAGCTCTCCTGTGAACTCATCTCATATTAACCTACACCCTCAGCCACTTTATTTCTCCAGTTCCTGCCTCGCCTCTACCTGCTGATCACAGCATTTGGGGGCTGGTCTATAATTTGTTTGGTTCCATCCCTCTGAAATTCTTTCCTCCCCCCTCGCTCTTGAGTCATTTCCTGTCTTGAGTTTCTCCCTATACTCCCCCCCCCCCTTTTTTTTTTTTTTTGCTGTTAGGTGCTGATTGGCTGTTGGTAAAGAAACATTTTTTTATGCTGAATTAAAAGGATCTATATAAAAAAAAAATCAATGTCACCATATTTCAGAATCTGAGTTAGTCAGGGATTATATTTGCACTGAAGTCACATTTAAGCCTTATTGCAGTATACCAGGAAAGGGATTCCATCTAATTCCAACAGGGCCCCTCTTTTCATGGTTTAAGAGGAAGTCTGGTGGTGAATACATGTGGTAATGGCCCTCTTCATGGGGTGAAATTCCATCCCGTGGCCACTGCTTGCAATGTCAAGTATGCCATATAAATGGTCACCAAAATTACTGAACTACATTGTATGATTTTTACTAGGTGATTAGCGACCTTCTAGATACACAGTTTCCAAAGTGATCATGCAAGGGCTTCCCAGGAAAATCCATAAATATTTGAGACCCTTTTCTCCTTTCTATGATGGTTTTGATGAAAATATACTTGTAAAAATGTTTGTGGGGAAAAAAATCCAAAAGGATCATGAATTTTATGGAAAGCTCTGCATTTTAGCTGAACAAAGAGTCACAGACTAGTGCTGGTCAAAACTTCTGAGAATTCCCCATGGAGCAGAAATGTCATTGTTTCAAATAGGACCAAAAACTAACCATTAAAAAAGGCCTTTCACAAAAGCAGTTTTTGGAAACATCAAAAATTCCCCATATAATTTTTCCAAAATGAAATGGAGCAGCCAGCCACCATGACTGAGTGACTCCTGGCGCCACTCTAAGGCTATGTCTACACTTGTTAATTTAAGTCGACCTAACTAAGTCGACTTAACTAAGTCAACCTTGTGTGTCTACACTTAAAAGTAAAGTCAACTTAAAGGGGAACTTAGAAAGTAGACCTGGAGTGTCCACACTGGACGCCTAGGTCGACTTCTAGGGGCTTAGGGGGACCTAGGGGAGGACCAGGGGGCATCCCTTGCCCAATGTCGGGGGCTCAGCCTTTGCCTCATTGTACATAAGTACAATGGGTCAAAGGGGGACAGGGACCCTGGCAGGGCATAGAGGCAGGGTGGGCAGGGCTACCCCACGTCTACACTGGCTTAAGTCGACTCTAGGGAATTGACTTAAGCCTTAGGTCTAATAGAAAGGTGGTGTTATAAAGTCGACTTAATTTTAATTAAGTCAATTATATTTTCCTTAAGTCGACTTAAGCAAGCTGCTTAAGTCAATTTAAGGAAACTGTAGTGTAGACGCAGGGTAAATTAAGTCGACTTAATTTACCAGTGTAGACGCAGCCTAAGATCTGTTCACAAACTGGAAGCCAGGTTCCATAGCAGCCAGCCAGCTTTTCAGCAACAGCTTGTCGTAAGTGAAACATTTCTGGAAAACACTTCTGTTTTGGCGAGTTGGGATTTTTGGTTAGAAAAATCCCAATCCGCTGTATTTGAAAAGCTCCTTTTACAATTTTCATCTCTCTCCTGTTGAGTTGCAAATCCTGCTCATGGTGTGCTGCGCTATGGAATTTGAGCAGATTGAAGGCTTGCAAAAAATGATAGCACTAAGCCACATCACAAAAAACAAAGCATACACATGCAGAACAATGAGGAGAAAAGCAGAATGTGATGCCAGAAGTGCCCCTGGAACAATGCTATTTGAAAATACTTGATTAGAAATTCATTAAACAAATTAAATATATTGTTCACTTAACATCCTGTATTGCCAACTCTGATGACTCTGTTCTGCCAACATAATTTATTGGGCACTAATTTAGATATACTTTCAGAACTATTAAGATTTTATGGTGGCAACCCGAGACCCATTGTGCTAGGTGCTGCATAAACCAGAGAGAGAGATGGTTCCTCCTTCAAAGAATTTACAATCTAAAGAGACAAGAGAATAGGAGAGAAAACAGAGGTGAAGTAACATGCCCATGGTCACATAGCAGGTAAGAAGTAAAGCCAAGAGGACCCCCCACCCTCAACCGCTCTGCTGATTCATTGCCTTATCCACTAAGCCACAATATTCTCTATTGTCTTAGGGAAAGAAAATAACTAGGAACTGCTGTCTTTTGTTGCATTCATTTTAAAGGAAGCAACTGATATTTTATTAATAAAGAGAAGTTTTACACACACACACACACACACACACACACACACACACACACACACACTCTGTAAGCAGGGAAACCAACTTCAAAAGCAGTTGCTGTCCATTCTGGGGTGTATGGGTAGGGGGAGGGCAGACCAGACAGCAGTATCATGATGTGAGAGAGAGTTGGATGTTTATAACACCACAGTAAGGAGACATCTACACATGAACCTGGGGGTCTGATTTCCAGCTCAAGTAGCTAGCGCACTAAAAATAGCAGTGTTGCGGCAGTAGCAGCTCCAAGTACAAACTACCCCACTTCCATGGGTACACACTCAGAGAAGCAAGCCCATGTCACTATTCACTGCTACCAAGTCTATGTTACCTCAATGAGAGTTAGCGCTAGTAATCTACATGAGCTGGCAATCACAGCCATGGGTCCAAGCATAGCCATAGCCAAAGGGTCTGATTCTCCATTATCTTGCACCATCTTTTTCAGCTGTGCCAACTGGACCTAAAGTACTACCACATCAGAATTCTCTACTCTTGCACAAGTGGGAACATTTGACACTCTTTGCCCTTAATGCACTAGCGTAAGTGACCACAGGCAGTCATAGAAAATTAGGCCCCAAGTCAATACGTAACTGTGCCTTTCTGGTATAATACAGCAATCACAAACTGATGCAGATGTGAAGATTCAAACATAGCAATATCATGACAGTGTACCTGAATGTGATAGTGCAATTGGTGTTTGAGACCCACTCACCATCCCCTCCCGCCCTCCCCCCCCAATCAAATCTTTCTAAAATCCTAGCCTCCAAATTTTAGTCTTCATGAAGAAGGGGTGAGAAGTGGTCAAGAAGGAGAAAAGAAATCCCTAGCTGGAACAAAACTCCACATCAGTGTTCTAGTGTCAGTCTGTGGTGGCGAATAAAGTCCAGATCTTCACGTGGGGTAAACCAGTAAATGGAGCTGTCAGTTTGCCCCAGCGGAGGATCTGAGCTATTAAGTACTTGACTTTGAACAGATTGGGAAGCTGAGGGCAATTTTGGTAAGTGCTTGTGGTGTGGTTAGGAAAAGATCTCTCTGTACCTGTACTCAGTGTCCATGTCTCTTCATAACAACCATGGTGGCCAACAAAGAGTTATGTCAACATATGACTCAGAAGAAGGAGGAGGAGGAGATGGAAAATAGGTTAAAGAAAGGCAATGGTGCTGGAAAAATTGCAAATAGAAACAGCATCCAAAATAAGCCATCTGTGTTCTGAGAGGGTGGGAGCAGGGGAAAGTGTATGAGTAAGAAATATGTTAAGAAACAGGGAAAGTTAATTCCCTTTTAACCTAACACTTATAACAAGCCAGCCTTACATTCTGAGTGGGGGAAGGAGAATGCATTTAACTCTCCCAAGGTATGCCTTGCAAACAGGATGACTGAGAAGTTTCCTTTCCCTAAATCCAACCCATCCCTCTAGCTAAAACCACATTCCATCCTTATTTCTCAATCAGTTGTCTTCTAGAATGTGTAGAGTGGAAATGGAATTCAAGCTAGTCTGGGCCAAATTTATAAAATTAAACTACCAAATAGAACTAATAAAAAGCATATTGTAAAAGTATGGTGGTGGCTGGAAACCTTTTGGAAAGAAGTTATTGATTATTATTTCATCAAGGTAACTTTTCCTAAGGTTAATCATGACCAGCCTCCCCAATTAAATTATCTTCTGTAATTAGTTCATCTGTACCTCAGTGGCTCTATTTTTCAAGGATAATTTTTATTTTATCATCTGATGGGTGCCACTTCAGGTATTATTCTATTTTCAATCTCAGCAACCCTTGTTGTTGGGAAAGGATGGACCTTTATGAAACAAGTGCTGTATTATTGATTAAGCAGAATCCAGGTGGCTAACACCTTCTTAGGAACAGGTAGGTCTTTCCCCTGTTTTTGTTTGGATTTCCTTTGTTCTCATGTAATTAGAATTCAGCGTTTTCAAAGCATTTTTGGTAGTGTATAAAGAGGGAAGCAATCCCACTAGCAAGCATGCTTCAAGACCAAAAAGTCATTTCAGAGACAGACCCATCATTTTCATCCAGCTTTCTTCCAAGACTACAGATCCAAGCTCTCTGAGAAGCTGTCAAGAATTGAAACCATTGCCTTCACTGGTGAGGAAAATTGCTTTTGCAGCTAATATATACAGCACTTTTGGTCTGGAGGCTCATTTTATAAGATTAAAGCTTTTCTGTCATTATCAATCAAGTGTTGTGTCAATACCTGAACACACTAGTATCAGATCCCAGTTGGTCAGGTAATAAGTGCCTCATGCTAATCTAGCAAGCGATGTAGGGCTGTTAATGAGTGACACACAAGTCCAGCCATGCATAAAATATAGTGGCAATGGATGAAGCCTACAGATACAGGGATGCAGAACTGGCCTGACCTGTGTCCACACACACTTCAGCACTCACTTTACATAGCAGGGCATAAGCACTCATAATCCTCAATGCTGTAGCTAAGGAATTGGTCGGGGTTCTCTAGCAACCGCACACTAGTGAGACACCTTCTAGTCGTTAGTGCCCATGTTGTTTTCTTGGTCCCACAAAATGCTTCATTTTGAGAAATATTTAAATTTGTTTTAGTTTTGACTTCAATACTTTTTGTAATATTAAAATTAAAATAGTTTTAGAAACAAAAAAGAAAGACATCCAGAATGTTTTGACAGTATCAAAGCACTTTGATTTTTTTTAAATTTTGCCAATTAAAAACTTTGTCCGTCTCCCCACCCCCCACCAAAAAAACCAAAAAACAAACAAACAAAGCCACACATTTCCTTGGAAAGATTCCATGTCAGTGAAATGTTTTTTTCCTACCGAAAAACATTGTGTTGGAAAGTTTTCAGATCACTCTAATGACAACACAATTGCATGAATTACTACATCAGGATATAGTCAACACTTTCACATTTGGACTGCAAAGACTTCAAAATAGCTGTCACATACAAACTTTAAACCACAATTGCATCCAAAACAAATCACATGGGACTTTTCTGATGACTGAAAATAATGACAAGTTCTCCAGCACACCTGACAAATGATCTGTGACATAGCACAAGGTCAAATGAAAAGCACTAGTGAATGCAGATCCTTCAGCTTCTGAAATAAGACATCACACTAAAGCCATGGCTACTAGTGGTCACTAAACATCCCATTGCATTGGCCATAGATGTAGGAGTGATATCCCTGGAGTCCTGGCCCAGTTTCCATTTCAGTAATTACATCCCTCCTATCTATAATTTCTCTTGTGGTCTTCACGAAAGAAGACATTCTTCACTTCCACTTGTAAATGTTAATGTGCCACAGTGATGTCAGAATGGCTGCTGCATTGCACTCCAGTCAGTTATCTTTGTCTGGAGGGTGAGTAACTAAAAACGCTAGTGGATCCTTCAGGACGGAAAGTAATTCATAGTATAATTTTCTCAGAAGCATCACTTCCCTAACTCTTTAATGCTGCCATGGTTGTATCCTGGGGCCTCGTCTACACTGCCGCTGGTTTTCGGCAACAGTTGAAGGGAGATATGCAAAATATGTAAAACACCTAGCGTATCTCTGTTCGACATAGTAACTCCACTGTACACACTGCACTAAGTCAAACACAAATAGCGTAAGTTTGACTTAGCTCTACTCTTCTTATGGGCCTGGAGTTACTAAGTCGAACTCTAGATCGATTGAGCATGTCTTGACTGACGCCTCAATTGAACCCGGAAGTTTGTACTGACAGCGGCGAATTTGCCGCTCTCAGTGTAGACATAGCCTCAGGCTTCCAATTCATGTCACTACATTTCTCTCCCTAAACCCTGATTGTGAGTCAATTATTTTAGAGCAAATTGATTGAGCTTCCTTTATGTTGCCAACAGATTCATTTATAATGACTATTTAACACAAAGATTCTCAGTGCAAGCACTTCTGAGGATTCACGCACATAGACCCAGATCCTCAACTGACACTACAATAGCTCCACTGAATCAATGGAGTTACACCATCTGAGATTTTGGCCCATAATAGTACCTTTCTCTCATCAACCAGGAGAGTTGGCCTCCTGAGAATATTCTCTCTGAAGTCTTTCCCTGCTTGTCTCCCCAATGGGTAGTTCACTGTGATCTCATTGGTATTTGTGCTACTAGGAAGTGCTGCTGGTTGAAATAGGAAATTTTCATTTCCTTTTCAGCATAGCAAGAACAATAACTTCTTAATAAAATGGTGGTTCATATTATTCACTCTTAAATGTCAGTAGCCAAGAGAGTTAGCAAATAAACTAGGCCACCAGCAGCTTGATCAAGAAATTAGAGTCGTGGGTGTATTTTTGTAGCCAGATAAACCCAAGCAGGGACACCTTGTGAATAAAGAATGTCTTTTTGACTTGAGAAGGATAATAAATTTCAGCAGGAAAAACAGAAAACTAAAACAGCTTTTGATTCTGACCTGTTGTATCTGTTAGACAAATAATTTGACCCTTATCTGTCTATACCAGTGTTTATCACCTGCTGAAGTCAATAGGATTGCAAGAAGTAGACCCCAAGAGTTTTATAATCTAAAACAGGTTAGGCTGCATTCACTTTATGACCTTTGTTCTCCTATTGAGAAAAAAAAATCTACAATTGGAGGATTAAGGTACAAGATGGGGATAATTTATATATTGGCTTGTCCCTCTGGAAATTTGGATGCTATTTTAGTTGGATTAATAGAAGAGTTTTTTAAAATAGTATACAGGACAGTCAGCTATTATATGCCTAAATCCCATATACATTGTGGGCTCTATTTTAATCTCAGACCAGTTTTACATGAATCTAATTCCACTGATGTCCATGGAGTTACTTCTCATTTACACTGGTATAAGATGAGAATCAAGTCCAGTAGCTTGAGCTGCTCTGAGAAATCACTTAAAGTCTAACTGAACTTTTTTTTGCCCAGTAAATCACATATTGAAGCTACCGGGTTTTTATACTCCACAGAACTAGATTGATATGGTATTTTGAGCACAGTCACCTTAAACTTTTCAAATCCTTCGCCAGCTGTCTACTAAGAGATGTCCTCTTATAGTCTTCCAGAAATGAATATCAACTTTTGGGCATCCTCCAAAAATAGCATCAGGACACAAGATAAAGTTTAAAAGTCAGGATTGGAGGATCTGGATAGCTCATGAGTACAGTTGTTCAGATAACTGATTTTTCAGATCAGTAGCCACTGAACCAAAAAACTGAGGGGGAATGGAAATTAATTTTTAAAAATTTTTCAGTGCACTTAAGCTCAGATCTTCTGGGTCCCAAGCAAGTGTTCTAGCCACTAGACTTTCCT
Source organism: Pelusios castaneus (assembly GCA_007922175.1). Lineage (NCBI taxonomy): Eukaryota > Metazoa > Chordata > Testudines > Pelomedusidae > Pelusios > Pelusios castaneus. The sequence continues at coordinate 11,387,877 of ML685817.1, read as the reverse complement.
TCCCCCTACCCCTTCATTCTGGGATTTGGAGACATGGCAATAGGCAAAATTGCTGGATCTGAGTTTAAGCAGCGGTTCCTGAAGAAGTAACTTCTCCCCTTGGTCCATTGACTGACAGGGGGAAAAAAAAGTAGATACTACTAGCTAAAGAATTATTATTATTATTTTTAAAAACCTTGGTGATTTATGCAATAAAATACAATTTCTTTCTCTACCTGTCTGTCAGCAATGGATTTTTCCATGTCAGACTCTGCTATTTTGAGATCTGCTAACAGTATGTGTCTGTGAAGCTATTTCAACATGATTCACTTGTCTTCATATGGTTTTCAAGCATACACACTCTTGAAGCAAGTAACTGTTATTTGGGTTAGTGACAGACCGATATTTTTAAATGGTTCTGCCAGACAAAAAGAGATCTTTTGTTGATGACTGTTCCTGCTGCTACTGCTTACACAAGTTTGTACATATTTGTAGATATTTCTTGGGATGACTACTCCACTGGGAAAAAAGCCATGTAGCCATGTGATCAAATTTCTGCATCGTCTCCTCTGTCGATCATCAACACATACAACAAAACTGCTGGCAATCCAATAAAAGGACACAAGTAATTGATTAAGTCTCCTTCATAATTTAGAAAACAATACCCTTTTCTGCCATTTATTCACACGCCCTGCTGCCTCTCTCTGAGAGACTCCGAGTGCCCTCTTTTTGTGGCTCTCCAGTTCACTGTGTAATTTCCCCCTTCAGAGTCTCTTCCTCTAAAATGACTGCCTTACCTTCACTACCCAAAGGACAGCATAGGACCGTTACTCAATGAAGAGGGGAAAACAACAACAGAAAATGTGGAAATGGCAGGGAAACTAAATGATTTCTTTGTTTCAGTCTTCACCGAGAAGGTTAGTGGTGATTGGATGCTGGTTGTAGGGGAGGGCAGTAAAAATGGGATAGGATCAGAAGCTAAAATAGGGAAAAAAACAAGTTAAAATTTACTAAGTTAGAGGTCTTCAAGTCACCAGGGCCTGATATTATGCACCCTAGAATACTCAAGGAACTGATTCAGGAGATATCTGAGCCCTTGGCAATTATCTTTGAAAAATCATGAATGACTGGAGAGGTCTCAGAGGACTGGAAAAGAGCAAATATAGTGTCCATCTATTTAAAAGGAAATAAGGACAACCCAGGGAATTATAGACCAGTCAGTTTAACCTCTGTACCAGGAAAAATAATGGAGCAAATAATTAAGGAATCAATTAGCAAACATCTAGAAGAGAATGAGGTGTTAAGTGATAGCATGGATTTGTCAAGAACAAATCACGTCAAACCAACCTGATAGCTTTCTATGATGGGGTAACAAACTTGTGGATAGAAGGAAAGTGGTAGATGTGGTATATCTAGACTTTAGTAAGGCTTTTGATATGGTCTCTCATCACTTGCTTATTAAACTAGGGAAGTACCACCTGGATGGAGCTACTATAAGATGAGTGCAAAACTGGTTGGATAACCGCTCCCAGAGAGTAGTTATCAATGGTTCACAGTCATGCTGGAAGGACATAACGAGCAGGGTACTGCAGAGATGGGCTCTGGGTCCGGTCCTGTTCAATATTTTCATCAATGATTTAGATGATGGCATAGAGAGTACACTTATAAAGTTTGCTGATGATACCAAGCTGGGAGGGGTTGCAAGTGCTTTGGAGGGTAGAATCACAATTCTAAATGATTTGGGGAAACTGGTGAAATGGCCTGAGGTTAATAGGATGAAATTCAACAAAGACAAGTGCAAAGTACTCCACTTAGGAAAAAAAACAATCCATTGCACACATGCAAAATGGACAATGTCTGCCTAGGAAGGAGTACTGTGGAAAGAGATCTGGGTGTCATAGTGGACTATAAGCTAAATATGAGTCAACAGCATAACACTTGCCAAAAAAAGGCAGCAAACACTATTCTGGTAAGACAGACACAAAAAGTAATTCTTCCACTCTATTCTATTCCACCCTGATTAGGCTTCAACTGGAGTATTGTGTCCAGTTCTGGGTGCCTCATTTCAGGAAAGATGTGGAAAAATTGGAGAAAGTCCAGAGAAGAGCAACACAAATGATTCAATGTCTGGAACACTTGACTTATAAGGGAAGATTAAAAGAGCTGAGTTTGTTTAGTCTGGAAAAGAGGAGACAGAGGAGACATGATAACAATTTTCAAGTACCTAAAAGGCTGTCATGTGGGAGAGAGAGAAAAATTGTTCTCCTTAACCACCGATGACAGGACAAGAAGCAATGGGCTTAAATTACGGCAAGGGAGGTTTAGGTTGGACATTAGGAAAAAAATCCTAACTGTCAGGGTGATTAACCACTGGAATAAGTTGCCTAGGCAGGCTGTAGAATCTCCATCATTGGAAGTTTTTAAGAGTAGATTAGACAAGCACCTGCCAGGGATGGTTTAAGGGGGTACTTGGTCCTGCCATGAGTGCAGGGGACTGGACTCCATGACCTCTCATGGTCCCTTCCAGTTTCTATGATTCCATGACTTCCCAGTGGCTGGGAGGGCAGCCTAGGCCTACCCTCTACTCTGGGGTCCAGCTCAGGGACTCTCATCAGCAGCCAAAGTCTGCATTCTTAAACCTTGCTACCTTTTCCCCCACCCTTTCCCTGCATTTTCATCACCTAGTTTCTCTTTTTCTCCTCTTTACTATCCCTCTCTGGACATAGGCTCCTCACTACAACCCCAATCTACTGGTCCATGGTTTTATCCTAATCCTGCCTGTTTCTTCAGAACTGGGATCTACTATTATTCAGGGGTTGCTTAGGCCAGCTAACTCCCCTCAGATGTGGCCTACCCAGTTAATTGGCCTGTTCACCTCATTAACCCTTTCTGTGCTAGTGTGAGGGGAACACCCCATCACATCCTGTTCTTAGCAAAGACACAGGGACTGCACTGGTAACCTCCTCATGTTCTGAAAAAAATAAACATGTGATGGCATCTGAAGCTCTGAAGGCATAAAGTCAAGACCACGTTTAAGTCTTTATGGGCTTTGGGTCTTGTACAGCAGAACCTATGAAATTCACTTGGACTATTGTTCTCCAGTATCCAGGGCCAGCTCAAGGGGCTGTGGTGCCCCGAGCTGGCTTTTGATTTTGCACCCGAGGGAGAGGGGGGCAGAACTACTACTCCAGGAATAAAAGTAGGCATTTCTGAAACATTTATATTATTTACTTACACTGCCTTTTCATGTATCTTATGTTATAAATACATAGCTCTTCGGGCAATGGTGATGACTTTAGATTTACTTTAGAGGTGCTCTGATACAGAGCACCAGACCTAGGCACAGATTCACATCCGGTCTCTTTCTGTAATAAACCAATATCAAACAATAGGAGACGTCCTGACCCCCTTAAAATAATGGGAGTTTTACGGCAGTCTTAGCCAGGATTTCTCTCAGTGAATCCAAAAACACCTTTAATCTGAACTTCAAATTGCAAAATGAGGAGGATTCATCTCTTGAGTTTATGTGCTACCCATTATAGCCTTGATTTAGCAAGGTACAAAGTGGGTGTATCCTACTAAACTTAATATGACTACTCCTGTGCTTATGTGCCTTGCTGAATCAGTCTAAACAGATATGGAGTTTAGATCCAAGACTGGATTAAATTTGTCCATTGCTTAAATGCAGACACCTCTGAGTAAAATAGAGCCTGTATTTAAATGTGAACAGCCATGACAGATCATCAATCCCCTATTCTTTGGAACTAACAGAATGAATTCTTCTGAAAAAAAATCAGTTTATTTTCTATGCTTGGTCTCAGGATAAGCTTTTTGAAAATCTAAATATACCATAGGCACTGACATGCTCTTATCTCGTATGGCAGTTGTATCCTGGAAGAACACCAAAACAGAAACAGGATGATAGTATAATAAGCAGATCCTAGATCCCCCCCATCTTCATCTTCCATTATACCATCTGTTGTTCCCACTTATTAGAGCTGGAAGAGACCCAAAGCTTTATGGCTGCTCAACATGCCCTATAGGAAGCAATCATCTTTTCCTGCATTAAACATACTTCCTTCCTTAATTCCCTCACTATTGTTTTCCAGGTCAGTCTCTGGAGAGTTGAAAACTTTCAAAGTCCATTGTACTGGCCATTTTTCAATTATTATGGTTGATTTATATTTTTCCCATTGAAGTTATTTTTTAAATGCAAAATAGATTTTTAACCAACCTGAGAATGTTCACAGAAAAATTTGGTTAAAGTTTTCTGATTTTTCTACATTTAAAAAATTGGAATTGAAAAGTGATTTTTTTTTTTCAGTTTACAGTTTCTAGGTTTGTTTTTTCCAGTGAAGAGTAAGGGGTAAAATCAGGACATGTCAGATAAAACAAAATCATTTCCCAGAAAAAATATAAAATAATCACTGGAATTTCCCCACCATCTCTTATTGCTATTTTATTATTATTCAGAATATAAATATAATTCTGATTTTTCAGGAGCTTTGAGTGCTACCACCACCAGAAGAGGACAATGCTGTCTTTCTGAAAATCAGGCCTTTAATGATAAAATACCTGGCAGAAATGCTATCTATGTGCTATTCTCCCACTTTGCCCCAAGCAAGTGGGGCTCATCTGAGATTAGGCTCCATAAATCAGGAGACAGGGCTAGAGGGATACTAGTTTTTGCTGCATTAACTACCTGGGAGCCTGGGATAAATCAGTGATTAAGGCAACATGAGAGTAGGATTCCAGAAGTCCCCGGCCAAATGTCATATGATGTGAAGCCAAGAGGTTCTATCTGGGTCATGGCCCGGTTTCTTTTTGGTTACTCAAAACCTGACTGGTGCAGCAACCCAGTGCACCGGGTGGCAGGGAGTGTGTATGCGGCCCTGACTTTCAAGGGCACTCTGCAGCCTCTGCCAGATGCAAGCCTATATGACTAATCTAAAATGAGTGGGAACAATGTGTGGGTTCTCAATTCTACAGCTATTCCTTTAAAAACATATCACGGGTACAGGTGGGTTGAGGAAAAAAAATATGATATAATGGGTGGCACCAGAAACATACTTGAGTCATGGTCATAGTATGAAGGTGATAATATTAGCTGGGCCGAGTAGTCACAGGAAAGATAGGTGAAACAAAAGGGAAGTGGCAAAGTAGGTAACAGAGGCTATTGATTTAGCAGAAAATAATCACTGTCAATGTTCTGTCAGATTTAGTATATGTGGTGTATTTAGTTATGCATCTGTTAAGGTTTTGTTTTCTAGCTAACAACTATAACTCTAAGAACTCTGCTATCTGCAGTGACAAGAAGCCATTTTGAGACAGTTTCTGTAGCCTGCTACAGAAAGCATAATGTTCTCTTTATTTTTGTGGATATGTTTTACACCTAACAAGTTATCTAGACAGAGAAACTAAGGGCGTTTCTTCATAGCATGGTTACCTTGAATTATAATTCAAGTTTTACCCCAACTTGACTCTTGTCCTCACACAAAAGTCTTCAGCTCAGGTTAAGTGGTGCTTTAAACTCAAGCTAGTTGGATGGTCTGGGGAGGTGGGTTGAAGCTTGAATTATGCTGGGGCTCAAGCTATTAATGCAGTGGGGATGAAACAACCAGAGATACAACTACTCATCAATTGCTCATCCAACCTTTATGGTGCTAATCAAACCCCTGTGTAGCTCCAGTGCTGTTTTGAAGTGTGGTCACTTGAGACAGTTCAAATGAATGCACTTGGGGCTAACTGTTGCCATGGAGACAAGCCCTAAAAGAGTAAGTAGATTTTACTATTAGAAGCAGGACCAGTTTCCTGGAAAGAACTGCATCACAAATAACAGTTTCTCCAAGATCTAGCTGCCTATATAATCAATTACCTAGAACTTGTAAGACTACTTGTGATAGCATCATCTAATGGTTTCCAATAACATTATAGCTAATCATGAGACTATACGCCCTCTTGTCTGCATATGTGATGAATATAGTTCATCAGAATTGTAGAAGTTTATCAAAAAGTCTCATTTTAAATGAAAGTTTGCTGCCCAATGCAATTGGCATGTGTTATTGAGAGCTATCTGCCATTTTGTTAGGCAAGAGAATAGCTGGTAAAGGTTTTGAGGAGAGAAAGATAAAGAGATGGTCCCTTCTAGAATCTTTAACCCCCTATCGTGTTCAACATAACCAGGAGTATAACAGCACAACTGAGACTGTAAAATTTACAAATAGTGGCAGACAGAACGTTTGCTTTGCAGAAAGGCGTACATTGGAACCCTGGTTTTAGTAATTTCTAAGCAGGATCGCATAGAACTGCACCAAGCCCTTTCTTTTTAGGGGCTAAGAAGCACCTGAATCACCTAAATCACATGTTCATGGTGCTTTGCTTATTCCACACCCCTCCAAAAACAGATTAACATAGTAGAGTCTTACCTAGCAGCTTGATGAATATGAGACACTGTATTTATACAGAAATATTAGCTAGCGAGATGGAGGTCAACTAAAAGCCCAGATCCAAATTCCTCCTAGCTTTAGGTGCATTTGAAATCCAAATCCAGATTCACTTTTTGCAAATGAACCCTCTCTTTGCAAAGAGCCAAACCAAATCCCAGACCGGAGGTGTGGGGTGTCTGAAATCTGTATTTCAGATACTTTTCATCTGGGGTCCATCTCTAAGTATTAAACTTGGAAGCTGTTCCTTTCATTAGAGATGAGCTGAACAAATAGACAGGTTCAGTGTGCAGTTACCAGAGCTGGACATGCACTCTCGATTTCCACATACAACTAGCTATGTAATTACAGTTATTTGTGTGCAGTTTGCAAGGGCAGTGACAGTAACTGCATAAAAAACACAGGGGCCAAATACTAGCCAAACTCTCAGCTCCTAGTTGTAGTGACGTATAGCAGCCATAAAAGGGCACAACAACTTCACACATTACCTTGCTGCAGGAAGAGTGTGGGGCCAGCACATGCAGCCCTGTACTAGCTCCTTTTGGGATCCAGGTATAATGGGCATCTTATATCATGACTCACCAGCCTGCATACCCCCTAGTGGCAACACCTGGCATTGCAGCACTTCCACCTCAGTTTCCACATAGCAAACTTCAGCCAGTTTCACCACAGAAGGGGTCACTTGACCATGTGAACAAAGCACTCAGCCCCTTCCAGGCTAACGGAGTTCCTTACTCCATGTCCAAAAACAAACAGCAAGACAAAAGTTTGCAGCCCTGCTAGACTCAGACTTCATTTCTCTTCCTTAGAGGCAGGTCACTGCAGCAACAGCCTGTCTGTCTTACTGTTACCATCAAGGGCAGATCGGCCCTTCTACCAAGAGCCTCTGGCAGGCTGCAGCTTTCAGCCAATCCCAAGCTTGAATCCAGCTTCCAACTCCATATCAGATAAGTAAGCAAGCCTGTCCCCTCCCATCAGCCTCCACTGCTGGACTTTTGGCCTGGCACCCAGCACAGATGTCACAGGGCAGGGCTAATTGAACAGGGGGCCCTGGGCCACCTGACACTTAAAGGGACAGCTGCTGTATTACATACAGGGAGGAAAGGGAATGGCCATATTGTTCAGGGCTACACCATTCTGGGCTGTGCAGCAAGCTCATGTGTCTGCCAGGGACTTCCACCATTAAGTCAGCAGACTATACACTACCTCTTTTGACTCTGTCCCAGAGACCATTTCTCTTCATTTGCAGGATTTATTCCCCCTCCCCCCCCAAAATCCAGGGGTGCTGGAACAATTTTTATAGTGGGAATTCCCAAGCATCATTGCACAAATCTGTAAATGCTGTATATCATAGCAACCTCTTCAAGCCTGGGGCTACAGTCAACCACTGCCAAGACCCCACATTTCTTAGAGCCAGAAGACACATCCCTGTGTTTCTATATTTACCATTCAAGGAGCAGACTCTCCTGATATGCCCCACCAGTCTGCATCTGAAACACACAGCCCAACCCCTCTAGCTGTGGGTTCCTGTCTTCCAGTCTCTCGGAAGACTCTCTCCCAGACCACCCTTGATCATCATACTGACTTCTGCAGCATTTCAGCAATCAGGTTTTCCACACCAGAAACACTGAGGCATTTCTCTTTTGCAGGTGGCAGCATACCTTCCTGCCCCTGTGCCACAAACCATGCTGTCTGTATGTTCCAATAAACGGCCCCATATGCTTCCTGAAGAAGTTGCCAAAAGAGTCCTTGGACCAAAAGTCACTTCTGCCTTGCTAGATTCAGCCTACAGCCTCCTTTACAGATAGGTCCCCATGGCAACAGCCCCTTTCCCTGTCTAACCACCAGCTCCTGGGCTCTAGTCAAGTCAGGACAAGCTTCTCCCAAGGGCCTCCAGCAGATTGCAGTCCATAACCATCCCCAAGCTTAATCCCCTATCAGAGAAGCCTATGGCCCCTCCCCCATCAGCCACAACTGTAAGGCTTCCCTCCCCTAACACCCAGCACAGGTGTAACAGCTCAGGGCTAATTGAACAGGGAGCCTTGGGCCTCCTGGCTTTTAAAGGGACGGTTACATGGCATGTCAGCTGGGGAAGGAAGGGGGTTCTTTGTAGTGAGAGAGGATTGACTGTAGTGCTCAGGACTACAACTTTTCTGGGCTGTGCAGCATGTGCTGGGAATCATAGGCAGATTTCCTTAAGTTAGAGTGACCCCCCCATTTATGGTCTAAAATTATTCCAGTGAGGAATGAAATAAACCCAGATTTCAGTTTCTTGCCAGTGTCCCTCTGTCTTATTTGAAAGACTGGGAAGTGGGCGGGCGCAAGCCCGCCCACTGCTAAAACTCCTCCCCCAGTGCCAGTGTCCCTCTGTGTGTGTAATCCATATTATACCCTTCAGGTAGGTGAAAAGGGGCTAATGGGCCTGCAGACAGGGAAGAGGTCATCGAGGCAATTGCCTAGAAGACCAGCAATTTAGGTAGAGATGTATCTGCTTCTCCTCCATGGACACCAGGGCTGGACTTGGGGACCTAGAGCTGCCCACTTTTGTGGCCCTCCTTCCCCCACTGTGCCAGTACCCTGCCTGGGGGTTGAGTGGCACTTGGCGCTGGGGGATGGTGGTCTGGGCCCCACAAATCAGCCAGCGTTAGGGATGAGGTAGGCCGGCGCTGGGGGGCCACTGGCATGGGAAGGTCCAGGGCCTGCAGTCCTGCCAGACAGAGGGACAGGGAGGATTGGTCTTTGGCCCTGGGGCCTGGTGTGGAATGCCTGTCCACTCGTGGAGCTCCCATTCTGCCCCTGGGCTGGCTGGTCTGCCAAAGCAGATCTGGGACTTTCTGTGACAGACCAGCCAGGGCCACTGTGCCAGGCCCCTAGCTGTACCGCTCAGACTGGGGCTGGATTTTAGCAGGGCATTGGGGCTGCAGCCTCAATATCCCCTGCCTTAATCCAGCCCTGCACACACCCTTCCTCCCAAGGTCCCCACTGCTCACACTTCATGCTCTCCAATTCTCCCCTGAGGCGGATTTATTTACTATGTGCCAACATGCAGGTTCCCAGGTGGCTTAGACAGTTGTATCTGCTCCTCAGCTTCCCAGGTTCATCAGTAGTCTCCCTGGTGAGTCCAAGGGGCCTGAGAAGTTGAGGAGCAGATACTGCCATCTCCGCTGCCCAGGAACCTTCCTGGCACATAATAAATAAGTAAAAACTTCTGGAGGAAGTCCATTCAGACCTGAGCCTTCCTTTTTGAGGTGGGAGGGGGAAGAGAGAAGGGGATGTCATTCTCTGTTCTCCCCTGCCACGCTGTCAGTGGGCCTGCCTGCATCTTCTGGCCCAGGTGTCCCCTGGTATGCAGTAGTCTCTGAGCACAAGCAACCCATTCAGTCTGCTTCTGATCATGGATGGACTAATTCATACAGGGAGGGATGTAGATGGTGAGACAGATGACAGCAACATGGAATCACATTAATGTAGTGTGCAGTCATTTCAGAAGCAAAGGTGTAGCACCAGAATCTGACTTAATAAACATAAAGATGCAGTTTGGGTATAAAGTCTGGTCATTTTTCCATTGAAAGGTATTAGCCATATCCTTTTGCAGATGTGAAACGAATATGTGCAAATGGCATTGCAAACAGTAGAGATATATTTTAATCATAATAAATAATCATTTCATTTCTTTATGTAATCTCTGGCTTAAAATATTTAGCTATTGAACCTTTTTGAAGTGTTAGCATCACAAGTTAGGCAGTAACATATGTCTCCTACACATGGTCATGTTCTTCCACCATTAAAAGCAGTAATATGTGAGGAAATGATAAATAAGCAGATTTGTGGCTGATTCGCAGCTGCAATGAAACCTCCTGAGTGACAAATTTATAATTTTAAGAATATCCCCAAAACAGACCAAGTTCATACCATGTCCTTGTTCTTTACTATTTTGAACATAAGAAATTTGATTGCAGGGGCATTTTTGGTATGTGGTTATCAGACTTAAAATATTATACTATATGAAAGCCATGAAACTGATGAAAACTCATGAAAGCCAGCAAAGAATCAACAATTGGGCATAAAGATCAGAGACCATATTCATTCATGATATAACTCCATGCAATCAATGGAGTCCCCCAGAGGGATAAATTTGGCACAAGGTGTTATATTATGGGTGGGATTTTCCCAGATGCCTAGCAGATTAGAATACTGAATTCCCATTCCTTTCTAATGAGAATCTGGCATCATGCAGATACCTTACATGGCTTTGAAAATTCTACCCTCTCTGTTAATTTGAAAGTAATTTGGTTAAACATTCCAATGTGTCTCTTATTTTTCCTTTTAAAGAAGAACTGCACCTCTTTCTACAGTACCAATGGTTTATTGCATTGTTACTTATGAGGGTGGAGTTTATCTGAGCACTTATCCAGGCTGCCATCAAACCCAACATTCTGGCTTTACTTCCTTATTGTTTCTGTTGATTTTTAATTAATAATAACATTCAGACATGAAATGCTCTGTTTCCAAAAGGCCAGATTAAAAACCTCATGTGAATTATCTCATCTGATTTCTGATATTTTTCTTACTTATTTGGAAATGTTTGATTTTTTAAAAATAGGCCTTAATGAGACACTGATTAAAAAAACTTAAAACATATTTTAAAATTTCTATTACCAAAATCACTTTGGATTACTATCACTGATTTATTTTAAAATAAACTAACTTTATTTTGATCATTAATTCTGTGGAGTTATTTATTTTTATTTTTACTGGCCAAATTAGTCAGTACCACTTTCATTTTCTATGCATTTCTCATCAATTTCCTTGTCAGGGTCTTATGAAGAAGTACCTTCATGATGGGGTTGTAAACATTTCAGAAAAATATTAGACACTGAGCCTGCTACAATTTAAGCACATGCATCTCTTGAAGCATGTGGCTAGTCACCATGAAGTTAGTAGAACTGTTCACATACTTAAAGGTAAGAATGTTTATAGATTTTTGTGGGATCAGAAAACAATTTATTTAAAAAGAGTTTGCACTGAATTTTTTTTTTAAATAGGGAAATTTCTATTGGGCCTAGAATCAATCTTTCCATGTTAAATACTAAGAAACAATATTAAATAATCCTGTTCCCACTGAAAGTAATGGCAAACTCCCCTGGGATCCAATGGGAGCAGAATCCAATGAGGTAACATTCTGCTTCCCTTATAAATAGCAGTATTGCCTCCCCTGTTCATCTGGTGTTGCCTTTCATTTCCTGCATTTATCCACTCATCATGATCTGTTGCCAATATTTTCTTTTTTATTATCTGTCTACTTTAGGATTTCATCTTGCAGTCCTTATTCATATGAGTTGACCCACTGGTTAGAATGGACTACTCCCATAATGAAGTGCTACTAATGGGACTAAAGTGAATCCTGCAAAGAAAAAGCAGGTTCTTAACTTTACTTGCATAGTTAGACCCATTGACATGAAACAAGTTAATAGGATTATTCCTGCATAAGTACTTGCAGGATCGAGACCTAAGGATCTAAGCCCCAAGGGGAAAGAATTTGTTTTCTTATATGTCTGCACAGCTTTATGCACACTCATATACACCCTCACACTTATATACTGTGTGCTATATAATAACAAAAAACAACAAGAATCCTGTGGCACCTTATAGACTAACAGATTTTCTTCAGCATAAGATTACTTCGTCAGATGGGTTATAGCCCACGAAAGCTTATGCCGAAGAAAATCTATTAGTCTATAAGGTGCCACAGGACTCTCGTTGTTTTTTGCTGTACACAGACTAACACGGCTACCCCTCTGGAAATATATATTAACAAATATTGATAATTAATTAATAGTAAATAATATGCTAGCTTTACTGTAATCTGATGCTTTGTTCCTCTTACCTTGCTGATCTACAGTATAGCTCTTCCCTGGTAGTCTTTCAGAATCAGACTTGATTACATTTAAGTGAGGTAAAAAATGGAACCTGAAGAGATTAATTGGGAGCAAAATTTTCAAAAACACGAGACTCAGTAGACTACAACCCATTTTCAAAGTGATTTTCAAAGTGATTTGGGGTATGTCTATAATGATAGTCAACAGAGTCTTGTGGCACTTTTAAAGACTAACAGATTTATTAATCGCATAAATCTGTTAGTCTTTAAAAGTGCCACAAGACTCTGTTGTCTTTCTACAATAGACTAACACGGCTACCCCTTTGGAATTTGACTATAATGATAGTGTTAAACTCGCCACCATCAGATCGATTTTTCCAGCTTGCCTGAGCAGTCAGTTAGGACACACTCTATCGATCTGGAAACCGGCTTAATAAAACCACCCCGTCAAGTGGCGCAGCGCTGTGTCAACAGGAATACATTTCCCCTCAGAGCAGCACAGTGAACATGGCACGCTAAAGCTTGCATAACTCTCATCGACTGCCACCGAATTTAGCAGACAGTGTAGATTGGCACTTAGCCACTCTGGCCTAGATCCTCAAAGGAATCTAGGTGCCTAACTCTCAGTGAAATTCTAATGGGTCTAAAATATTCTTTCGTCTTTCAAAATTCAGTGGTGAAAACCATAAATAAATTCTACCAAATGTATTAACCATATTACAGCAATGCTGAAGTACTGATACTACAGAGCGTTTTGGTCTCCTTAGCATTTCTTTGACTTAAAAATTTCCTCTTTACAATAACAGATAATCCAAATTATGTATGCTGTGTTGCTGTAGCTGTGTAGGTCCCAGGATAGAAGAGCTCTGTAAACTCAAAAGCTTCTCTCTCTTTCTCTCTCACACCAGCAGAAGTTGGCCCAATAAAAGATACTGCTTCACCCACCTTGTCTCTCCAATTTATATTAAAAGTTCTGATCAAAGTAGGGGTTTTCCTTCCTTTTTATTGTCTTTGCTAGGATTTCCATATAAGAGAACAGTATGTGTTATTTTAGCCAGAGGGAAAGGAGTAAATTTTAGAAGCTGTGCCTAGGAAAACAGCACACAAAATATCTTCTAATGAAATTACGGGAATTATACATTTCCTTTCCTGCTCCTAACTTTCATATGCCTGCACATATCTGAAATGGTACTTGCAAATGATGACTCAGGAGGTAAATGCCACTACCGTGTATAATATTTACTTATTTTCAATACTACATAACTTTTTTTTTATAAACAGAAAGAAGAGTGATCTTGCTACAAGAATTTTGCCTTTATGTAATATGGACACAACCTATACTGTATAGTAGTACACCAGATGGAAAATATGAGTGCATGGAAGGGAAAGTAAGTCATTCTATCTTTCTTTGTTGTATATAAATCTGCAGAGCATAATTAAAAGCAGCAGCTTTATATATCTCTAGATTCTAAAACCTTTACCTGGCTCTATAAATCCTTCAGCCATGTAACAGACATTGAGCTGGGTTTAAGTTAATCTAGCCACATGGTTACCCTGATCTAATTATTTGTATTTGGTAATGTTTGTTTCACTGGTGCATGACTGGGCAAAGGAAAAATGTGTCCTGAAGCAAATATGTCTGGCTCAGGTTATTCACAGTGAACACAAATGCTAGACTAGACATCAAGTGCTTTCTTTGTGGAGGGGATGGGGTGGGGGAGAAAGAAGGGATAGTGTCTGATCATAACATAGGCTTCATCTTTTCAAACTTCCTGCCTCACACACTAATTGCCCAGCTTTCCTGGCATGGTCAGAATGATAGTTTTGTATGGTGTACTGAGAAGTGCCTGTTCCAGAGTGGTTCTTATTGATTAGAGGTTTCTTTCCCTTTAAACCTTGTCCCCTAATTGGTGTCTGTATTCATTAAATGGGGATAATAGTATTGATCTACTCACGGGGTCTTTGGTGAAGTCCTTAGTTAATGGTCCCAATCCTGCTCCTTTCAGCATCAATAGGAATTTTACACTTCCGTTTAACAGGTAGAGGGGAATGAGTCCTAATGTAGCTGTGTTCATACCTTGCACCGTGTGCATCAAGGCTACTGGCTGCTGCGATCTTACTGCACCGGAGTGCCTGCGTGATTGTTGGTCGCCTTATCACAACAAAGTGGACAGGGAGGGGATGGAGACTTGGAAAGAGGAGTTAGTGGAGCCATGACTCTGGCCTTATCCTGTGCAATGGTCAGAGGAGCTGTCTGGAGAGAAGGGAAGAGAATGGGGGTGCGTAGAACTGCTCTTCCGACAGAGAAAAGGGGGTACATGGGAGGAATAGTGCCTCGAAGACATATCTCTTAGTCACAGTTCCTCCCAGGGTTCCTCCTGGGTCACTGCAGCCTGGGCATCAACCCTCATTCAAGCCTATGGCTGAGGGCACAATCTGGCCCAGTGGGAACAGGGATAGACTGAGTGCATAGAAAGTGCTTTGAAGCTATAAAGCAACTTATATACCCGTGGACTTACAACATCAGACCCCTTACTCAAGTCAAGAGGCTATACCCAACTGGAGCATCTAATCCATTGCTTTTACTTATCAATATTTCATATGCCAAATTCCTGCAGTGCATTTAGCTCTGTACACTAAGGCCTGCAAATACCGATAGTGGGATGAGTGAAACGTCTACAAAAAGCAGACAGAAAAAAGCCATTTTTTGCATAAGAATGTGTGCTCCAAACGGGGTGGAGAATTAAGTATGATGAATGCATTCTTTAAGAACTGCATTTCAAATATTTATTGTCACTATAATAACTCATTATTCTAGCCATGGAATACTGCAAATACTGTAAACACTGTAAAAATGGTACAGGCAATAATTTGCAAGTTTTTGGAGGGTACCTGCTCTAAATGTGCATGGTTGCATGAATATTTAGTTATTCATTTAGTAACTAACTCTGAGTCAATCCAATATGAAAGCAACCCAACACAGAGCTACAACTATAACCAGAAAACATGTGCTAACTATTATCAGCTTTGAATGCCAGCAAAAGAGAAGTCTAACACACTATACTCATCATTTGGAAGAAAGGAATTAATTCAAAACATTAATGACAGAGCAGAAGTACATGGGTTAGCCCAGAAAGTCATTTGCTGCTAAACTCAGTTTGGAATCAAAGGAAAGTTCTGAAATAAATTGGGCTAAAGGGGCTCTCTTCGAGTCCTAGCAAAAGAGGTCTTTACCACACAATTCAGTCTTGGTCTGGTGTAATTATAAGCCAAAGAAAAGATTTAGTATGGAGATTGGATTGTCACATGGCCCTACACTAGATGGTTCAGGCATTGATGAAGTCTGGCTCTCAAGAGTTCAGCATACTACTCACTTGACCATCCCTGGCAGCAGCTAAAACACACTGGATAATTACAGCTCTCTGTCTGTTCAAACGTTCAATGCAAGCTCTGCCGACAAACCAGCAAGTTAAAAAAGAATAGTGGAAGAAATCATTTTTATTGAAAGGGATTCTGTTTGAACTCGAGGCTAGCTCAGAAATGGCTGAGGAAGTCTGGGGAAACTCTGTTTTCCAATCTGACTCTAATGGTTTGTAGTGCAAATTGCTTGCTGAAATGGGGAAAAATGCCCATAGACCAAATCCTTTGCTGATGTGAACTGGCTAAGTGTGATGGGGATTGGAATATACAGGATTGGAAGGGATTAATAGGTAATAGGTAATTCCACAGGGTGCACCTGGAGGAAGGGCCAGGGAGCAGGGAATTGATTGCAAGCAGGCTCACTCAGCAGGGTAGAAAGAGGTAGGGACTATATAGCCAGGAAGCTGGCAATAGAAAAGGACAGAAGTTGTTTCCTGTGAAGGGGGTTTAGTGCTAGTACATCTAGGGAAACCAGTCCTGGGAAGAAGTAGTGAGGGTTAGGAAAGTAAAGTCCAGAACTTCTGAATGGAGGGTCCCTGGACAAGAACCTGGATTAGAAGGAGTTTAAACAAAGGCTGGAGCTGCCATTGTCATTGAGACTGGTCTCCAGTGAGGGCCCAGAATCAGGTTACTAGTAATGAAATCTCAAGAATTGGCAACGGCTTCATACTCACTGGCCAGACTGAAGTGGCTGGGGTGAGGTAGGAAGTTGTCTGCAAATTCTCAAGGGGTGAGAAAAGAGAAGGATGATCTGTAACACAGTCTCAGTTTCTTTCCAGGGCAGCTGCTGGCCCAGACTAGCTTTGTGATCCTCCATTTCAGTCCCACTCACACCCTGTTGTGTAATCATCACCTGAAATAGCTCTTCATGACAGACAAACCTTCAGCACATTTGGCTTCCTACGAAAGGTAAGCCCAATGATTGCTAGCCTTGGTCTGTGTGTTAGACCCCATCTGCCTAAGCCAAACCAATGCTGGTGTGATCCACAAGTGCTCCCTGTGAGGGAATAAAAGCATCGATACTCATAAACACTATGGTTTATTGCTGAGTTCACCTAATGTTGCTACTGGGAATAGCAATGTAATTTAACAAATAACTTCACTTTTTACATTTAAGATCTTTGGTGAAGAGTTGTAATTTATTTTAGTAACACATGGTTGCTGTCTGCATTAAAGAAAGGGGAGATTGTGTTCAAGAGTGAAACTGTTTTTATAGAATTGTAGGCTTGGAAAGGACCTCGAGAGTCATCTAGTCCAGTCCCCTGCATTTATGACAGGACCAAGCGTTATCAGCAGTCTGAACAAATGTTTCAGAGCATCCCACTGAGCAACTAAGGCTGGGACTTTCAAATGAATCGAGTGTGAAGGATTTAGGTGATCTTTGTGGGATAAAGATACTATGCTCAGTATTGCCAACCCCCAAGTTTCAAAAACCGTGGGGCAGACACGCCCCCACAAAATCATGAGATTAGCCTCAAAATTGTGGTGTGGTGTTTGTTTTGGGGTTTTTTTTTTTTTTTTGAGTAGATGATATTGCCTATTTATTTATTCATTTTTGGTCAGTTTTCTGATTTTTTTTTTTAACGCCCCTTGGTGAGTGGATAAGGGGGTGTGTGAATTAATGTTGCCAATGCTCTCTAACATTTGTAAACGTGACTGTAGTCCATCCCCCTCCCCCCAATGTATCTGTCCCCCCTGCCTGAAAAGTATTACTGCACTGTATCAGTGCTACCTTCAACTCCTCATCCATTCTGCCTGCTGCAGCCTCATTTTGCTTTGCCTGGGGTTCTTCACCCCCTCCTAGGTCTGTGGGGGATAGGGGAGCAGCTGTATCCAGGTCCCTTCCTCTCCCCATTAAGGGGGCAGCTTCAGGGATTCTTCACTCCCTCTGTCCCTGGCTTGGAAAGTGATTGGGGGGAGGGTGCATGAAGAACCCCATTAGGAGCAGGGATGAGCTGCAGGATAGGATATGGGCAGAGCTGCGGTCACAGCTCGGGTCGCGGGGGGGGGGGGGGGGGAGACAGGGTAATTGTTGGACAGGGATGGGAGTGAGAGCCAAAATCACCTGATCTAATAAATGTGTGAATGTTGGCAACATTAATTACGATTTCTCAATTTTTTTTGCAATTTTAGTGATACTTGATGGTGTTGGGGTTATTTTTTTTGGGGGGGGGTGATTAAAGCCCAGCTTTTGGGGATCTATGTTATGAGAATCTCAGCTTTCATTATTAAAAAGGTATGTTTCTAACCCTCGTGGTTGCAGAGGAAAGTCTGAAAATGTGCCATGTGCATTTGATTGGGATTTTTAAAAAACAAAATACACGGGGCATGTAAAAAGAACCCTCGAAATTTTAGTTGGCTTAAAAATCCTGTTCTTTTTTTTCCAAATCTCATGATTTTGGAGGGGCGTCAGGGCTGATTCATGTTTTTTGAATAGTTGGTGTTGTAATAGTGTCACTCCAACTCCGGAACAAGAGCCCAGTTACGGAATTCCTCATTGAGTACGTCCAAGTTGTGGACCAAGGTAAACAATTAACTCCAGAGATAGTTATAGAAAGGAGCGGGGAGTGGATTTTCTGAATTGATGTCATTGAACATTTTGAGCCAGGGAACAAATAGCTTTGAGAAGTGGAAGGGGTTTCCTTGGCTTACAAGTCACTGTCACCACATTTGTGACAATTTCGCACAGGCAGAAATTCACCCCAGTGCAGAGACCCGGCACACTTAAGATCCAGTTAAGCTCTCACAAGGAATGAATTTCACTGACAAACAGCAAAGTCCCAGACTCCTGAATGAATGTGTCAGAGCTATTGCACTTAGTGTGGATGACGTACTAGGCATGCCATAGAAGATCCTGGATTCTGTTATAATAAATTAAGCTTTGACTGGACCTAATGGAAGAACATGCTTGAAATTCTGATCATCAGGAGAGTTCCAGCTCCCCACAAGTCCTTGCAAAATATTTGAGAGCTGTAGGTAATATTTCCAGGTATCCCCATGTCATGTAAAGGAATCTAGGTTTGCTGTGATTCCCACCTGCGTGGGACAGAAAACTAAGAAAAAGGCAATTAAAACTCCCTATACCTCCTAAAAGAGCAGTGTATAATTTGGCCTGCTGGAGGCTATACTGCATGATGTTTGCACTTTATTGTCTGGAACTGGTATAAGTTTAGCTGGTGAAGCAAATTCTGCTCTCTGACATGCAATCCCCAGTTAATAGGTGGCCAAGTGTGCACATTTCAATTTTGATTGGGTAAGGGAAAGTCAGGAGAACTTTTTAGGCATGCCTGGGTGGTGTCTAGAGTGAACAAGGGATAAAGAGGTTTTCAGGAAGAAGGGGGAAAAAAGTGTCCGCATGAATCAAAATATCTGCAACTAAGTGCAAGGTTTAGGACAGTGTCCCATTAAAGATCAGGAAATGCCACTGAAAGGTGGTTAAAAATTCAGACTAAGCATATCATTATAAGCACATCAAGAATGCAGGTGGTTGGTTTTTTAATTCCCATTGGATCAATGACTAAATTAATCCTATTCGGCATCCTGAAGCAAGACCATAAACTTCCTGAAATGAGCAGGAGGAAAATCTGAATTTTAACTTTATAGGCAGTATCATAATTACTGCATGTTGTGTAATGAAATAGGGGAGATTCCTTTGGGACAGGCGGCTTCTGGAACAGCAGGCAGGCAAATGATGCTGAGGTATTTCCTTGAGTGAACTGTGTGGAAATGAGAGGCTTATGTATGGCTAAATATTAGCCCAATCTGGGAATAATGTGATGGCTAAATATATAGATAATTTAAGCACCACATGGTAAATTCCCACTTGGTTTCATTCTGTGAGCTGCCAGCTAATGGTTCTGTATGAGAGAACTATACGTTTTTCTATTTGTAAATGTAATATTGTGGCAGGGCATTAGGGATGAAGACACCCAGTTGCCAGCACAGTGTTTCCTGTTCATTTTTCAGACATTGGGTCTCTTTCAAGCCACTTTCCTGGCTCATACAATCAGCTTTGCTCTCTTGATTTCCACGGGTCTATATAGTATGGCTAACTTCCAGGTACAGTATAGCCACATCTTTCAGATTAATCTTAAACACCCACTCCTGACACGCTCTTGACAGTGATTCTAGATTACTTGGACCACCTTTGATTGGGAGCACCTTGGAGCAGGGTTGTCTGGATGTTTGGAAAATGTCTAGGCCATTGTAGGTACTAGCACAAATAAATTACTCTCCTTTATTTAGATTGTGAACTCTCTCCTGCCAAGCACTGCTTTCTTATTCTGTCTTCATTCAGCTCCCAACACAATGTGGGTCCTGGGCTGGGACAAGGGATCCTAGGATGCTACCACAATACAAATAGTTAATAACAATACTCCGATTTGTTGTCTCCTGACTGCTTTCTACTTGTCCTTGTGACCTCAGTCATCCTTAGTGTAACCCATATGCCTAGAGTCGGCTATCTCTTTAAGAGACCTGCTGATGGTGGGTTACTGTTGCTGGACAGATTAGCTAAGAGGGAGGGAGTGGTAGCATTTTTGAGCATGTTCCATAGGGTACCCTGCTGGTGTGATGTGGTGTGGTCAGTCAGATGACATGAGAGCAGCAGTCTGTGCAGACAGCAGGCTAGAGCTGCCTTGAGAAGAGACAGTGTGCTCAGTTTTCAGGAGAGAAGCTGAGCCAGGAATGAACAAGATGTTTTCTCCCTCTAATGGAGACATCTGCAACAGATTTTGCAGACATGCATATGGGACTGAGGGCTGGTTGCAAAGGAGAAGGAAAAGCCCGCATGGAATGCTACAGAAGATTCCTGCAAAGAAAGAAGAAGAGGACAGCTATTTCTTGCCACTCAAGCCTCTACACTGGAACAGAGACTGTAGCTGAGAGTTGGGTGAACTCCACCTGGACTTTGGGACTCTTGGGTACTTTCATGTGGGGGTTTCTGTAGGGATTGTTCTTGGTTAATTGTATTTTGTTTTCTTAGGATAAGGTTCATTTAGTTAGTAGTTAATAAAGTTCATTGTTATGTTTGTTTTTAGTATTTAATGTGGAGTGGTAACTCTGAGCAATCTTTACTGTGAGTCCCATACAGACAGGATCCTGAGTCTCCAGCTGCTTTCTCCATAGGGATTGGGATTGATTTCTGCGAGGCACTGGAGAAGGGCAATTAAATGAATTTTAGCCCACCCGAAGGTTACATTAGCTCTTATGCTTTTGAGCAGAAGTCTCCCACCTGGCCATTTTTATTTATTTATTTTTAATCCTCCTGCAGCCTGCATACGACCTGCTCCCCATCACCTAAATGACTCGGCAAATCTGTCTCTCTCTCACACCCTTCCATTCCATTGTTTTGAACTTCAGTAGCAGTTCTTGTCAACACAAGAGCAAACATCTGTGATTAAAAACATCCCTTTTACCACTGTTACTGCTAGTGCCATCATTGCAAACCCCTAGAGAGAAAAGGCTTTTTAAAAACTTGCGAGCAACTCGAAATAGAGACATTTTCAGTCTCCCCAGATTAATTACCCAAACTGTAAACTAGGTGGAGCTGAGCAACTGTCTTCTTTGGATGTTTCCATACAGAGCCAACCACAGTGGGATACTGTTGCTAAATTGGGTCTCCAGCTGCTACTGTGCTACACATGATGTTCCATTGTTACATATGTATATTTCCTAAATTGACAGATTTGTTTTCTGATTTGAGGACAGCTCATCAGTAGGTTCCTTTACAAATGGTCTGAGAAAAGTACATTTCCCTTGTAACATAATCATTATAGCGTTTTGTCCCAGCAACGCTCTCCTATAATCTCTCTCTCACAGCAGGGGATTCCAAATCAGTCATAAAAATGCATTCTGAAATTAAACTCATTATACAGGGTCTCAGCTATAGGACTGGTACTTTTTATTTTTTAAATCAATTCTTATTTTCAGCAGAGAAGAACTGGCATTTTACCAGTATGCCTCTTAAAGAAGACTCCCCCCCCCCCCATTTGATATGGCTACACCAGTATGGCGCATGTATCAAGGAGGAGTATATTCCCAACCACTCAAAATAGTTTAGATCTAACCATTAAAACTGGGGAGGATTACAATTGATCATTTCAGGGATGAACGCTCTCCCACTAACCCACCAACCAGTCCAGTTTCTGCCTCCTGTAAATTTTAAGCAGGTAAGATACTGTGGAGATGGCTCAATAGACTTTACCTGTGCAGAAGAATGTAAATATATAGTTAAATGCCAAAGTCAGGAGGTTTACAAATGAGCTGATATTTTTTCCTCTCAGAACAATAAGTTTCAACAAATTGTGTCAATCTTGTTCTTGTGTGGTGGTCACTGATCATTCAGTGCTTAATGTGCTTGCAAGAGCTCTGCTTTCTTCTCTGTCCATTTCTAACTTACTCCACATAGAATCATAGAAGATTAGGGCTGATAGGGATCTCAGTAGGTCATCTAGCCAACCCGCTGCCCAAAGCAGAGCCAATCCCAACTCAATCATTCCATCCATGGCTTTGTCAAGCTGTAGGACCACAAGAACTTCGTAGCAGCAGGCCCAGTTGTTTTATATGGGGAGCTCAGGCCTTAACAACATTGTCCCCAGTACCATATCTAGTACAAATGGGTCCTGATCCAGACTAGTGTGTGGACATGTTCCTGCAAATAATAAATACAAATAAGCTGTTGTACATGGATGTAGTCCTCTGTATTGCATTACATGTGATTGTCCTGCAGAATTTTCTTTGACATACCAAGGAATTCAACAAAGGGCATTCAGTGCAGCATGTGGAACTTAGCATGTCAGACAAACCAACCTAGTATATTAGCAACCACTTGGGTCTGTTGGGATAATTATCTCTCTACTAAGAATGCAGCAGTAGCTCCCAAGACATTTAGGCCCAGATTCACAGGGATATTTAGGCACGTAACTGCAGTTGATTTCAATAGGAGTTAGGCACCTCAATATCTTTGCATATCTGGGCCTTGGTAATTAAGAAATAATAGGAAAACTGTTACTGGAAGCCTTGCTGATCACCGTGACTGACATTTAGTCACAGCATGATGAGCTACTACAAAAACTCTTCACCATTGTGGCAGTGCACTGGGGCTGCAGGTGGAGCTGCACACAAAAACCTCATCTAGGCCATCTGAGAAGGTATCAGTGTTGGCTGGTGAGGGGCAGGCCAACAAAACAATGTTACATGGCCCTGAACGCCTCACAACCACAAGGGGTACAGAGGGGTAGTGTCAATTACTCCAGCTTACAAGCTGAGGGAGGTTTGTAATGCATCCCTGTATTCGCCTTTGGCTTGGGGTGCAGATTTTTCTGTTGCCCAAGACATCTGCAGTTGTCCTACCTAGTGCCCAATCGCTCAGGTTTCCAGCAGATGCAGAGGATTAAAGAGCAAAATTGCACATCTTAACCCCCAGCACTAGAAAACTTCATGTTATTGATGGCTGAGTGGAAAGAATTAGTGAATACCATTACAATGGTGGCCATGTGACCATCCCACTACCATGCAGGAGATCTACATGTTTTGCTGCTGGTTCTTGGACCTTGCTCAAGAAGGGCTGTTAAAAAGAACTCAGAGAAGAATGCAGGATGTGATTTGGTCAGTAATAATTCCCTAGCTCTTTGAGGAGTGGTATGAGTGAAGTTCTGCCTAGTTTCTATTGGTAGAGAGAATCACAGCTACAAACAAAGATCTGCAGGTTGAATGATGGCTGAGGAGCAAAGGGAAAGAAGACAGAACCATCAAGGTCCTGACAAGGATATGCAGGAGCATCAAACTCATTTACTATGGTGGGCCAGATTTGACTTAAATGTACTTCAAGGGGGCTGTACATACCATAAATCAAAATACTATTGCAGAGTGCTGTGTATGTGAAAATGTGCTCTGCGAGACCTTTCTTTCTTTCTTTCTTTCTTTCTTTCTTTCTTTCTTTCTTTCTT
>ML685817.1:11194555-11364198 GCA_007922175.1 Pelusios castaneus | reverse complement strand
CTTTCTTTCTTTCTTTCTTTCTTTCTTTCTTTCTTTCTTTCTTTCTTTCTTTCTTTCTTTCAGGGAGAGTGAGTGGTCTTGCGGAGCGCAGTGTCTCATACCCAGGGCTCCATGATGTTGCGAGACCCGGCACTTTTGCGGCATTGTGGAGTGCTGGGTATGCGAGACCTCTTTCTCTAGAGAGTGTGGTCCCATGGATCACAGTCACAGGCCGCATTCAGCCCCTGGGTCCACATGTTTGACACCCTGATATAGTGGAATGGGAGTGGAACTGAGAGAATTGAAAACAACTATAACATCTGCTAACTAAGCTTAAATTCAGCAGTTAAGATTCACATTTCAGATGATCTCTTCTATTTAAGACGTTCAGTCCTTTGTTAGCAGAGTATTTATTACTCTGAGTGAGTTTTATTTTCATTGTTTCTTTTATTTCAAGAGAATTAAAATATGTTTTTGTCTTTTTTCTATAGCTCTCAAATATTGCCAGGTTTGGGATTTCTGAATGTTAGGAAATATCAAAATAGTGTTTGTCCAGTAATCAAAAGTGAATCTCGGAGTTAAATAAGGATGGGATGAAAAAAAAAATTAAGCAACATTTTTGGAACCCCCGCAGCCTCCAAAGAACACCAAAAACACAAATTGTCAGATTCACTTAGGAATAAAGGGTTTTAAATGTCACCACAATTTCCAAGGGAAGGGTGAAAGACCTTTGCTTTGAGTCAGTAACACAAGATAAGTTCCAGAGAGGTAGCCGTGTTACTCTAGTTCAGCAAAACAAACAAGGAGTCCCATGGCACTTTTAAAAACTAACAATTTTATTTATTGCATGAGTTTCTGTGAGCAGAATCATGTTTCTGATGAAGTGAGATTCTGTCCACGAAAGCTCATGTGATAAATACATTTGTTAGTCTTTTAAAATGCCACAGGACTTCTTGTTTGTTTTGCTGGCCTAGATAAGGAATCAGGAAATGCACTTAGGGTTTCTATTTTGTTGTTTGTTTTTCTGATTTTTTGGTATGTGTGGTATTTATAGAATTGGATAAATTATGGCTGATTTAGAAATCAGGCTCTGTGGACATGCAAAGCACTGTTTTCCGTGTACTAAACGTTTCATGTCTCAGTTCCCTCATAGATAAGTTTGCAGGGAGTATGAGATTTCTTTTTTGTGTTGGATGAACAAGTTTCAATGCTGCAAAATTATGTGGGTACCTGCAGTGTACACAGTATACAAACTCGGACTTCGGACTCATTCTCACCCTGTTCTCTCAAAGCCTCTCAATACAGACAGCCGAGGGAAGGAATCACCTTACACTGGCCTCTTAGGCAAGTGGCTGTGTGAGGTGACTTTCCAGGTCTTTCCTTTCTACCTCCTCTCATTTCTCAGCATCTCAAAGCAGAGGAAAGGGATGCTCCATGCTCGGTGCCCTGAGCCTGCCGACGCCGCCTGGCCCGATCTGCGCTTTTCAGCAGCTGAGCAAAGTTTCAGGGGAAACTTCCTCCCTGGCTGGACGGGCGGCACTACAGCATCCTTTGTTCGCAGCTGGATGCACATCCCCCATGACGTCACCCACGAGCCTGGCCCAATCAGCGAGGAGATAGACGAGCAAAGGGGTGTCCCGGCTCCCCTCCTCCCCCTCTCCTTCTGTAGTTAGCCCTGCAGGGGTCCCCGGAGCAGGGGCCTATATAAACCCCTTGGAGCCAGCGATCGGCCGCTCCCTCGCCAGCTGGAGGAGGAGACAGGACAAGGAAGGAGCGGGACGGGATCAGCCAAGTCCTCGCCCCTGCTGAGACGAGCCCAATGAAAACTGTTTGCCTGGGGCTTGCAAAGTGAATAGTCACACGCCAGATTCTCTCCTGGTGCTATTTCTCTCTCCAGCCTCTGGAAGATGCCTGGTAGCCCGGGCTGGCTGCTGCTGGTTGCCCTATGCCTGGGGCCAGGAGTGCAGTGCGCGCAACCCAAGGCGGCCAAAGCCCGGAGACAAACCCAACAAATAATCCAGCCACCGGTTCCAAGCAGCCAGACTAACCGTGAGTCTCTGGGGCAAAGAGCCCCCGCTACAGCTCTTGGGGAAGGTTTTTTAGGGTGTGTGTGGGGGTGTCAAACAGAAATCAACCAAGCCAAAATCGTCAGCTGCTGCAGCCCTGGGAGTTAGCTGCTTTTCGTGCATCGCGAATTCTGCTACCTAATTCGGTGATAACTGCAGCTCCAAAGCGACCTCAATTGTTCCAGCTGGGTCAGATTTTAACTCAGTCAGTCTCCAAGCCACGCTGCACAGGCGCCGCCTGGGGAGCAAGGGACCAGTGGGCTGTGCAGGGGCGAACTTGGGGAAAGTTTTCTTCTTGGGTTTGGGTGTCTTTGAGTTGCTCCCTCTGATGCACCGTGGTTCCAGCTCCAATGGGGCAGAATCTGCCACCCTTACTCGTGCTAAGTGAGCAAATGACTACACCCAAGCCTTATAGTGCTGCATCTGTGTGTTTGTTGTTACTAAGGCAGCAATAGGATCTGGTTAGGCACAGCAAGTAGTGATGAAATGTACAAGCCACATTTTATTTGGACTAAACAGCTATTTTCATGTTTCAGCTGTGTATGTATGGTTTTAATTCAACTCCCCAGTTGAGAAAACAATTTTATTAGTGCATTCACTTAAAAATAGCCTTAACAAAGCTAACGGCTAAAACATTTCTTTCTGGGAGCAAAAGTTTGGGAGATGTTTGCTGGAACAACTGCTGTAATACTGTCACCTTCAAAAGCGTCTGAGGAACTTGAGGCGGCATCAGGGAAAAACTTCCTGGCACAGAGATCTATCAGGCTGTGAAATGATCTCTCAAAGGAAGTGGTGGAAGACCTGCTGCTTGGCACACTTAGAACTGAACTGGACGAAGGGCTTGTAAATGTAAAAATGGGAAACAATTCTGCAGTGGTGGGGAGATGGACAGGAACTTATCCAAAGCCCACTGAAGTCAGTGGGAGTCTTTCCACTAAGTTCAATGGAGCTTTGGATCTGAAGAGTGGCCTTTTCCATCTCTAGTTTCTGAGTCTGTTAACTCTTTGTTACAAGTTCCAAAGGGGTAGACGTGTCAGTCTAGAAGTTCAGCAAAACAAACAAAGATTCCTGTAGCACTTTTAAAGACTAACAAATTTATTTATCACATGAACTTTCACGGGAGAAAATCCCACCATCTCCTGTTAAGTTGCTGCATTATCTAATGTTATACAGACTGACATTCAGGTGCTTGGTTTTGCTTTCTCTGTGTTCCCCAAACTCAATTGTCTCAGTGAGTGTCTTGCACATGCAAAGCATGCAGGATCAGGGCCTAATGTATATTCCATCCATGATTTAATGCTCCTTTGTCTCTTGTCTGGAGCTCTGTGGTGCAGGGAGGCCAATGTAACCGAAGGCATCTGTTTCTTTTTCAGAGGGCTGTTTTGACAATGGGAGATATTACCAGATAAACCAGCAATGGGAACGAATTTACTTGGGAAACACGCTAGTCTGTACCTGCTATGGGGGAGGCAGAGGGTTTAACTGCGAAAGCAAGCCTGAACGTAAGTTCTTCATGGTGAATGAAGAATGGGTTGTGAGGCTGATAAAATAAGCATTTAAAAAGTTATAATTGAGTGACCCGACTCTCAACTGATTTAAATATGCATGAGTGTCCATAAAGGATCTACTCTCATTAAACTGAGGATCTGGCTTGAGGTTTTGAGAGATGCTCTTCATTGGACATGAGCCAGCTACCAGAACCCTGGTAGATCCAAATACCAATCAACTCCAAGTTTGGATCTGAATCTGAACTTTGCAGCTTGCCTGAACCCTATAATGAGCTGAACCACCCCAGACTTGAGAATCCCTGATAAATTCAACAAGTACAACAGATCTGGAGTCAAGCTTTGCAGCTTTGACTTCTCTCAACTTTGGATTGGATTGCATTATCTATGTGTATTTCATAGCCTCATGTTGTCAAAAGTTTTTTTTAGAAAAAGGGTTTAATGTTTTTTGTTTTTGTTTTTTTGCAACTTGTTCACAGTCAAACTTGTATATGAGCTTCCCAGATTTGGGTGTATGATTGAAGTAACTATTACACCGATTTCTGATTATTCTGATACTACAATGGAACCTCAACTATATAAGTGTCCTAGGGAGACAGGGAATAAATTGGATAATTGAGGTTCGGATAAGAAGGCTTTTTAAATGTAGCAGACATTGGGAAATGAGACCTATTTAGGACAACAGAGAAATTTGAGTAATCAGACCAAACTGTATTTATTGGGCTGTATTCACTGATTTGCTCAGACTGTGTGGGGTGCGCTGGTGGTACAAAGCAGCCATAAATCTGTCTTAACTGATGAGCTGGTTTATAACTGTCTTTTGTTGCTGGTGCAGCACAAACCAGCTGGCCTACAGTTGTGCAAAGATCCTCATGTGAGCCCTCTATGCTTGGATGAACTCCATTCTACTTGCTTTCATACTGCCACTCTAATATGTGGAGAAAACCAGACACATCTGAATTTTCCTATACAAGGAAAAATAGTAGTGGGATGGGGGGGGGGGGCAGAAGGGGAATATACATGGTTTGTGTACTTGCAGTTAGGAGGCTCCAGCTGGCACATTAGTTCATGGTCGCATGGACTTTATTTTCCCCTCAGTTGAAGAAACATGCTTTGACAAATACACTGGAGCTACCTACCGGGTAGGGGAGACTTATGAGCGCCCCAAGGACTCCATGATCTGGGATTGTACCTGCATTGGAGCTGGACGTGGAAGAATCAGCTGCACCATTGCAAGTATGTAAGAAAGATCTTGTAACTTGAGTCATTGCTCTTTGGTCTTGTGTTGTGAGTTTTCCAGAGAGGTTTCTGAGACACTCTCAAGCTCAGTACAGATTTGTATATTACTTAGGAATATGGGAACTCTTGCAAAATCTGCTGAAGGCAATAGGTGACTTTCCATTGAAAAAGTTCATCTTCTTGCTATTAATGGTCCCACTGAAGACAATGGAATTATATATGTGAGCATAGCTCCTGGGATTGAGCCTTTAATTTAAGAATCAAGGTTCCAGTCTATGGCATGTTAAAAATAGACCAAAACTGTGGAAGATGTGTTAGTGCTCTGCCCCTAAGACTTGGATAAAGTATTTCAGCTTCTGTATGCTTATTACAGATAGCAGAGGTGCATTGAATCTTGATGGTAACTAGCGTTTGCTCACTGCAGAGAATGAAGACCAAATCCTCAGCTGGTGAAAATCAGTTTACCTCCAATGACTTCAGTAGATCTGTGCTGTTTTAACCAGCTCTGCTGAGGATCTGTCCCTTAATGTGGCTTCCATAATGACACCACATGGAATCTGTGTGCTGGAGATTCCAGGAACCTGGATGAGATGTCTCCTAGACCATTCACAACATGTTTCATGCCCATTCTGATTCTCCTGCACTGGCTTCCTCATAATCTTCTCTCCCAGTGATATTCTCACTCTTTCATTTTGTTGCCTCTGTTGCCTCTGTATCTGGAACCCCTTTCCTTTGAGCAGTTGGGTCATTCTGTAAGACATCTGTTAACCACTTCTTTAACTCCTCATTTAGAAACAGATTCTGCTCCCATAGATGAAGAACACTGGATCCCAGCTTTATTGCACCTTTGACACAGTAGCAGGCTTGGTTTGGTTTGTGCTGTATTGCAACATGCAGCACTGCATACTTCCCACAGGACGTCAGAAGTGATTTATTGGTATTGGATGGAAGGAAATCCACTGTGAAAGGCTGACGGGCTAGTTCTGCTCTGCATTCAGTGGTGGTGCATTTGACAGGGCTGAGTTTGGCACAAAGTCAGTAATGGGGAGTTTACAGTTCAAGACATTAAATGATTGTTAAGCTCTGACTTGCATTTTCTCATCATCATGGACCTGGTCCAAATCCCACTGAAATCAGTGGAAAGACTCCCCTGACTGCAATTGGCTGTGAACCTAGGTCCATGTTACTGCTACTGCTCAGATAGTGTGGTCGTCTTAGGGATTAGACAAAGGCCTTGATCAGTGCTGGGATCCTTATCCAGTCATTTATCTTAAGACTCAGCCCTTACAATTCTTCATTAGCCATTCTTTTGGCAAATGGGCCTGTGCTGACTAGAAGATCCAAACTGTGGTTATTACAAATCCACCTGACCATAACACTCCCATGCAGGCTTTTGAATTGGGAGCATTGGTAGCACATTGAATTTTAGATTTAGCTGGATTAATGTAATATATACCAAGTATAAGGTTCTGTCTCATCAGATCTCCTTGTTCTCTATATTTTAGCCAGTACTCTTGGGTCTCCTGGTACTAGGCAATTCAATAGTCCTACATTGAGCTAGTTCAAAAACCATTTATTATCACTGCAAAAAGATGTGAACCATGTTTTATTTTTCTAATTTTTCTGGGAATTTCTAAATGAAAGGAAAGTTTCTGATTCAACCCCAAAGTTTCCATTTGTTACATTTGAAGAGAAATGTTTGGTTTGGCTTTTAAAAACTGACATTAAAAAAGAAACTGTAAACCAAAATGAAATTGGAAATTTAAAAAATGAAATGTCTTTTCTTTAGAAGTTTCCCAACAAAAAGCCAAAAATGTTCATTAAAAAAGACGTTCACCTGCCAAGAAAAAAAGTTTTTGACGTAACCCTGAAGTCTCACCTGAGTTCTCTTGATGACTGAGGAACTTTAGAAAGTGTCGATGAAGTGTCTTTAGAAATGTCTTCTGTTTGGAACTCTTTCTTTGATGTTCAAGGAAGTCCCTGTCTTGGACAGTAACTGCCAGGCAATCAGGATGAGGGCAGTCTAGGCTAGTGGTTTGAGCAGGCGTCAAGACCCACTAAGAGCCAGAGTCGGTAATCAGGAGCCAAAGGTCAAATTGGATGGCAGAAACTGAAGCAACCAGGAGCATGAGGCATAGGGACATGGTAAGGCAGGATTAGTGGTGGCCGTGAGCACCAAGCAGCTGGTAAACTGCTTCTGGCTCAAGAGCCAGCTCACCGGCCTCTGCAGCCAATCAGGTGGCATGGCCGATCAGGCAGCCTACTGTAGGTGAGCTGTACTGATGAGGCCACTCAGAGATTAGCTCTGCTGCAGGCCTTGATTGCTGACAATAATTCTTCTCTTAGTATTTATCTTAGCTAAGTTAATTTCATGTTGCCTTGGGAGGCCTGCACAGAATGCTGATTTGAGGGTGGGGGTTAGGCTGTATGCCATTATAGTGTTTATACAGACCTCATTCAGTGCTAGATAATGACTCACACCATTTTCTGTTTGCCACAGATCGATGCCATGAAGGGGGTCAGTCCTATAAGATTGGCGATACCTGGCGCAGACCTCACGAGACAGGTGGCTACATGCTAGAATGTGTGTGTCTGGGCAACGGGAAAGGGGAATGGACCTGCAAACCTGTAGGTATGTCATGGTTCTACACATTTCTTTGAGAGATCAGGCTTCAGACGTGTTCAGCAGCGGTCTGCAGAAAAGGTCATTAAGGAATCCTAGATTAAAACAAAGAGTGCTCATTTCAAGTGAGCCTGCTCTGATGTAGCCTACTGCACTGCAAGTGTCTACAACTATTTTCCATACTGGCAGCCCCCTCCCATCTGTCAATATGGGAAGACATAGATAGTCATGACTCCCTGACACCTGTTTGTGACTCCCAGAGTGTTGCCCTCCTCAGGATGAGAGCCCCTGGTTTATAGAAATATTTAAAACAAGTAAGCGAACACATCTTTTCCTCTGTTCTCACAGCTGAGAGATGCTATGATAATACTGCTGGGACTTCCTATATCGTTGGAGAGACCTGGGAGAAGCCCTACCAAGGCTGGATGATGGTGGACTGCACTTGCTTAGGTGAAGGCAGTGGCCGTATCACCTGTACCTCCAGAAGTACGTATCAATTTCTATACCAAGATGCTAATGCTTTGCAAAATGACGGAGGTACATCCTCCTTTTGAAGCTCAGGTTCTTAAAAAAAGGCTTTTCTTATCACTTCTTTGGGGCCCTGAATGCACAAGCTAAGATACGAAGGAGGAGAAAGAGAAAAAGGAAGACAATTTCAAGTGTGTGGTGTGCTTGAAAGAAAAGTAGGCGTAGTATTGGGCTGCACCAAAGAAGTTGTATGAGATGGCCAGATCACCATCTACCATAAGAGTGGGTGACAAGACAAAATTTGCAAGAGGCTTTTCCATATCTTCTTCCAGAATCCCACAACCCTTGTGGATACATTCTGGAGTTAGCTCTCTGTGCCCGTGACAGGTGGTTATGTTGTAGGTCCTTGCTGTGCTTTGTATATTAAGATTTTCAGAAATATATGCATAGGCTAAATGGCTAACTAGTGGCAAATTATGCACTGATTTACACTCCACATATCCCCCAGTAAGTCAATGGAATTATATGATCTGTTACTCAGCACACAGTGTTTTTAAAGGGAAATAAAGATCTGGGTCATCTTTCTTGAGGTTCTGTTGCTGTAACTAACCCAAAAATTCCTGTACAGCTCTAAAAATGCAAGATTTCTCTATTAGTTTTTAATATAATCAGAACTTCTGAAAGCCAAAACAATGCTTATTTAATCTAAGGTCTTGTCTACACTGAGGATTTTGGTAATGGTGTGAGCACTTTAGTGTAAATTCACTGCAGATCTGCAAAGAACTTTTAACACCATTGCATCACTTTTACATTATGACTTTGCACCAATTTACATGGTGGCAGAATTTCCTAATGGAATCCCTATAAGATGTAGATAGGGTCTTTAAAAGTCATTTCTCCTTATTACCTTCTCTTCTACTATGACTGTACTTTAAAACAGCTCTCTATTGTGGAGCTATGGTAATTACATCATCTGAACATCTGCCCCAGGGTAATTTGACCTATTCTCTTGTAACTTGACAACAGAGTCTTGTGGCACTTTTAAAGACTAACAGATTTATTAATCGCCTGAGCTTTCGTGGGAGAAAATCCCACTTCGTCAGACGCTTTGACGAAGTGGGATTTTCTCCCACGAAAGCTCAGGCGATTAATAAATCTGTTAGTCTTTAAAAGTGCCACAAGACTCTGTTGTCTATCTACAATAGACTAACACGGCTACCCCTTTGGAATTTGACTTCTTGTAACTTGGTTATGCAGATTTTGAGGTCCTCCTCTGTAGCCTTTAAATGTCCTCATGCCCAATTGCCTTGGGATACAAAGCTAACTGCTTTTGCTACCATAAACAAAAATACTGTGAAGAACTAAAATTCAAGGTTTGGGATGAAAGTTCAAGTTCTGGAGAAAGGTAATAAAGAAATAAACTGTAAAGCAAAACAAGCCTTGACAATTTTAACTTTGAAACACATAGGGGGAAAAAATCATCAACTGTCAAATGGGAAAAGACAAAGCAGAAAAAGAACATGATTTCCCAAAGTGACTAGTGATTTGGGATGCCCAGATTCCTGGGTGCCCCATTTGAGACAACTGATCTTCAGAGGGCAAGTTGCTTGCATTTTCATGTACATATAAATACGTTATCAACCCTTTAGTCACTTACCACTTTCTTGGCATATGCGCAGCATTGCATCATTTTGTCTCCTTGTTAATGTTTTTTCCACATGTTAGTTTTTGACCCAATGGACTCTAGCTCAGTGGCAATCAGAAGGGATCTGTACCTCACTCCACAGTTGCTCATATAATAAACGAGGGCATTTCTGACTCATGATGAAATGTGAGTCATTGTATCAAGTTACCGTTGCATGGGAAGGTAAAATGCTGTAATGGAAGAAGAATGAGTTAATCCATGTGGCTCTGCATTCAGCTAGAAGTAGTTTATTATGCTATCATTTGAACCTATTTGCTCAATTCATTATGGGTTATAGGTTATTAAAGACAACAGGGAGAGTCAGAGAATTTAATATTCCCAGACACACATGTAACTTCCATTAACTATAATGGAAGTTGTTTGTATGTTTCTGGGTGAAGAATTTGATCCAAAGATACCACCAATCAAACAGAATTTAGTTCCTTCCATGTGAAATAGGCCCAAGAGGTTCGACGGGGTCCTGTCTACAGCCTGCACTGACCATGCTAAGAAACAATTTAGAATTAAACATTAAAACTGGTTTCAGCTTAATGGGGTTTTCCCCTACAATGTGGACGAGGCAGAAGGTGCCTAAAATAGTTTTGAAAACTATTAGCAAAAAGGGGCAGTACCCCAAGGAATTGGTTTCCAAAAATCATAATGGTTGTGTCTACACTTGTAAAGTTAAGTCGACTTTGTTAAAGTCGACCTTGTTAAGTCAACTTAAGTCGACTTAAAGTTGACCTTGTTAAGTCGACCTAACAGTAGACATAGCCATCAACACGGGCTTTAAGTTGACTTAATAAGGTCGACTTAGTGCTATTCCCCGTCCACACTGGCTTCAAGTCAAATAAGAAGTCAACTTAAGACGTAAATCGACCTTCAGAGGTGGTGTTATTAAGTCTACTTAAGCTGTTATTAAGTTGACTTAAGGAAGCACTTAAGTCGGCTTAATAAAAGCCCATTGTGGACGCGGCTTTGTGTAGGTCGACTTAAGCGTCCTTAAGTCGACCTAAGTTGCCAGTGTAGACGCACCTTTCATCGCACTCTGCCTTGTCCACCCTGGAGGCAGAATGGTGCTGGCCAAAACTGTTTAAAATCAATGGGTAAATCTTTTCACATGGAAATGAATGGGAGTTTAGTCATTGACTTCAATAGAATGAGAATTTCATCCAGTGTTTTAGAATGGCTTCCCAAGATGTGCCTTTCTGCAGTACAGTCGGGGCTTTACACCATATGAATACTTTGATAGGGTGCTGGAGCTGATGGAGCTCGGTAGTGGAAGATGAAATGTATTGTGGAGGATCCAAAGGGGTAACCATGTTAGTCTACTTCAGCAAAACCAACAAGAAGTCCTGTGGCACTTTTAAAGATGAACACATTTATTTAATGCATGAGCTTTCGTGGGATTTTCTCCCATGAAAACTCATGCATTAAATAAATTGGTTAGTCTGTAAAAGTGCCACAGGACTCCTTGTTTGTATTGTGGAAGATTAGTCAAGGATAATCAAAAAAAGGACCTTGTAATTTAGCTTTTGAATCGGGCATGCTGCTAAATATAGGCAAAAGCCTGGCTTCCTTTTTATAAATCCTTCCTTTCCTCTGCAGATAGATGCAATGATCAAGACACCAAGACTTCCTACAGAATCGGAGATACCTGGAGCAAGAAGGACAACCGAGGAAACCTGCTTCACTGCATCTGCACTGGTAATGGCAGAGGGGAGTGGAAATGTGAAAGGCATTCATCTGTGCAAACTACTGGCATTGGTAAGTGGTAAATCTTAGTGCAATGGTGGTATTGCACAGTATAAGGTGAACAAAAAAGACTTTGTGCTGAATCACAAAACACTGATTTAGGGAAAATCTTGTCAGAGTTAACAGGAGTTTTGCCAGAAGAGGATCTGAAATATTCAGGGCCGTATTCTTATAGGAAACTAAACGTTGTTGTCTTTTGTACATTCTCCCACGAAAGCTCATGCGATAAATAAATCTGTTAGTCTTGAAAAGTGCCACAGGACCCTTTGTTTATTTACACACAGTTTGCATGCACAAAAGGGGTTTGCATATGTAAATTAAAATATTTGCATGTTCAAACCCGAAAAAAAATATTTCATGCACATCTTTATGGACCTATAAATAGAGGCTATATTTTGAGAATTTGGCACTTTGGGTTAATAGTTTTGAAATCAATAAGCTTTCTACGGGAGGGACTTCCTTTAAATTTTCTGAATTTAAACCTGAGGACATTGTGAATATCAGAAAGTAAAGTATTCTTATGTTAAGATAAATACACGTTTTATGTTGAAACTTCAATATATAGAAATGTCAACAAGGCATTTGTGTATTAAATGAAATGTACTTTGTATATCAGATCCTTTTGAATTTTTTTTGTAGGGGATTATTTAGTTTTCTAGTATATAGTGTCCTCTGTGCTAGGTTAATAGTAAAATGTTCAGCTTCTAAAGCTCTCCTCAGTACAGGGTCTTTGTCATTTTAAGGATCTGCTACTATTTTGCGTCAATGCATAAGTCTAGCTTTTTCCCTTGGATGGCTATAATAGATTTTTTTGCTAATCATATCTTATTCTTACTATCTCTAGTTTGGGTCCAGAGTGGAAATGCTAATATAAACACATTTATTTTTCTAATGTGAACATTTACTAATGGAAGTGCCAACAAATGTTGTGAAAATGGAAAGTGATTAATAAACATGTCCAC
The DNA here is from genome assembly GCA_007922175.1 of Pelusios castaneus. Lineage (NCBI taxonomy): Eukaryota > Metazoa > Chordata > Testudines > Pelomedusidae > Pelusios > Pelusios castaneus. The sequence continues at coordinate 11,351,917 of ML685817.1, read as the reverse complement.
AGATAATGATGCCTAAGAAAGTTAAATGGGTTATAATTGTAGCAGACTTCTCCACTGGAAGATCTTAAGATGTTAACATAATAGCTCTCTACCTTAGGTTATCTGTTCCTTATTTTTGTATTTAAAGCCTACTGCTTATTTCCTTCTTTCTAACATTTTCTGCCTTAGGATCTGGAACTGGATCCACTACCTTCACAGATGTACGAACTGCACTTTACCAACCCCAGCCCCAACCCCAACCTCAGCCATATGGTCATTGTGTAACTGACAATGGGGTCGTGTACTCAGTTGGGATGCAATGGCTCAAGACACAGGGCAGCCAACAGATGCTTTGTACATGCCTGGGCAATGGAGTCAGCTGCCAAGAGACAGGTATGAGTTTTTCTTTCAAGGCTCACTCCTAGAAAAATAAAGGCCCCAGTGCAGCAAAGTGCTGAGCATGTGCATAGCTTTAACTACACGTGTAGTCCTATTGGTGAAGTGCTTTGTTGGATTAGGGGCAACATGCAGAAGGGATATCACTGGAGCTTAAGTACATAACCCTCTTTAGTGCAGCCTCCCAACCAAGGTCCTGATACAAAGGCCATTGGAAAGAGTCCGCTAACTTGAGTGCGTCAGGCAATAAAAGAATTTCAGTAGTTATTTTCACTTGCAGTGAATCCCAGACCAACACTCATAACCTGTGTTCATGTTAATGGCTCCTACATGTATTTGAGGGAAGAGGAAATTACTTGGGTAGAGGGAGGGTGGGGTTTGTCCCTCCCTAGAAAGTAGAATCTTGGGGAATGTGTAAGAAGGTTGTTCTGAAGAGCATGCAAAATGAGGAACAGCATGAGGGGCTTTGGGAAGGGAAAGGAAAGACTCAAAATTCCTTTGTGTTTTTTTTTGGTTATTTGGGGCTTGGTTCTCTAGGATAGAAATAGCTCTGGTATGAGTTACATACATTCTGCAATGGGAGAATAAAGCCACAGGAAACAGAATTAGTAACTTTATTCAAACTAAGTTGCAGCAGTCTGTTTTTTGGAAGAGGTCGTAGGTTGAGTGATAATGTCACAGGGCTAGATTCTCAGCTGGTATACATTGGACATTTTGAAGTCAGTACAGATTTACACCAGCTAAGGATCTGGTCCACAGAAGCCTAAGTAACTTTAGAGCACAAAGAACTGGAGTGTAACGTTGCACTTTCCTTGGTTTACAGCTGTGACCCAAACTTATGGTGGCAATTCTAATGGGGAACCATGTGTTTTGCCATTCACCTATGGTGGGAGGACCTTCTATTCTTGCACCACAGAAGGTCGATCAGATGGACACTTCTGGTGCAGCACAACCTCAAACTTTGAACAAGACAACAAATACTCCTTCTGTACTGGGCAAAATGGTAAGCTTGTCTAGCGAAATGTATTGGAAAAATAGGTTAAATTTTGAATATCTGTGTATAAGTGAATATAAATATTGTATGGGTCAGGTCCTCAACTGGTGTAAATCAACATAACTCCATTGAAGCTGCTCATTTACACCCAACTGAGGACAAAGTAAAAATGAACAAGGAGTCCTGTGGCACTTTTAAAGACTAACAAATTTATCACGTGAGATTTTGTGGGAGAAAATCCCACTGGGGAACTTGCATCTTCAAGCATCTGATGAAGTGGGATTTTTTTCCCCAGGAAAGCTCATATGATAAATACATTTTTTAGTCTATAAAAGTGCCACAGGACTCCTTGTTTGTTTTGTTGAACTAGACTAACATGGCTACCCCTTTGGAAAAAGTAAAAATGGTAGCTCTGCAGATGAAAATTACAGAGCTGCTCAAGAGATGAATAGTTTTTGTGAACATGTTCCCCATCTGCTCTGCATCTGGCAAACATTAAACTCCCAACCCTGGGTTGTGGAGGAGTAGGAAGAGCCATGGACAAAGAAAAGATGGCAGGTCTACATGTCTATCCTTTTCCCTTGAGGGTGTCCTATTCTTGCTTTTCATATCTGACCTTAAAAATGGAGCTGTTAGCCACAACGCAGCTCACTATCTTTGATCCAAGAGACCTTTAGACCTCTCTTGACTGGTTGAATTTCATCCAATCAGACAAGAACTCAGGCCCATATTAGGTCATGATCTGACCTGTGCAATCCTCTGTTGTTGCTCCCTCAATCCTTAGTCCACACGACAGAAATTATAGGCATTAATTGAAGTTAAAGTGATTGTAAATAGAATTAATTAATTGTGTTTAATTAATTGAATTTGAATGAATTTTGAATTGAAATTTAATTTTTAGAAAGGTTTTTATTTAAAATTAATTTTTAAAAAGCTTTTTAAAAAAGAAGGAAGAGAAAGAAAAAAGAGAAGGTAGGAGGAGAAAAAGAAGTAAGAGAAAGAAAGGAGGGAAGCAAAGAAAGAAAGAGCAGGAAAGAAGGAAGAGAAAGAAGGAAAGAAGAGAAAAAGAAAAAAGAAAAAGAAGGAAAGAAAAAGAAAGGCAAACAAGAAAAAGAAGGGAAGAGAAAGGAAGAAAAGAGAGAAGGTAGGAAAAGAAAGGAGGCAGGAAGGAAGAGAAAGAAGGAAAGAAGAAAAAGAAAGAAAAAGGCAAAGAAGAGAAGGAAGGAAAGGAAGGCAAAGAAGATAAAGGAAGACAAAGAAAGGAAGAAAAAGGAAGGCAAAGAAGAGAAAGGAGGAAAAAAAGGAAGGCAAAGAAGAGAAAGAAGGAAAGAAAGAAGCCGAGAAAAGAAAGAAGAAAAAAAAAAGAAAGAAAAGCCGAGGCCGCTGGCGGCAGGGACCCGAACGCGGCCCCAGGAGGGCAGAGCAGACCCCGGCACCGGAGACCGATCCTGGCCCCGTGCTGGGAGGCCGAGGCTGTCGGCGAAGCGGAGCCGACCCCGGCTCCAGGCCGGAAAGTCGAGGCGGCTGGCAGGTGGGAGCCCGGGAGCCTGCCCTGGCCGCGACCACCCCACTGCCCCGGCCGCATGGGGCAGGCAGGCGCGCGCACATGCCCCAGCCCTGAGCCTGCCTGCCTGCTCCGCCCTGGGGGCGGGGAGGGCCAGCCCCGAGGCCGGGCTCAGGTCGGGTCTGCTGCAGCAAAGCCGCAGCCCCGGAGGTCTGGTGGGGGTTGCTGGCCTGCACAGGGGTCCCTCAGTGCTGCGCGGGGGTTGCGACGGCTCTGTGCAGCCGCGCACCCGCGCAGCTTAGAGGGAACACTGGTTATGACCCTAAGTGAAGCATGGCTGAAGTTATTCATAAATTGGTCAATTTAGTAAAGTGATCAAATATGACTTCTCAGATCTGGTTGGCTTTTTTTTGTTTGTTTGTTTTGTTTTGTTTTTTAAGCAGCATTTCATTCACAGGGAGAATTTTAATATCTTCTGGTTTCTTCAGATGAAGATCTTGATCGCTTTCCACCATGTCTCATTTATTCCATTTTAAGAGGATTCATGGAATTCTCTGCCATGGGTTGCATTGGCGGTAGATTACTAAGACATACTAAGACATTTGGGCACTGCTGTGGGGAGTCAGGGGATCTCAATATAGGAGACCCAAATAAAGGCTTCATTCTTCCTGGCTATTTGTCCATCATAAAGTTTTATAACCCTTTTGTAAGAATTGTGGTTTTATTTAAAGTCATTGGGCATGGTCCACCTCTCAGTTAAATCCACCCAGGTATATTTGCTTCTGTGGGGTTGTACAGGAGTCATGGAATGGAAAGAATATCTGACTTATTGGGCCAGTTCCCTGGTCCTACTCTCGGTTGCTCTTGACCACTTTGTTGGTGCATAAAGCAGATGGATCTGGACCACTAATGATTCTCCTTGCTCGGAGGTTCTGCGGGCATTGTGTGACAACTACTATGCTGATGCCTTTGCAGCCACAAGGAGCCTATGCAGATTTCCCTACTCCTCAACAGTTTTCATAGCTGGCTCACTCTTTCCAAATCAGTGAACAGACGAGTGGGGATGGTATTTGGGAGGTGCTTTATGATTTCACAAAACCTTTGAATGTGATCCAACCTTTCAGAAGGTTTATTCATACAAGATCAACTTAGTCTCAGTCAGAAAAAAAGGGTTAAGGTGACTCGTGATGGACACATTCAAATTGAGTGCCAGTGCTATGTTCTGAAAGAACTCCATGCTTCTCTGGATGCGGGCTCTGTGTGACAGCTCTCTGTTATGCCTCTTGCTTTCTGCAGTTTTGGTCCAGACCCGAGGTGGCAACTCCAATGGAGCCTTGTGCCATTTCCCCTTCCTGTATAACAACCGCAATTACACTGATTGTACTTCTGAGGGACGGAGAGACAACATGAAATGGTGTGGAACCACCCAGAACTATGATGCTGACCAAAAGTTTGGCTTCTGTCCTATGGCTGGTAAGTTGTGGATGTGGGTGCTGGATGGGAAGATCTCTGGCTGGTTTTGAATCCATCAAGATACCTTTTCAAGACCAATTGTTCTCAGACTTGTCTGTGAACTGCAGTTGGGCTGTAGAGCCAATACAGGTGTCCACTGAGCTGCATCTGTCATGGTAGTGAAAACACCCGCCATTGTTTCAGTCATTAGTAGCTGCCAGGTAGCAGTAGCCCAATTCAAGTTTCTCCTAGGGCTTATAAAGAGGGTGGGTTTTTTTAATTTGTTTGTTTTTGTTTTTTTAAACCAGTGATTTTTTTGTTTTGTTTTTTTAATACCAGTGATTCCAGTATTGAAAATAGAAAGTGATTTACTTTGCCCTGCAGAGACTTTTGGGCCAGATCCTCAACTGGCATAGACTCATAGACTTTAAGGTCAGAAGGGACCAGTACGATCATCTAGTCTGACCTCCTGCAAACTGCAGGCCTCAAGACCTCACCCACCCACTCCAGCAATCGGCCACCAACCTATGACTGAGTTATTTACCTCCTTAAATCATGATTTAAGGACTTTAAGAGACAGAGAATTCACCGGTAGGTGAACTATGCCCTGTGCTACAAAGGAAGGTGAAAACCCCCCAGAACCCAGGCCAATCAGCCCTGGGGGGAAATTCCCTCCCGATCCCAAATATACCTTCAGTGACATCAGTGAGGCTTTTAGAGGTTTACAGAAGCTGTGGATCTAGCCTTATAGCTGCAGAAGACTTCTTCCTCATTACTCCATCCTTTCCTCTTGCCTGATCTTGGAATTACAGATGACCCTGTTTTTCTAACACTAGCCTGTTAGCATGGCAGTTCTGCCGATCTTGGTTTATGCAAGTCTCAGTGATGTCAGCAGGAATTGTGTGTGTGTTTAGATGTAGGGTAATAGAGGGCATGAGGACTTCCCTGCAAGGCAGCTGTGAGACCCCATTTTTAAACAGCAAACTTTTTGTCACTTAATAGCTCCCTTGTGACATTTGCTAGTTTGTATACAATGCATTATGGAGCTAATACGACTTCACACTCATAAGAGTGCCTTTTATATGAGGGTCTCAACACTCTTAACAAATATTGACTGAGCCTCACAGCAGTCTTGGTACGGAAAAGGATCATTCCTCCCACTATTAAAATGCAGCCACCTCTGGGATGGAATACAGCAAGTGTTAAACAGTGCCCAGGAATGCTCTTTAACATTTTAAAGCATGAAGTGGCAAAGAAGAATGCCATATCTAATTGAAATTGTGAAGACCATTTTATGTAGGCAGTGTGTAATTACCTGTGTTGGAGTTTGGTCAGGACATAAAAGAACAAATTATTTAGAACAGATAATTTAGGTGAAAGTATAGGACTAGGTCCTCAGCTGATGTACCACGTCATAGTTCCAAAGACTTCAACAGAGCTACAGATGCTGAAGATCTAGCCTACAATTTTCCTTCCAGTGATGAACATATATTTTGATAGGAGGCTTGTGACAACAGATATTTCCCTCCACTCCTGTCCACCAAGAGGTAAAATGACAATTAAGTAATACAGTTTCCTCTTTCTTTTGGTCCTTTAGAGGCAACATGCTTGGGTCTTCATTCCCTTTGTGCCATGAATCGATACTTACCTCTGTGTAAAGTGAGTGAGTGTCCAGTAGTGGAGGGTTTTACACCCACTTCGCACAGCCATCCATAACTATACAAAGCAGTGGGCCATCCTGCCCCTCTTCTGTACTTAGAACCTACCTGCTTTGGAGGTAGAAAGACCTGATTTAGAGTGAATTAAGTAATGTCAGGGACTTGCATTTAGAGAACATCAGTACCTAGTGAAAGTGGGATTTGTGAGGCTATAAAACATCCCTATCAGGGTATGGAACCTGTAACACAGTGGGAGGATGCATAGCAGATTATAAATTCCAGAAGGGTTTGTATAGCTGATCATGTGAATGTCTATGTTCATGGTAACTCCCAGCTTAATAAAAACCCCTCAAACTCCTTGAATAGCCCATGAGGAAATCTGCACAACCAACGAAGGCGTCATGTACCGTGTTGGAGACCAGTGGGACAAACAGCACGACATGGGCCACATGATGAGATGCACTTGCCAAGGAAATGGCCGAGGCGAATGGACCTGCATTGCATACTCCCAGCTCAGAGGTGTGTGTCTTCATTTATGCACCCAGGGCCTGATTCAGCTCTCACTGAAGTCAAAGGGATTCTTTCCAGGAACTTCCTTGAGAATTGGAGTAGGCCCCAAAAATGATTCTACCTCAACAGGTCTCATTTGTGGAGACCAGGAGGGATATTTGTACAAATATCTGGATGTTGTTAACATTCAGGAATCATGCCAATTCAGCACTCATCAGTAGCAAGTTGAGGTAAACCTTGGGTAGCTTGATCAATGCACATCCCTACCTTCTCTTGCTTATATTTAAGGTCAGCACCACTGCAGCTACTTTGATTGCTGAATTAGGGCTATTCTCAAGTGCAGACAAAGCCCCTGTCTAGTCTGAAGCTTGAAGGAAGGATTAAAGGGCAGTGCAGTCTTGTTCTGCTATTCTACAGTGAGGCTTTTAATTGCTCTCTGTAGAATGAATTACCTTTGCGGGCTAATCTATATGAAAAGTTGACAGGACAATACTGAGATTTCATTTAAGCAGCCCAAGTGGGGAAATGCTTACACAGCACCAGAAAAAGAAGACTTCAAAGGGAAGAGCATAGACATTTGATCATCCTAAAGCTACTTACAGCGTTGGATTCATGTCTGGAAAAAGTAGAGTGGGTGCTGTCAGAGAGCCAAGAAAAGATGCTAGCACTACTGCTGAAATTGGATATAATTTATACGGAAAGGCGCTCTCAGGGGCTTTGAGGCTTTCCATGCATTCTGGACAGAACGGTGAGTGATGCATGACTAAAGGCTCTGCTGTTCAGTAAAGCTCCCATCTAACTCTGCCTGAACAGCCGGTGCTGTGCATTCTGATCTCTAAAGGTTGGATCTGGCAGAGAAAGGGGGAAGAGAGTGAAATGGAACTGTCAGAATGGAAATGGAACGCAACTTCTGCTGAAAAGAGCAAAGTAACCTACATGGGAAAATTAATGTATTTTTTTAAAGGGGGAGGGAGTGATTCTCTCAACACTGCTGTTAGGTCACATCTGTTGGGGAAACCTCTGTGGCCCTTTTTGTAACACCTGAGCATTTACAAAGCATCAGTGGACTTAGCCTCACAACACACCAGTGAGCCAGGGAAGTGCTCTCCTCATTTTACAGATGGGAAATGGAGAGGCAGCCTAGATCAAATGATTTGCTCAAGGACAGGAAGTCTGTGGCTGACTCTATATTCAGCACAGATCTTTTGAGGCCTGATTCCATGCCCTATCTGCTAGATCTGCAGAACAGTAAATTCTTCCATATATAACCAGCCACATGTCTGATGGCTGACTGCTTCACTAACTGCTGGCTGACTGCTTCTATGGGGCTTTTTGAATGGACTGTTTTCTTAAACTAGCTTTTATTGACCAGATTGCTTTAAGAATAAAAGGTTAGGGCCAAGTTTCTCAAATGATATAAGTCACCGTAACTCTGTTGAACTGATTAGAGTTGTACCAGTTTTCATCAGTGTGAGATCTGGCCCTGTAGAGTGCATTAGTGGATATGAGCAATAACTTGGATGTGTGATATATCAGTTCTTCTCTTGGGGAAAGTGTCATCAAGAGCCCAAGCAAATTAAAGCATTAAAAACATTTTGGGCTGAATTGTGATACCCTTTACACATGACAAGCAGCACTTTATTCCTTACAGATTTCAGTGGAAGTAAAATCCTACTCACTATGAGTAAAGACATCACAATCTAGCCCTCTAAGCAAACCCAGTAATTTTTTCACGTCTTTTTAGATTACGTTTCACATGCTATAATCAACATGCAACAGAAACCCATGTAACCCTCCCATTTAAATAAGGGTCAATACTACTTTGGGCCTGGATCCCGCAAACCTTAAAATCCATACAAGTAGCTCTTAGTCATGAAAGCCTCATTGACATCAGTGCTGGCAAGGACATACTGGGGACCATGGTGTGTCATCTTATCACCATTACCTGTGAGATATACCTGAAAGGCTGGCCCTTGTTTACATTCTGGCTATTTTCTGTAGCTTTCCGTGGCAATAATTCTCACTGAACTGATTGGGGGTGAGGCGTACAATATGCTTAGCGATATTTCATAACTTTTTATGGCAGTCATTTACTGAAGTGTCGTGTTCTCTCTCAAACAGACCAGTGTATTGTTGATGACATCACCTATGATGTGAACCAGACATTCCACAAGCGTCATGAAGAAGGGCACATGCTCAACTGTACATGCTTTGGCCAGGGTCGTGGGAGATGGAAATGTGATCCTGTCGGTAAGTTAATTTCCAGATGCTCCCACTTGCCAAGGCCAGGTTCTAGTTATGCAATAACAAGGAAATGGGCAATAGGGTGGATGTGTGAAGTCAGGCCAGATCTTTGGACAAATTCTGCCCTCAATCACACTAGCACAAAACTGGAGTAACTCTGACTTCAGAGGAGTTGCCCTGGATTTATGGCAGGATGAGTGAGAGCTGAATTTGATTTGTGAAAAGATTAACTCAGATTATCTGACATGTCATGGGAGAAGCTGATATCTGTGACAACTCATAAATTGGTTAATTTCACTTCTTACTGATTCCCCTCTTGAAGTATTCCTACACTATAATACAAACTAGCTTCAACAGCTGCCAACATCGTGGGGTAACTGAGCGTTTTAGCTACCCATTGGACTGAACTCTTGACAAATAAGGCATTCAGCAGCGACCTTAGCTTTCATGTAATCAGCTGTTGAATGGAGTAAGCCAGTAATACTAAACCCTACCTTGTAAATTGCTATTTTTGCTGAAATCTTCTGGTTTCTTGACAGAACTGAAAAGCATGGAAGACAGCATTGGCAAACATTACCTTACCATGGGCTACATTTACTTTATTTGGCTGTTCATTATATTGGGCAGCCAAATAAAAAGAGCAGGCCCATGCTAAGAGTGCTTGTGTTAATAACACTCCAGCTAAAACCATCAGAGTTCTGCAGTGGAGTGAAGAGATTTCTATTCTACTGACCAAAAAACAAACTCTGATCTGATGATAAGCATTAGTTGTTTGATCTGTGATTACCAAACCCAAGAGAACTTTAGTATATCTTCTTTGGCAATAGTTCAGAAAGCACTACTGATTAATTTCTGTTTTATTTATAGTACATCTGCCCAGATTTGTGCAAATTGCTCCTTTGAAAGAAGGAAAGAAATTTGTTTAAAATGAGTTGGAAAATATCATTAAAGGCTCTGCCTGTTGAATTTTGTCATCAATATAGCCAAACTAGGTCCTATTCTTCCAAAGGGAGGGTACAGTTAATTCTCATTACAATCTACCAGTAAAACTTCTATTGAGCCATTTACAGATGTGAGTTGTGCTCATATATGTCTGGAATCAGTATCTTGAACTTAATGGTGTTACTGTGGGGCATACCTTCCAGGGGTGCCTAGAAGAATGTTTGGGGGGCATGGAAGGGCCTGGCTCAGGCCCCCACATGGGGCAGAGAGGGAGCATCACCCAGCCCCACTTCCAGCTGCAGTCCTGGCTGCACTTCAGGTCCCAACTAGGTGCCTGGTTTCTGGGAATGGCATGGACCAAAAGTTTGGGGACCACTGCTCTAGGTTTACACCTGATTTTTGCCATTGACTTCATGGGAACAAGACTGAGCTTTAAGTGAGAAAAGAACAGGCCCAGTGGCTGAAGCAGAATCAGGATCCCCAATAATATCTGTTGACCAGATCACCATGGAAGAGAAACTCCCATTGACTCTAGTGGGAGGAAGGACTGCAGAATAAGAGCCTGTCCCTAGTGTTGTCATTGTCCAAAACACACAAACACCTGACTTGCCTTTTGTAGTAGGAAATCTAGGGTCTGGATGAGTTTCCATGTAGCTTCATTTTGAGGTTAGACATCTGTTGCCCCTTTGAGTTATGCTTTCAGTAACACTGTTTGCAGTGTGGTGGGGTTTCTTCCCCCCCTTTGCATCCCTCTCCTATATATTAACCCCACGTCTTTCTTTTTTTTTTTTTTTTTTTTTTTTTGTAATTTAAGTCAACATTTTATCCTTACCTGTACCCGTTTCATGCCTTTAGACCAGTGCCAGGATTCGGAATCCCGGACCTTTTATCAAATTGGTGATTCGTGGGAGAAGTATGTTCATGGAGTTAGATACCAGTGCTATTGCTATGGCCGAGGTATTGGAGAATGGCACTGTCAACCTGTGCAGTCCTATCCAGGTAAGAATCATAAAGATTAAACGCAGTCTCCTGACTAACTCTATGGCTATGTCGACAATAGCAATTTAGGCCGACTTAAGGACCCTTATGTCAACCTAAATTACTCTCTATCTACAACAGACTTTTCTTAAATCTACTTAAGAAATTTCTTAAGTCAACTTAATAAAAGCTCAAGTCGACCTAATAAGAACCCTCCATTAGTCGACTTAAGACTTAAGTCGACCCTTTAAGTCGACTTAAGGACGGAGTGGATGGGGAGTAACCCGTAAGTCGACTTTATTAAGTCAACGTAAGGACGATTAGTCAACTTTGTTAAGTCGACTTAATAAGGTTTAACTTAACAAAGTCAACCTAACTTTTTCTAGTGTAGACATAGCCAATGTTAGTGTTTTAACTTATAGGACAGGGTTGACTGCCTGTGCTGGTTATAAACAGCCAGTCTGCTTCCTTTCCTGATTTTAACTATCTGCATATCCTTTTGTGTCCTGGTCAGCATCAAATGAGGTTAGGTGGTTTTGCTATCTATAATGAGCAAGTAAGGGTTTGAATTCTCTGGATTCCTTTGCCTGTGGGTGGTTTGCAACTGTTCAGCCCCTAAAGGTGTAGGAAATTCCTTCAGGCAAATGACCCTGTTGATTTCCTTTTAAAGCAGAACTATTTCCGCCTGAAGGCAGACACAAGAAAGTGTCAAGCTTACAAGTAAAACAAACAGAGTCCTGTGGCACTTTAAAGACTAACAGACTTATTTATCGCATGAGCTTTCGTGGGAGAAAATCCCACTTCGTCACACGCTTTGAAGCATCTGACGAAGTGGGATTTTCTCCCATGAAAGCTCATGCGATAAATCAATCTGTTAGTCTTTAAAGTGCCACAGGATTCTGTTTGTTTTTCTGCAGTAAACTAACACGGCTACCCCTTTGGAACAAGCTTACAGGTAGAGAGCTAGAATGAAAACCTGGAGCCATTTTATTGGGGTTTCAGTAGGGTTCCTCTTAATTCACACTAGAATCTGGCTCGTTGGGTTTTCTTTTCACTTTGGTGTTTCACTTAAATTATACATCTGTAATCTATATATTGCTTGTAGCTGTTGTGCTATTCCGTGTATGGACAAATCTTTCTTACCCAACCCACTTGCTGAACCAAAATGTACCATAGCAGGAAATGCCTTCTATGGTCAGTGCTCTGAACAAAACTTTTGAACTCTCCTTTGCCCAGTAAATTCCAGGAAATATTCAAAGACACGGTCAATGTCTCTGTTTGCTGGTTTGTTCTGTTGCAGTTCCATGAACATAACATGATAAGAGAAGCTGTTGCACCAACCTTTCTGTCTGAAGGTTGCTTCTCTCACTGTGCCTTAGTTTTAAATTTAAATATTACAGTTGAACACTCTGAGGAAAGGATTTATAGAAAACCAATTCCACTCTCAATTTATCATTTTGTTCGCTGGCCCAAATCCTGCTTCTGCCTTGGTGTGAATATGGAGTAGTTCCATTAAAGTTGATGGAGTAATTTTAGTGCAATCAGCGAGATGGTTATTATCAGTCCCATTTTAATTATTGGCAGAAAAATGGCTAATAGGGAGAAACTCAGAAAAAGATAAGTATTCAGTTAACAGTCTGTGGACCCCTTTCGTGTATTACAGACCTGTGTATTTACTCTCTTATCACATACATTTCTCTGAGGCAAAACAGCAAAAATATGTTGCAGTGAAGATGTTACTGTGTCTGTGGCTTTTTTAGCTTATAGAAATGGAATCCAGGTGAAAACACAGTTAAAGCAAAATAACAGGATTGTGGTGTATATACATATTTGTGCTAAGAGAAATAAAATGATCTATGAGTAGCTGGCAAGTTAGTATTCATAAGTAGAACTGTTCAGGAGGTTTTTGGTCAAATTTTTCTCTTCGAAAAAATTGGGGAGGGAGTGGATGAACCACTTAAAATTGAAGCATTGCATTTTGACATTTTTAGGATAAAAAACTCTGGTTTCTGATTTGAAATCATATTTTGTTTTGAACTTTAAGCAGTCGTAGGGCGGTTTTATTGTTTTTGAAAGCATTTTTAAAAGAAGTATTGAAATGATCCAAACATCATGATTTGACTGACAGAAAGTGAAATATTTTTTGGTTGGGGAACATATCTTCTTTCAACTGAGAATTGTCCTATGGAGGAGGTGAGAGGGGAAGTAATCACCTGCCTTTCTGTTAGCTTATTCCTTCCTCCTCCATGGCAAATGACAACAGAGACCAGTGGCACTTTTAAAGACTAACAGATTTATTTATCGCATGAGCTTTCATGGGAGAAAATCCTACTTCGTCAGACGCTTTGAAGATGGGAAAGATGGCAAATGAGTCGCTCAGCACTCCCTACTTATTCTCCACCCGATTGCATAGAAGGGGTGTGTCAAGCCAGCAGCATCTTTGGCTCCACACTTTCAGGCTTTGGCCATGGTGGGAGCCTATGCAAGGATATAAGTAGACTCTTCAGTTCCCCTTGCATCTTGTATGGCCCCCATCACACTAGTAGCTGAGTACCTCACAATCTTTAATGATTTATGCTTGTGAGGCCCTGCAAGGCAGGAAAGGACAGGAGGCACAAAGAGACGGAGTGTGTCTACACTGCAAAAGGGGGGAAAAAAACCCATGTAATCAATCTACAGCAATGATTCTCAGAGCTCAGATTGTATTTGGGTTTATGGGGCTTGTGCTATGGGGCTAAAAATAGCAATCTGTGTTTCCCCTCAGGTTCTGAAACACATCCTCACGCTGGGTTTCAGAGCCCAAGCTCCATCCCAAACTCAAATGACGGTAGTGCTATTTTTAGCCCCATACCAGGAGCCAGTTGACCAAGGCCCTGAGGCTCAGGGTTGCAGGGTGGCAAAGCAGGGACCTGAATCCATGTGTCCCAAACTAGGGCCCTAATCTGTGTGACCTTGGCCAGATCTCTTCTGAGTAGGAGTGAGGAGCATGAACAAGACAAAAAGGAGCAATGAATTATGGACTTGATCTAATACCCAGTGGGATTGAGTGCCTTCTTTGGGCCAGATCCAGAAAGGTATATTCAGACTCCTAATGTCTATCAATTTCAATGGAAGACAGGAACTTTTGTGCATCTGGACCTCTGTGCTTCAGGCTTTAACCATCCTTCCTCTCTGTCTGTGGACACAAAGACAGGCTCACAATGGAAGTTTGCATGAAAGACGAAACAGGAACTGGAGAGTAGAACTAAGGACTGCCAGTGTAGGGAAGAATAGAATACAGACCTCTGGATTTCTTTGCTGAATTTCTCTACTGTTGCTTTTTGAGCCACCTTGACTCTTCAGACTTCTAAAACAAACATCTCACAGAGTTATGTGAAATATGTGCTCTATTAGACTGGAAAACAGGGCTTCAGACTTTCTTTAGACATGAGAGTGATGAGAAATGTGTACATAAATCAGCTATAAAGTTCCTGAATGTAAATTTGGGGTTAGACAGGCTTTGAAATATTCTCCGATTTGTTTGGCTGGAAGTCTTTTTAAGTACATGCAGGTATGTATGTTACACAGTTGTCTAAACAAACTAAAAAAGAAAACCTTAAAAAGGGGTGGAGGATGGGGATTTATTTTAATGGCTAAAATAACAAATTGTCCTGCCAACCCAGACAGTTCTGCACTGGAGTTCTCTAGGAACTTACACATAGTGTAATCTAATGCCTAGTGGGACTGTGGGTCCCTTTCCACTGATCTCCAATGGGCAGCAGATCAAGCCATTAACATCTTTAGTCCCAGTTCAGCAAAGCACTCAAGCACATACATGTACTTGGATACTTCGCTGAATAGGGATGCACTTAAAACACATGCTTAAGTGTTTTTCTGAAGCTGGGCTTTTTCATGAGGAGGGTGGTGAAGCACTGAAATGGGATGGAATGGGTAGTGGAATCTCCATCTGTACAGGGTGTTAGGTGCAAACTTGACAAAGGCCTGGCTGGGATGGGGTTGGTACCACTTTGAGCAGGTTGGCTTTATTTGGGGTCGATCCTGCTTTGAGCAGGTGTCTAAACTAGATGACCTCCTGAGGTACCTTTCAGCTCTAATCTTCTATGCTTCTATGACTTTACAAGACTGCTCTGTTGCAGATCTGCAACTAAACCTTCTGGATCTTTGTTGGTTTGTGTGCAAGTCATGCATTTTTTCCACTTAGCTGCTAAGGCCATTTTTTCAAACCCAGCTTTTATGATGAGTTCTTTTAGAGATGTTATAAAATGTGGTGTCTTTTAACTGATGACATTCCGTAATTAACCAGAAGGCTGCCTCATCTAACAAGATAGAGAAATGTATCATTTTGAATAAATGTAATGAGAGATGGTTAGAGATTTTTTTGGAAGCAGAAGCAAGTCTTGAGTCCTTATCCAAATAATAGTGTAATGACATAGGGCCAGATTCCCTCATGCTGAGTAGTACCTCACTGAATGAATAGTCCCACTGCGGTGCTCCTACCTGAGTCAGAAGTTCACAACAAAGCCCTACATAACTCCACAAAAATGTGGCTCTTTTATATGGAAACTTTTTTCTGCCACCAGTTCTGCTTTTGTTCCAGGACAGCCAGGAGACTTCTGAAGCTTTTACTGGTGGTGGGGGTTGTATTGTTGATTATGTACCTTCTCTCCAGCTGGGTTAGCATGCAAGATTCTCCAGCATTCTGAAGCAGCCTGATTTTACTGTGCAGCTGTCAGTTGATGCCACTTTAGGACAGACCCTGATCAGCTGTGGAGATCAGCTTTCATTATTGGAAAGCATTCAGCGGACCCAGTTGTGCAGGATACTGAACATACCCCAGCTCCTATTGGCTAAGGCATTGAGCATACTCAGCATCTTGCCAGAGATCCTTAGCACACACAGAAAGAGACTTTTAAGTGGGTGGAATTCTTTGCTTTTAAAAACTAACTCAAATTGCAGAAAATAGTGATTTATAAAACTTTATTTATAATAAGCACATGCTGAAAAATGTCCTCCTATTCACTGTACTCTGCCGAACTGTCAGACTCTGTTTTGCAAGGCTTTTTCTGTCCCACTTATGATCCAAATCTTCCATCGTATGTTTACCTAGACCACAAGTGCTAACTCCTACAGAGCAACCAGATCGGTGTACTGAAGCATTCGCTATAATGAGTGTTGGGGATAGAGAGAAAACATATTTATTTCATCCTTTGTAATAATATCATGCAAGCAAATGTATTTGGATCAAGTAATCTTAATGGCCCTGAATAGCAAACCAGAGGGGAAAACTCCTTAATTAATTAAAATGGGAAACTTCGATTTCAGGTGCAACTGGTCCTGTGCAGGTGATTATCACAGAAACTGGAAGTCATCCCAACTCACATCCTATCCAGTGGAATGCCCCTGAGTCCTCTCACATTTCCAAGTACATTCTCCGATGGAAACCGGTGAGTGCTCCTTGTGGCATCCTAATACCACCTGTCCATGTTTATAGCTCCTGCCTGGCAAGACACTCAAAAATCAAACCATTCTTGGTTGGGGGCTTTTAATTATTTTTCTGATGAAAACTTGAAAAATGTTGATGAAAACAGAAATTTCTCAGTAAGATTCCCACTGTGTTAAAAAAAAATTCAAAGCCATTTTTGCTGGAAAAATTAAAATATGAAAGTTTCCATCTAGCTCTAATTGCCAGTTCAGTAGCATGCCCTACTGTAGAGGACATTTGGATTTATGATTAAAGGTGACTGACATTATCTAAGTATGTACAGTGATCAATCCATGAGTGAGCATTACAGATCAATGTGTTTAGGAGCCTACATAACTAACAAATATGCTAGGAAACTATGCAGGTGGAGATTATATATACGCTCTATGGTGGATGAATAATATAAATCCTTGGGAAAGTTTCCTTATTTGGAGGGAACATTGACTTTGTATGATGTGCTGGAATAACTGGGTTAGATTGTACCACCTTAACGAGGAGGTAAAAATGAACAGGATAGGAAGATGTAAACAACTGACAGAAGATTAAATAAACACAAGTAATCTCTTTTCTTCTGTAAATTCTGAGCCAAAACTGGTTAACCACAGCTTGCTGGCTTGTTCCTGTTTAGAAATGATTCATTTTAACCAGTGCAAATGAATCATCTTACAGTGCCCTAGAACACACTCTTTAGAGATGTCTACTCATCGGCTAAGCATGCTGGTGCATACTCGTTGCTTTGCATTATGAAAACAGCCAGGGCCTGGTCTGTAGCCCCTTGAAATCAGTGGGATTTTTTTCCACTGATTTTGTTGGACTTTGGTTCAGGTCCTTAAATAAACAGGCTTTAAACAACGAGGTGCTGACCTTAAAAAGAAGGGCATTTATTTTTGCACTTCCCACAGAACTCAGCTGTGGGCTAGCGAGGAAGAATTTTGCTGAGCATTGTTCTCAAAGGGCATCCCAGTGTGCTTCAGGGATGCCCCCCAAATATTGTACCTGCTGTAGAATGACTGTTTGACTTTTCTTGCTTGCAGTGTATATATTGCTGATAGAACTTTTCAAAGGAGAGCCATTAAAATCTCAGGGCACACCCCTTATTTTAACAGGATCATTCTCCAGTATTTCATTACCAATTAACCACACTTGGATGCCCTCATGATGTTAGTCCTGCCACAAATATAGGCTTCCAGATGCTACGGTGATGGGCAGCCATGTAAAAGCATAGTTAGATAGCTATTTCTGCTTTGGGGCTTCAAGGGGTCCCTTTCATCGTACTGGATGTCTGCGTTCTTTTAGAAAAACACTAGAGCGCCTTGGAAAGAAGCCACCATCCCAGGTCACTTGAACTCCTATACAATCTCAGGCCTGAAGCCTGGCGTGGTGTATGAAGGGCAGCTCATCAGTGTGCAGCACTACGGACAAAGAGAAGTCACGCGCTTTGATTTCACCACCACTAGTACTACAGCCGTGTCTAGTAAGTTACACTATGAAACGGCATTCCCATACAATCGCCTTCCTGTATTTTACTTCATTGTAGAGTAGTTTCCTAAGTTCTGTTAAAAATTAAATTGCATCTTCTATGGATATGCTAAGAGACTTTTTTTTTTTCTGATTTGCCACACTCCATGCCTACCTTTTTAGAAAGGCAGCAGACACACCTAGAGGCTATCTGGCATAAATTGACATAGCTCCACTGAAGTCAATGGTTAGCACAATCTAAGTGTCTGTCCATTGGGTTGGCATTTGTTAATTCAAATAAAACTTTCTGACCTCTCCCCATCTCTTTTCCTTTGCAGGTAACACCCTTACGGGAGAGACAACTCCCCTTTCTCCTGTGGTGGCTACCTCTGAATCCGTCACGGAAATTACAGCCAGTAGTTTTGTGGTCTCCTGGGTTTCTGCTTCTGACACCGTTTCAGGATTCCGTGTTGAGTACGAACTTAGCGAGGAGGGGGATGAGCCGCAGTACCTTGGTAAAGTGGATGTTTGAATCTATTCAGTCAGGTGTTCAGCTGGGGTAGATTCATGTAGCACCAAGCTGGGGAGTTGATTCTCCCACTCATATCTGGGTAAATTCTTAAGAGTCATCCTTTTTTCAAGATATGACTAACTCATGTTTAATAGACTTTTTTTCCCCATTGAAACTTCCACATTCGGTACTATCAGCCTGTGAGACTGGGAAAGATGGTCTGGTGGTTAAAGCACTGGGCTGGGACTGAGGACATGTGGGTTTCATCCCTACCTCTGTCATAGACTCTCTGTATGACCATGGGTCATCAATCTTACTCTATGTTCTTCAGTTCTCTATCTGTAAAATGGGCACAATATTTCACAGGGGCATTCTGGGGACCTTGCTTCAACCCTACAGGGGCCTGTGTTGTGTAAAAGAATCTGAGGGACAGGATGGCAGTCTTTGATTTGTTTTCATCCACCTGCTGCCGACCACTGAATGTTAATAGGAATTATGTAGGAGCTACCTAGATAATTCTTCAAAACCTCCCTGACCCAGCTGGAAAGTCAGGGTGTTAGCTGATGTGAAATCGGTGCTGGATCATAGCACTGGCTGAAGTCAGGCAAGGTGCAGATGGCTATTATGCAACCTGCCTGCACAACTTTGCCAACGCACCTGAAGCCTGTCCTGTGCTCCATGCCCCAGCTCTCTTCTAAGTAACCTGTCAGTGGTGGACAACTATCCTAGATCCTGTGGAGCTTTGTGAGGGGGACTAGTGAGCTCAGACCAGCCAAATTTTATCACAAGAAAATTGTGACTCAGCAGAACCAGTCCACAGTTTTTGGTTTGTTTATCCAGTGTGGGAAAAAAGCATCATTGCTAAGACTTTTCTATTTTCTTTCTTTCTTTGTAAAGATCTCCCGAGCACAGCCACCTCTGTTAACATCCCAGACCTGCTACCTGGACGTAAATACATCGTCAACGTTTATCAGATTTCGGAAGAAGGAGAACAGAATCTGATCCTGTCTACTTCCCAGACGACAGGTACACATTGGAAGTCACTGCTTGGCTTTGGATGTTGTTGTTCTGAGAATTGTTCTCTCAGAGATGTTGTTGCATGTCTTGGCCTCACTTGCTTTTCTTATTTGTTATTCCCTCAATCTTTCATACAGCACCTGATGCACCTCCTGAACATAATGTGGATAGAGTTGATGACACCTCCATTGTCGTTAGCTGGAGCAGACCACAAGCTCCCATCACAGGTCTGCCTCTTTTACGTGTAACAGTTATAAACTGTCAATGGAAAGTTTTCAAAACCTGACATTCAGAAAAGGGGAACCTACAAAGTGCAACAGAGCAGATGAGCAATTCGGTCCGCCCTGGGACATCAGCTGGAAAGTGTATCTGAGACAAACGGAAGGTGCAAGATTCACCTTGCGGGCTTCACAGTTGAAGCTGTAGAGACCCTGTGATGACAGGTTCATGATGGGTTTTGCAATATGAACCTTGTAGTTCTAGGTGCAAACTAATTCCTACAAATTCACTTGCTGATCCAGGTTTGACTAACCACAACCCCACTATCCTCTGAACCCCTGGCCTCTGTCTGCCCCCATGTCATCCCCATAACAAACCCGGGATGTATGCTGTTCTCCAGAATCCTAATCTGTACTTCAAAGTGTGAGGGGTTCAGATCTAGGGTTATGATTTGGCCCATGTTAGAGATTCATAGATTTTTAAGGGACTACTATGATCATCTAATGTGACCTCCAGGAAGATCTCTGTTGGGGTCAGCTCTGAATTTCACAAAAGGTTCAGGACTGCTTTTTGGATCCTTAGGGGAAACTGTGTTTTTTTTTTTTTTTTTTTTTTTTTTTTTTTTAATTTTTACAGTTCCTTGTGCTGTTTGTAGTGATTGCAAATGCTGATCATCTCTGTTTCATCCCATCAGGCTACAGAATTGTCTACACCCCATCAGTGGAAGGCAGCAGCACAGAGCTCACCCTCCCTGACACCGCTACCTCTGTGACCCTCAGTGACTTAATGCCCGGTGTTCAGTATAACATCACTATCTACGCGGTGGAAGAAAATCAGGAGAGTACGCCTGTCTTTATCCAGCAGGAAACCACAGGCGTTCCACCCAAAGGTAACAGCCAGCACATTCCCTGGGGGATTGTTCATTGCAAAGGAATTTGTCAGACACAGTAGGGCCAAATGAAAAGAAAAATGCATCCTCTGCAAATATATCACTATCAAATGATCTGAATGGACATATGATCAACAGTGGCCTTTACCATAAATGATACCAGTTTTTAGGTAATGGATAAGCTTTAAATATTAACATGTTAAAGTCAAATGCTGGTTTCTGCTCATCAAAAATTGCCACATTGGGGTCACTAGTTTTCACTAGCAGAGACTTAATGCCTATTTAGGCCAAGTCTACACTACAAAATCATATCAACCTAACTTATACTGGCATGCAGCCACTGCGGCTATCAAGTCGCTTCTGTGTGTGCACGTTTGGCTTCTTGTGGCGCACGTCCTCACCAGGAGAGCTTGTATCAATTGTATTTTCAGTGTGTGGAATTGTGGGAGAGCTCCTGAAAGACGGTAATGGTCCACATGGTCAGTGCAGTGTCTGTACTGACCATGCGTTAACCTAATTACATGAACTGACACTGCGCCGCTTGGGGAGACGGTGATGCTAAATCAGTGCAGAGAAGCACTTTCACAGCAAAAAGCCAAACATAAGTGAAGACACTTCCACAACTAGGTTGATGCAAGGCAGCTTCTATAGAGATCCTTTTTGTTCTGTTTGTACAGCACCTAGCTCAATGGGAATCATAACCAGCACGTCTACGTGCTACTGCAAACCAATAATTAATAATACAAATACCCAGAAGTAAGATTATAGACCAGTCAAAAGACTGATCTCTTTTGTGAGACCACATCTACTCAAAGGGACTTTTCTAAGTCATCATAAAGGTTTTCTTGAGAGATCATGTTACCAGTATTGAAAAGGTATCTTGTTGACTTGATATGTCTGCTATCTAGGGTTTGGTACCCTGATCCACATTTAAACACCTGAATAATAAGCCACATTCTTTTTTCAGGTACTGAGTCCCTACTGAAGTCATTAGACATGGAAATTACGTAGCACTTGTATGGATTTGGGCGTTTAACTGTAGGCACCCAAATTATTATTTAAAAAAAAAAAAAGCCCTTAATTTAAAAAAATGAAATCAGTTAGGCTGGGATTTGGTATTTAACTGTAGGCACCCAAATAATATATCTAAAAAACCCCCTTAATTTAAAAAAATGTAATTAATTAGGCAGTGTAACCAACAAAAAAAGAGAAGTACAGAAAGAATTAGGACCTGGTGTGTAGACAGTGGAATCAGATGTTCTTGTGATGGGAATAATGCCAGGAATGAACTTGGCCCAATGATTTTATGATTTGTCATCCATAGAGTGAGAATGACCAAAGTTTATACTGGTTAACCATAAGTACTTGTACAGATGAGTTGATCAGAAACCTCAATTGAATGGCTCTGATACCATACCATTGAAGCCAATAGGGGTTTTACCATTGACTTCAGTGAGGCTGGGATCAGATGTAGTTGTTTATAATTAAACAGGGTAGGTTTAAAATTAATTATAGTCTGTCCAATTATTCTACTGGGTTTCAAAGCCTTTACTTCTTAATTAGAAAAAGAGCTTCTTGTCTCCAGTCATTGGATAGGTGTGTTTTTTGGTTTTGGTTTTGTTTTATTCCAAAGTTGTGATTCTGTACAAAGTTGACATTCTGTTGCTTCAGGCATTTGATTTTTGTGCCAACAGAATATCATATTACATCATAAACTAAAATCTTCTAAGCTAGCCAGTGTCATTTCAGAGGTACAGTATACAGAGGTAATTTCTTGAAATAATTTAAGGTTTATTTGACATTTTCTGTTATTAAACAGGCTCAATCAAACTTGTAAGATTTTAGTTATTCAGTCAGAACTTTCTTGTTCTGCACCTTATTCCTGAAGTCACCTTTACAATTCTGGAGGGAATCCCTCTGACTTACTGGATGTCTCTCTTCTGTCAGATGTCGTTCCTACACCCACAGACCTACAGTTTGTGGAAGTCACCGATGTCAAAATCACCATCTTATGGAACCCACCAACGAGCCCAGTGTCTGGATATCGGGTGGAAGTGATCCCAGTTGACCGTCCTGGTGTACATGGACAGAAATTGCCTACTACCAGGAACTACTTTGCTGAGGTTACTGATCTTTTACCTGGAACCACCTATCGCTTCAAGGTCTTTGCGTTGCTCCATGGCAGGGAGAGCAAGCCACTGACTGCAGATAAAACAACTAGTAAGTATCTTTCCTCCGGGCTTTGTTATGGACTTGAAAGTGAATATTTTTCTCTCTCTTAGAATAACATGTAAATACAACACTGGAGCAGTTACGTTTATCAGTGAAGCACCCAGTAAGCAAAACAATAGGCTGAGAATTCAGGTGCTCAAGCAATGATTGCCTTAGCAGATATTGTCATCCAGGACTTTCTAATAGGGACTTAACTCTCGTGGCATTTAAGAAACAATTGAATGTGGCTGAAGTTCACCTTTAAAAAAAAAAAAAAAAAATTGTATTGAGAATGTATGTGCCCTTCTGATTCATTCAGAGCAAAGGTCTGAGGTTGTGACTTTTCAAAGGCATCTAAGGATGAATTTTACTGGGATTTGGGAGCCTAGCTTGCTTAGACTGCCCTTTGAAAATCCCACTGTAAATGCTAATTGCTGACTTCCACTGACTGCCTGTGTGTGTGCCTCTAAGAACTGGAATGGAGCTACAGATAAAGTGACAATACATCCCAGTTTTACCATGTCAATCCTGGTTCATCATATGAAGTCCTGATGCCCTTTCAGAAATGCCTCATCAATCAAAATGTTGGGGATGCAGAATATTTGTTGAAACTTCTGCCTACCTTCCTAGGAGGTGTTTTTTACAGCCGCCTTTCACTGTTGCCGTGTAGAGCTTTATTCAAAGCCCAGTGAATCTGTGGAAGTGTCCGCACTGATTTCAATGGATTTCGGTTCAGGGTCTTAGCAGCTGGGTGTTTCCTACTGATCATTGTTCATGGTCATAGCCTCTCATAACTTTGTCAATGATAACAGTACAGTATCAATCCAATGCATCAATGTCCCAATGGGTTCAGAGCAGAACCTCTCTTCTGGCTCCTTGGGGTCAGGAGAAAGGGATTCCTGGCAGGCCTCTGTCTCTGCCTGCCCACAGCCATAGAGAGGCAGGAAGTAAGGGACAGAGGAATGCAAAGGAAAGAGGCAAAGATCAGTATCTCTTTGATTTCCCCATGTGTAAAATGGGTATAATGGCACTGACCGCCTTTGTAAAGCATTTTGAGATCTATGGCTGACAAGCAGGACTTGAATGGTCTTCCTGACTCCAGTGAAGCAGATCAAAGAAAGCCAGAGTGTGACTCATGTGAGTGTTTCAGAACCCTAAAAGAGTGGTGACTAAAGTGTCCTGATTTTTGTTTCTGGATTTATAGGTTTTCAAAAGTGTTCAGCTCTCATTGATCGCATGTTTTGATTGGTTGTTCTCACTGTTGACAGTCTGGTGCAAAATTTATAAAAGAGAGATGCAAAAGACATTTTGATCTTTTATTTCCTCAGAATCAGTTCAGATGCCTGGACATTTTCAAAGCATCTACACAACTTAGGAGCACAAATTCCATTGAAAACATTTTTTTAAACCCCCCCCCCCCCACCCTGAATCCCCTTCACTTCTTACAAAAAAAAAAACCAAAACAAAACATTCACAACCAACCTGAAGTGGCCAGATTTTTCACAAGAATTCCACTCCTACTGAGATCTAAAACTTCCAGTGTTCTCATCGGAGAATGGTTGGGTGTGGAGCACTTGTGAAAATCCTCCCACTTCATTTAGAAGCCTAAGTGGGAGCTGAGTTCTTTTGCATAACTGGCCCCAAATATTTATTTGGAATATAAAGCTGAAGGTAGTCATTTGAATCTTCATGCACAGATCTAGTAACTGACACCTCTTTGGAGCTGGTTTCCATAGACTGTGATCATCCACTTAACTACTTTGTCTACACCACATTGCTGAAAGTATTCAGATAAATTATGTCCTGTGATTGAAAATGCTGGAGAAAAGAAATCAGTCAGGATTCCCAAGGAAAAACATTCCAGCAAAATTCTTCCCATGGTGCAAACTTGATTCTCCCTTTGCTCTTCTGTTAAACAGTGACCTACAAATAAACTAGGGTTGTGTGTACTTTATCTGTTTTGCATGGGTGGCGGAAGTGATAAATGCCTAATAAGCCGACTAGTCAAATTCTGTATCAGTGTAACAGAGAACCAGCTGCAGGTCTGCATGTGACAGAGAGATACAACACTTCATTCTCTGGCAGGAAAATACCCAAGTATCAGGAGAGCTTCATGTCCTAAAGTTTAAATCACTGGTTCTCAATGTGGTGGTCAATGGCAGGCTGGAGGAAGGTCACAACAACACTCCCTTTCTTTATGGCCATCCTCCATTTCTTTATAGATTGGGGAGGGAAGGTCTCTTTCCCCCCCCCCCCTCAAAAAAATATGTGAAAGAAATTAAAACACTGAGACTCCCAAAACTGATTTTTTTTGAAGTGGTAGGTTCCTGTCACAGTTTCTTTTCACAAATTTCCATTTAGTTAAAAAACAATTTTCCATTTAAAAAAGTTTAGCTGGAAAATTTGATTGATGCTAATTGTAACATAGGATTGTGGCATGGAAAAGTTGAAAAATGACTGCTCTAGGCAACCTGGTGCCAGACTTTTAAAGGTATTCAGATGCCTAACTCCCATCACGTTTTCTTTTTCCCAGGACCTTTTCTGGACCTTAATTCCTTAGTGTGCATTTTTATCAGGGGATAATAACATCTCTGCTGCATTCATTTTGGTCTGGATCCACATCCTTTGCTATGTTAGGGCCTTTAAGGATAAAAAGACTGCTAGTGTGAAGACTGGTGGGTGTCTTTTCTAGGTCAGGTCATATGAAACAATTAAAAAACTTTCTACAATTGACGTAGGATAGACAAGCACGTATTGGGTTATTTTGCAGCAGAGTTCTCAGCTTGACTATGTTAGGTTGACATGTTTCTCCCCAGAAATATGGTGGTTGTGGGCTCTGGTTTTTGTTTGTTTTAATAAAAATTGGTTTGGTATCTAAAAAAATAAATGGCAGCCAAAATTTTCGAAAAGAAAACCTAATTAGGCTGCTACACCTATGAAAAAACTAACAGTACCTACTTTGCTTTTCCTTTCAGAACTTGATGGTCCTACCAACCTTAGGTTTGAGAACATTACTGAATCTGCAGTGCTGGTGGCCTGGACTCCACCACGTGCACCGATCACAGGATACCAGCTGACTGCTGGTCCCACCAGAGGAGGTCAACAAAAGCAGTATACTGTGGGGCCATCTGCCACCAGATACACAGTAAGGAACCTGCAGCCTGGGTCTGAGTACACTGTCTACCTTGTGGCGGTGAAAGGCAACCAGCAAAGCAGCAGAGAAACTGCGGTCTTCACGACTTGTAAGCATGATGGGTGCTTGTTCATTTGCCAGTAATGCTGTTTTCTTCAAAAGACTAGGCTTGTACTTGAAAGCGGCCATTCTAACTGGTCTATCAAAATAAGTTCTTTAAAAAGTAATATCTGAGTGGAGCTGCTCAGGATATTGTCAGCTACTCAAACACCAATACATATCAGGCAATCATACATTTGTAGTTTCACCCAATATATTTTGGCTGTTAGCTGGGTTTTCAAATTTTTCAGCTAAAATTCAGGGGGTGGGAGAAGAGGACATTGAAAGCTGATATTTCCCATGAAAATTTTTTCCCTCAATAAATGTGTTGTATGTTTGAGCCCTTCTGGTGTAATTAGCTAGTGATTAAGAGAATGAGTAGCAGCTCATTATTTACTTACTTGCATAAAACTAAGGCCAGTGACTTGCTCAAACTTGAGCATCCCACTAGAAGCAGATCAGATGCTTTTATAGTAATATATTGTTTAGTATCTCATTTTATCCAGAGCAGAACTCAATCCCTTATATTTATACTGGCTGACATATACTAATTTAAAGGCCCATTTCTCCTCAAAGAGCATGGTGTTAACCACTACACATATACAGAAAAAAAAGGTAGATTTGCTATTTATATAATGAGGAAGGTGTGATGTAAACGAATAAAAATAAAGAAACCCTCATCAATAAGACTGATAACATAATCCTCTGTTCAAAGAAGTATGTAGGTGGTTTCAATGTGAAGTTAAAACTCAGCACCTCCATTCATTCCTGATATAACAATGTTATTAACTTCATTAAGATTACACCCGAGGCCTTAATTTTAGTCCTTTCTGGCAAGGACACTGGATAGCTCAGATGAAGAAAGCTATTACTATTCACGTCTACTTGATTGGACTGAGCCCAGTGCATTCCAGGTTCAGAATATGTTGTATAATGATATAATTGACAGAACTTTAAATAATAAAATGCAAAGCCTCAGCCAAGTTTTCTTTCTTGCTAAGTCTGCAAATACATCCCATGGTCAGCCCAATTATGAACCCGAAAAACGAAGACCGTCAATGGGAACAAACATTGACTCTACTTCTCCTCCTCCTCCCACCCTTCAAAAAGAAAACTCTGTAATCATTGCAATTGGCTTGGAGGTAATGAAACAAACAAACAAACAAAAACCTAACAAACACCCCCCCCCCCAAACCCTAAGGCTATTTCATGTTGCATTAAGATGATACAAATACAAGGCTGAAATTAGATGACAAAAGTCAACATGTAGGATAGCAGCATTTGCAGATTTTTATAACTCTCTGGAGATCGCTGAGTTTGAACTCTGTTTACCAATTCATTTCACAGTGCAGCCCATGGGCTCAGTCCCTCCCTATAACACGGAAGTGACAGAAACATCTATCGTTGTTACCTGGACACCTGCACCAAGGATTGGTTTCAAGGTATTTTCCTGTTGAAGCCTTTGGATCTATTTTTCTCTCTATTGCTTAATGACATTAGCTGTCATCCAGTTAGGACCAGTTAAGAATTAATGGCCATAGACCATAGGAAGCTAATAGTCTGGGGAAGGAAATGAACGATAAAGATGGAAGCACTGAGTACCGTAGGGTAATATTTTGTGTTCTTAACCTGAAGTGGCTATTCCGGGTTAAAAGATTTATGCAAAAGTGCTGATGCTTACACATGGCTGATCTAAGGCCTATTGAAGTTAATGGGAGTCTTTCACCTGACTTCTGTGGGCTTTGGATCGGGCCCATATTAGGGCATCATGATGACAATCACATAGCATCATGAGGGTGCATTGTCCCATTCTGCTGCTAGATGCTGTGTTCCCTGAGGCATACCCACTTCTAGGGCTCTCGGTGCCTGTTGTGTTCCAGCATAGGCAGCTTCCCCACAACTATTTAGCTAATCACTGGCGTGCAACACACAGGTCCATGCTGTCATAGAAACGGGAAGGGACCATGAGAGGTCATCGAGGCCAATCCCCTGCACTCATGGCAGGACCAAGTACACTCTTAAACTATCCCTGGCAGGTGCTTGTTTAACCTGGTCTTAAAAACTTCCAATAATGGAGATTCCACAACCTCCCTAGGCAACTTATTCTAGTGATTAATCACCCTGACAGTTAGGATTTTTTTTTTCCTAATGTCCAACCTAAACCTCCTTTGCTGTAATTTAAACCCATTGCTTCTTGTCATATAATCCTGCCATCACTTAGGACAGAGGTCGGCAACCTTTGCTGGGCACCATGCCAGCTGCTCCCACTGCGGCCTCAGCAGGTGCCGAGGTGGGGTGGGGACTCGTCCCTGCTAGCCCTGCCACTGGGTTCCTGTCTCCTGCTGGTCATGCTCTCCAGTAGGAGGGGCAGGGCCAGCAGGGGACAGGAGCTCCACACACCTTGGCTCCTCCCCCCAGTGGGGGGCGGCAGCAAGTGGCAGGAGCTGTGGCGCATGTGTGGCTCTTGTGGCCCCAGCCCCACTGGGGGCAGGACCAGTGGAGACAGCAGCAGTGGCCCCACATGCCGCTTGGAATAGGCGCATGTGCCAGGTTTGGCACACGTGCCGGAGGTTGCTGACCCCTGACTTAGGAGGATGTGTCAAGTATTCTTATAGGCACCTAGATGATTCATTTGTAAGGCTGGAAGCCAACCTCCCCACTTCCTTCTTCTCTACAGTTGGGTGTGCGACCGAGTCAAGGTGGAGAAGCCCCACGGGAGGTGATTTCTGAATCTGGTAGCATCGTTATCTCTGGCCTGACTCCTGGAGTGGAGTACGTCTACAGCATTTCAGTCCTGATGGATGGTCAGGACAGAGACTCACCGATCATCCAAAGAATCACTACACGTACGACACATCTGACTATCCCTTGCTGATCTTGAATGCTCTGACTCTGCTTTGCATGTAGTTGCGTGGTTGGGTGATAGTGGAGGATTCAGGAGAGCTTCACTCTTCACAGCTCTGCTGCTGCCTTGGGCCAGGCTGTTTGCTTTAGTTTTTCCCCTATATTTAATGAAACTAGCAATGATGACCTTCCTTTATAAAGCACCTTAATATCTGTCAGCCTGATGCAGCACCCATTGAATTCAATTGAGAGCCAAAAGAATTAGTATTGTTAACTTCCCTGGAATACTTATTTGGTGCTCATTTTCTCTCTTCTCAGTCTCAAAGGAATCTGTTCTCCTTTTGATATGCAGATGATAACATTGCTGTGTGTGTGGCAAGCCCATGGTATAACTCCAAAGAAGCTGTTTTTTTTTTCATTGTTTGTTATTGTTAAAGAATTGATTTGGCTGTCATGTTTTTTTTAAATGGCTTTTGGGATTATCAACTGTGATCATGCATTTGTTTTCTTGTAGCATTGTCCCCACCAACTAACTTGCATCTGGAGCCTAACCCTGACACTGGAATCTTGACTGTTTCATGGGATAGAAGCACATCTCCCGGTAATTACATAGCATGAGAAACTGCTCTCCATTACCACAATGTTGATCAAAAATAACTCCATTGATTTACTGCAGAATGACACTAGTGTAACTGACAGACTTGATCTTGTTATTGACCAGGCACTGAAGAAATGTTTAGTTTCCATGTCATTTTGGGGGTATACGTTATTTTTGGTTACATTCAAATATCATCTGACAGGAGACACATATTCCACATCTCTGTGTGAAAATAGTCGGCTGCAGGACCCCTAATGCCTCAACTTCCATGTCAAATAGTGATATTTCAGAGGATGATAGCAATTGCCTTTCAAGTCGGTTAGGATTCAAGGAGAAAGGAGACTACTCCAGTGTCCTGGGTAGTTAACAGTGTCTCAAATAAAGAAGAAAAGGCTGGAAGGAAAAAATTGGGGGGTATTGACGGGAGTATTACCAGTGACTTTAGCAGGAACTGCTTGACCACTACAGAGAGTTTTGGAAACACCAGCCTGAGCTGAGATGCGATTTTCCTTATTTCTTGCCATTAACCCGTTACGGGGTTATTTGATTCCTGTGGTCTGTGTCTTTCAGGTATCACTGGTTACAGAGTCACCACCATTCCTACCAGTGGGCAGCAGGGATACACCTTGGAGGAAGTGGTCAATGCACAGCAGAACTCCTGCATCTTTGAAAACCTCAGCGCCGGCTTGGAGTACAACGTCAGTGTTTATTCTGTCAAGGGCGACAGGGAAAGTGTCCCTATCTCCAAAACCATCACTCAAGGTAATGAAAAGATGAGCCACGGTTGTGGTCTCTGTAGCAGACCAATCTTGTGGGACATCTCCATGTGGACCTCTGACTGACTTTGTTGGTGGAGGATTTGCAGGTTTAGAGTCTAGTGGCAAGATAGTCACTTGCCCTATGTGCCAGTGCAGGCGAGGAAGGGGGCACCTTCCACCTTTTGCGCCAGGAACAGACTGACTGCATTGGCAGTCCATCTGCATGGGAGGAACTGTCTCTGTGGAAAGACGTTGCCTCATTTGCACAGGTAGGCTGGGGAATGGGTAGCACCTCGACACCATGCCAGCAGATCTGAACCGGTGGAGATGGGGAAGCGAGAAATGGATGTAGTACTGGTAGGAGCTAGCGACAGATTACTTGCCGGGTATTTCACTACTGACTGGTCATCTCCTTGGAATCTTCCTCTACTACCACAGTAGTACGATAAACATCCAGATCCCTGAATGATTACATTTCATTTTCCTTCATGAGGGTTTTGCTTGGCTTTGTTCCTGCTAAGCCAGGAAAAGATGCCTGCTATTGTGTTTGGCAAATGCTCGCTGTTAACCCTGCTTTTACAGTTTCCATGCTTCACTGAATTGCTATGTGCTCCCATGGATATCTACTGCAGTGGCACCTTATCATTAAAGCAACAATGACTTACCCCTATACCATGCTCTAACTAGTGGGGAGGGGGAGACGGAGGGAGGGAGGGGAATCACTACAATGGCATCCTGAGGCTATGTCTACACTTACTAAAATTAGTTAATTTGAACTAACTAATTCGAACTAATTTTAGTTAGTTTGCATTAACTTAATTCGAACTAGCAAAATTTAGTTCGAATTAGCAATTTGCATTGAATTCAATGGGCCGGTTAATTCGAACTAAGCAGTTAGTTCGAACTAAGCAATTAGTTCGAACTAATATGGCCACATTGGTTAATTAGAACTAACTAGTTTGAATTAACTCCTAGTTCGAATAGCATATTCAAATTTATTAGTTCGAATTAAGGAAGCCCTTAAGTTAGTTCTAATTAAGCTTCCTTAATTCGAACTAACTTGCCAGTGTAGACATAGCCTGTGTGTCTTTTGGTGCTCTTTAAAGGTGATATAGTAAATGCATCCCATGAGGTTAAATAGTTATTTTACAGAAATTGGACATTTTGCTGCACTTATTTTTAAAATGCTTGTTTTTCATAAGAGATCATTAAATTGTTGCTCAGTTATTAAACAAGCTAGCCTTTTGTGCCATTTCTATCTGATATTCCCCTTTTCCAGTTAACTCCTAATGACGCCATGACATGCGTAATAAGCCATAAGTCCTTTCTAACTGAGGGGAACAGCATCCACAGCTCCCGCTGACTTCAGGGTTGTGCCCTAAAATGAGAGGGCCAAACTCTGAGCTGATTTAAATCAGTGCAGTTCCGTTGACTTCAATGGGACTGTGTCAGCTGGACAGTTGGTCCCTATAAGTTAAAAAAGGCAAAGCAAAATCCCGATTTCTGTTGGGTCTAACATTTGGGAAAGAACAGCTTTGCTAAAAGTGTAGTATATCCATTGGGATAATCACAGCTGTGTTAGTTATGCAAAAAATATAGGATGCATTAAGAAGGTTCTGCAAATGAATCATAAATTCAATGGCTAGATTTTAAAATGGTAAAGTTTGGTGAAAAAACCAAGACTCTTTCTCTCAGCCACATGCTGCTCCCCAGCATAATCTTCCTTGCATGGTGAGTTTCATATGGAAAACCTAGATCCCAGAAAAGCTCGTTTTAAATCACTCACAATGTTTTTAAGAAAGCTCCACGTCTGGGATTTTTGTTTTAGCACTTGGCCTGCAGCCGGAGCAATAAGATTTCAAGAATACTGGGCCAGAATCTCAGCTGGTGATCACCGAAGATGCATTGATTTATACCAGCTGCCTTTGTTGACTTAAACAGATCTACAACAATTGTTGCCAGTTCAGGATTGGGCCCACTCTGGTTATTTCAGCAATCCAAATGGGTCACGATAACGTTTTCCTCTGAATAGCCGGACATAGTATTCAGACTTTTTTTTAACGAGGCAAAAAATTCTACAGGGTCAGTTATCAATAATCCAGTTTTCTTTTGCTTAAAGATTAAAAGGCCCTAGAGAACTCTTAAAAAATGCTAAAATCGGGTCTGTTTCTTTAAGAGAATCATTTGAAAAAACATGTTAAGGCCCAATTGTCTCATCCTTTCAGTCGTTTCAATGGGCGTTAAGGGCCTAGTCTGTTCAAGTTTTTGAACATCCCACCCTGCAACAGATCTTCAAAGGTATTTAGGCTCTTAACTCCTACTAAAACCTTACACTCCTCGCTACTTCTTTTTCTTTGTCAATTTGCCCTGTGTGTGTTGGCTGGTGTGATTTCATGCAGCCCTCAGTTGGAAAATATTGCACATTACTATCATCACTTTGCCATTTCCTCACTATTAAGACACATGAACTGACGAATGCTGCTTTATTCTCCCCCCCCCCTTTTTTTTTTTTGCTTCTGTGTGTCTTTGCCGTTCCCCTTTACACGCAGTAGAGGTGCCCCAGCTCACTGACCTAAGCTTTGTTGACATAACTGATACAAGCATCGGCCTGAGGTGGACCCCGCTAAACGCCTCCACCATTATCGGTTACCGCATCACAGTAGTTACGGCAGGAGAAAGTGTCCCTATTTTTGAAGATTTTGTGGACTCCTCTGTAGGATACTACACAATTACAGGCTTGGAGCCGGGCATTGATTATGAGATCAGCGTAATCACACTCATTAATGGCGGAGAGAGCGCCCCTACCACTCTGACACAGCAAACGGGTGAATTTTGAAAACTTCTGTGTTTTGTGACTTGGATGGTGTTTCGTGCTGTCACTAACTTCTAGGAGGACTGGGGCTTTCACTGAGAAGAGTTGAGCCACTCGCTGTGGTGGGGGAAGGGGCAGACAAGGGTCACTTTTTGTTTTCATCTTGGATGGGAATGGCTCTGCAGTTTGCGACTCTTTGGCTCTGTGCATGAACTGCATTTAACTGCAAAGTCAGGGTCTTATCATGTCAGCTTTTCAGATTACTCTGTTAAACTTGAGTTGTATCACCCCCAATTATTAGATCCTGAATCACAGTCTCCAGTGAGATGGGATCCCCAAAGGGTAGATACAAATTCTGGAGACAGTCTTTGGATTTGGTTTGTTTTGGGTTTTTTTGTGGTGGCCCAACTCTTCAAACGTTGTCTTAAAAGGTAGCAAGAAACACTGTTCCCTGAGCACATGCTAGTGACTGGCATGTCACACTGTCAAGGTTCTCTGTAGTGCATGGGTAGAAGATGAGCCAAGAAGTGGTTTTTGCATGAAACCCTGTCACGTTTGAATGGACTGCTGAGGTTCTAAACCCTTAAACACACAAGCAGACACAGAGGTGAAGGGACTAATGGACATTCCTTCTCCTCCCCTATGTGTGCATGTATCATTTTTGGACTAAATGACTTTTTCATCTGTAAACTGCTGTCTGGCAACTTAAGCCTCTTTTGGCCTCCTTTCTAAAACAAGATCCAGCTGCAAGGCCAATGTTACAGAAATCTGCTACCTTGTTTTCAAATTAGCTCAACAGAACACATTTAAGGATCAGCAATTGCCAAGAGGTTAAAGGAGCTTGACAGTAGCCTGAGTGTATTTAACTGTAGTGAAACCAAATGTACTTTAGGAGTATGTTTGCATGCATCTCACATGGTAGCCTCTTTTTTTTTTTTTTGCATGAGATACATTGTGGATTCCCTGAACCTTCATCTTGGTAAACTCTCACCTTCCAGAAAATGTTTAAAAAACCAACACTATTCTTTCCATGTAGCTGTTCCTGCTCCAACTGATCTGCGCTTCACCAATGTGGGGCCAGATGCTATGCGTGTGACCTGGAGTCCTCCAGTATCCATTGAACTGACCAGTTTCCTGGTGCGTTACTCACCTGTGAAGAAAGAGGAAGATGTTGCCGAGTTGACCATTTCACCTTCCGACAGCATGGTGGTTTTAACAAGTAAGAGGTTACCTATGTAGATCAGATGACTGTAAGAGACTTCTCTACAGCAGTAGTTCTTAAACTGAAGTCCACTGATGATTGATGGGTCTGTGGAGCACTTGCTGGTCTGTTGATCCCAATATGCTGGCTGTGGTCACATGGTATTAGCGTCCTCCCGGTGGTTTGTAGCAGTTAAATTACATTAAAAATAGATACAAAATACATAAAGTACTTTCTTAATATTAATGGGTATAGCTGCCACATGGACATTGAGCAGTCATGGATTGGGGAGATGTGGTTTTCATGACTGCGAATTGGAGGTGACTTGGTCAATGAGAGAATCTCTATGCTGATGCAATCCATCTTTTGAATGTGTTGAGAATCTTAACTGACTCTGCAGTAAGTTTCTTTTTGAAGACACAGTGTAAGATGAAGGAAAAGCAAGAAATTAATTGGAATAAGTATAATGGACCAGATTATCTGTTGGTGCAGTTTCATTGACTTCAGTAGAGCTATGCTACTTTACACCAGCTAGGGATTTACTCCAGTGTTTTGACAAAGTTAAAGACAAACAGCATAAAAGGTTTCCTGCTAAGCCAAGGATGATGAGTCATCATATCGTGGGGTAATTGAGCCTGGTTAGGTATTAAGAGTAAGTACATATTGCCTTCTTTGTTTGACAAAAAGTCAGTGACGTGCAGTGCATGGGTCTAGATGAAGACACAATGAGTCAAAATAAGCTAAAGGTCATTGCTCCTTTGAGTCTTTAGATTTTTGGAAAGCAAAATAAATGCTTTATCTCAAATGTCAACAAGAGACTGCAAATGATTTCTTGCATTTCTCAAAAGCATGTAACTAATTTGCTTATCTTGATACAAACGTTGCGGGGGGGGTGGGGTGGCGGGAAGTGGATTTTCCTTAGAAACTAGACAAGTTGATTGAGTGGGAGACAGTACGTGCTTTAAAAATCAAGGACAGCATTCTGAGCTGGTGTAAATCAGAATTCCTTCACTGAAAGTCAGAGGTGCTACATTAGTTGAGGCAATGGCCCTATGAATCACAAACATTTAGAGCTGGAAGGTCTGTATGCGGACAATAATGTCCTTGCAAAAATTAATAATAAAAAAATAAACCCCCAACACTTGTTACAGGACAAAACTTCCAGTCAAACAAAGGGCTGTTCCCAGAGTTGGCTGAAGCCTCAAATGTCTACCTGTACATTAGGCTCAGGTTATGCATGGGCTTAGCAAAAGCTGGTCGTTCCACCTAATAAGTTGTGTCAATTAAAATTGCAGAGGTTTTTCAATTGCTCCTAGTGTCTGACACTTATGAGCATCTAAATCGGTGTGGTTTTAATCCTTCAGATCTCCTGCCTGGCACGGAATATCTGGTGAACGTCTATAGCGTCTATGAGCAGCATGAGAGCACACCTCTAACTGGAGTGCAGAAAACAGGTATTTGGAAATCATTTTGGAAAGCCATTTGCCACAGTCCCTCCTGTTAATTGCTCACTAATAGTACAACTCTCATCCCTCAGGGGATTTAAGCCATAAAAATCTCTAAGATTTTGCTCTCCTTGACATGTATTTTCATGATGTTGCAGAGTTGCACAAAAAGGATTTAAAGGAGTGATGCAGAGACACAACTTGGGAAATGGAACATCCTCAATACCAAAAGTGGTCAAAGGCCCGGATCTTCATTTGGTTTTAAATGTTGTATAATTGACTCAACTGGAGCTGTACTAATTTACATCCACTGAGGATCTGGCCCAATAAAAGACCAGCATTCCATTTCCTAAGAGGTGTTCAGACATGTTGTAATCTGGCCCTTCCACTGTATCCCTCTAACATTTTACAACCTAGTGCCAGAAATATTCTGATGATCTTGTACTTTAGCTTTTTCTCTTCTCGGAATCCAGGGTTGGGTGTTTTGTTTGTGCAAACATTAGAAACTGTCAACTACCTCAGTTTCAGGGGACTCCAAATGTGGACCGAATGTGTGATGAGATTCCATTTTGCAGTTACATTCCTCTGTGTTTTTTTTTCTGTTTACACCACTGTATAATTTGGATAATTTCTTATTTATAGGTGAAGCAGGATTCTGAAATTATATGGGGGATGGGTGGGGGGGGAATCCTTTCAAAATAAATGTATCCATTATTGAAATAAACTAACCCTCCCTCTTCTTGGGGACCCTACCTCACAACCCCTCAGGTCTTGATTCTCCAACTGAAATTGACTTCTCGGATAGAACTGCCAACTCTTTCACTGTGCACTGGGTTGCTCCTCGCGCCACCATCTCCGGCTACAAAGTTCGCCACCATCTTGAGCACAGTGGCGGCAGACCTAAGGAAGACCGTATCCCACCTTCTCGGAATTCCATCACACTCACTAACTTGGCTCCGGGGTCCGAGTACGTTGTCAGCATTATTGCTGTCAATGGCAGAGAGGAGAGTTTACCCTTGGTTGGCCAGCAACCTACAGGCAAGTTCAAAAACAAGACAAATAAAATGTACTTTTTAATTCTTCTGCCCCATCTCAACAAATTGCTGTCAAACTGAATCTTCCCTGTTGGCTGGTGAGTTAGTTGTAGGGTTGTTGTTTGTTGTGTGTCCATCGACTTCAGAGATGACCATAACATCACTGGTTAGTTTGATTTTTTCAGTGAACACGTG
This sequence comes from Pelusios castaneus, assembly GCA_007922175.1. NCBI lineage: Eukaryota > Metazoa > Chordata > Testudines > Pelomedusidae > Pelusios > Pelusios castaneus. The sequence continues at coordinate 11,315,354 of ML685817.1, read as the reverse complement.
AGTGGCTGATCTGATCAATTTCTGCTTTGAACTATTTATGGTACACTGACCAAGATCTGCCGCTATGGATTACTTGATTAACAATGGACATGTTACTATTGTGAGATTTATACTGCTAGTGCTTCTGCTCTGCCTCAGTAGTTCTCTGCTCATAGTTCCAGAAAGAATGAAGCTTCACCAGGTAGAATGATGAGCAAGATCTTCCCAAAAGCCTGGGTCAATGTTGAAACACCCCAAGGATTAACTTAGGGGGGCCTTGAAATATTTCTTCTTGCCTCGCTTAGAGTGCCTTCCCTCCATTAGCTGGCTGTAAAAGATCTTTGCAAGTCAGTCATCTGACATTCTGGTGACATGACCTGTCTATCTCTTCTGTCATTTCACCCACAGAGTATGGCTACCTGGAATGCCTGCCTGTAAGAGAACCCCAGTATCTGAAACCTTGTCTTGCCATTTTATCCTCATCAGTTTCCTCTAACAGCCCATGTGAAAGTGATTCAGCTTCATATCATAGTGTCTGTACATTGTCCAGGTTTCCCCTGCTTACATCAGAGCTGGCAACATGATGGCTTCATAGATCTTCAGTTTTTTTGTTGACTAATGCCTTTATGAAACCATACACTTGCACATAGTCTGCCTAAGGCCACACTTGGTTTGGCAATTCTAATGTTGGCTTTGTCATTGATGTGAACTGGGTATGACAGAGTACTGCTGAGATAGGTGAACTTGTCCACTGCCTGGAGGGTTTGTTCATGGCTATGATAGTAGGCTCTGTGTAAGGCTTTCATGGTGAAGACTGCTGTGTTGCTTCTGTCTTCTTGATGTTAATTGTGAGACCAAAGTTGTCAGAAGCTGAAAACAAATAATCCATACTCGGCTGCATGTCAGACTCAGATTTGGCATTCAGGGAAGAGTCCTCAGCAAACAAAATATCACGAACAGTCACAGTCTCCTCAAATTGAAAAGATTTCCATAAGTCCAGTATCTGATGCCAATCCTGGTGTTACCGTCACAAAAGGCACCTGTAAAGTATGGCAGAGAACATCATACTGAGATGACTCACCATCGTCCATAATATGAGTGAGCACACCATCATGGAATTGTCGAACCACTGCAATAAATTTCTCTGGGCAACTGAATTTTGCCATGATCTTCCAAAGGCCCTCCTGATTGACTGTAACAAATACTTTTGTCAGGTCAATGGAAGCCATAGGTAGATTGAAGTTCTGTTCCTGGCATTTCTCCTGAATTTGATGAATTGCAAACGCCATGTCTATGGTCCCATGTTTTTCCTGAAGCCACACTAATTCTGGACAGGAGCCTTTGTTCAATGTGGTGTATGAGGCAATTCAGCAGAATTCTGATGAGAATTTTGCCAGCTATTGCCAAGGAGATGCCCCATTAGTGGTTGAAGGTTTGTCTGTTGCCTTTCTGCTTGTACAAGTGGATGATGGATACATCCTTTTATTCCTGGGATATAATTCCTTTAGTTCACATTGACTAGAAAAATTCAGCCAGATTCAGAGCTCGATCCAAGCTCCCAGCCTTGTAAATGCTGGTATAGCATCTGATTAAGGTACTTCACCATTTGACACCATTGCTTTCACAGTTCCAATCAGCGTTGGGGGATCAACGTCCAATGACGTATGTTGATATCAGTTTGGGGCAGTCAATCATTTTGTCTCCTCACTAATAGATTTTTGTGGATTGAGGATGTAGTTAAAGTGTCCTGCCCACCGTTTCAGTATCTCTTTTTTTGTTGTTGTTGTTGTTGTTGTCAGTGAGCAGTATGATGCCATGGCACTCAGTATTGGAGATGTTCTTGATGACCATGACTTGTAAATTGTCCTCAGAGCATCACAGAAGTTCTTCATGTCATTCCTGTCTTCATTGTCTGAATCTCATCTGCCTTGTTGCTTAGCTATGAGTTTTGCATCTCTCTAAGTTTATGTTGGACAGTCCTCTTGGTGTTGGTGAAGGCTGCCACCTTTGCTGTTGAAATGCTGTTTCCTACAATAGGCCTGGCAGAGCTGATTTTCTCACTCAGTAGTCTCCCTCTGTCAGTATCATTTTCATCAAACCTATCTTGATGTTTACATGTGATGGAACCGAGGGTGTTAAGTATAAGCTGAGAACACAGAGTCTCTAAAGGATGCCCAGTTTTCCTTGATGTTATAGAGTTTGCATCAATTGTTAACGAGTTGTAGAACTGCAAAACCAGCAAAAGCCTGTTGACATTCTCCTGTTTCAATTTGGAGATAGTAAAGTTTTGAGGTGCTTTTTTTACCTTGTGGTCATCTACTAGCGCGTATCCGAATATTCAGTTTGGAGGCTATAAGTCTGTGATCCATCCAGTATTCTGCACTCCTAACACCCTTTGTCATACTAACATCTCGCCTGTCTCTTCTCTCGATGATGATTTAGGCCAGATCTACACTGCCGCCAGTGGTTGATGGGAGATACACAAGCTACATTATGTAGCATGTGTATCTCCAATCAATGTATTTATGTTGACATACCACAGTGTCTACGTGGTACTGTCAGTGGGAGATGCCCTCCCATCCCTGCAGCTGTATTCCTTTCTGGGAGTCGACCGGAGAGCCCATCTCCATTAATTTGAGTGGGTCTACATGACCTGCTTAATTGAGCCCACTGCATTTATCACTGCAGAGCCCACAGTGTAGGCAACCTCTCAATCAAAGAGATGTTGGTACTTGGAGCACGGATGTATCCCAGATGGCTTGTCATTGCTGGTGAGTAACTGAACTACTGAGAACAGAGCAGAAAGTTGGCTAGAAAAGAAAAGGACTGATTCAAAGGCAACTGAGTTCAATGGACACACTTCTACGGATTCCTATGAGTTTATGATCAGACCCAAAGCATAGAAAATCTATCTACTAAGGGGACAAAGTATTTTAGCATTCATAGGAGTTTCTGAAGAGGCAAAGTGTTAATTTAAACAGATCGGGCTAATATCCGTTATGTACATTCTTTTGTTTTAAGTGATGGTGAGATGGGCTTGCCTCAGGGGATTATGCTACCAAAACAAAGGCAAAAACCAGGGAGCTGCTGGTTGGCTCCAGCCAGGGCTGGTGGGTCCATGAGGACTGAGGCCATGCTTCTGGCCCAACAAGGTGAGACTTCAAAGCCCTCCCACTGAGAGAAAGTAGCCTTCAGAAGTGAGTTTCCTGGGCTATTTCCTTTTCCCCCTAGGTTTTTTCTACAGGAGGGAAGCATTTAGAGCTTGATCTAATGACTTTGGAAGCCAATAGAAATCTTTCTATAGCCATTGGATTCAGGCTCTTAGCCAGATATGTCACCTACTGATCTAACTGCGAAGTGTGGTCTATTGGAAAGGTTTGTTAGTAGCAACAGCCTACTGTGTAAGTGGGGAAAATATGAGCCCGGAGGGTGTTTAAATGTATTTTAATTTTCTTTTTTAACCCTGACCTCTTTTCTAGTTTCTGATGTTCCAAGGGACTTGGAAGTTATGGCCACTAGTCCCACCAGCCTGGTGATTTCCTGGGATGCTCCTGCAGTTACTGTTAGATATTATAGGATAACCTATGGTGAAACAGGTCAGTGTGCTCAAGTATTACCACTTACATAAGACCTCCCCATTGACACCAAGTGCGAAGCTTTAAGCTTAGGCCCATTCAAAACTTAAACAAATAGTGACAGCAAGTACCTTTGCAACATGCTCTCAGAACTCAGACAGATGTAGTAAGTTGATGGATACACAGTTAGAGAAAATTGCCAATAAATATATAACAATTGATTTTTACAGGGGAGAGAGGGGATAATCTTTGCTATTCCCATTCATAAACACCATTCATTTCATTGGACGTCCCATGGGCCTAAAATTTGCTTCTTGGTTTTGGGATGGAAAAGCTTTTCCAATTCATTATGGATTGACTGAAATCAGTGGGAGTCTTTCACTGACTTCAGGTCAATCGGTTTTTGACTCATCCCTTTGTTTAAAATATGAGAAATAGTACATTTTCGTTTAGATTTGCTTTCTTACCTCCCCTTCCAGGTGGCAATAGCCCTGTCCAGGAGTTTACTGTGCCTGGCACACTGTCCACTGCCACCATCAATGACCTTAAGCCTGGAGCAGACTATACCATCACAGTGTACGCAGTGACGGGGCGTGGAGACAGCCCCGCCAGCAGCAAGCCAGTCACAGTTACATACAAAACAGGTAAGGCACATGGGCAACACTACTTGTTTTTGGTTTAACTCCTAGTTGTCCTGCATTTCAGCTGGGAATAATGGGCCCGTTGGCTTTGGTGGAGGTATACGCCTCATGGATTTGGTCCAATGTGGGGGTAATGTTATGAAATGGGATGGCAGCTTTTGGGGAGTGGAGTTTAGATTGAGCCCTGGTCTGCACTGATACAGAAGTTCGACATAACACAGCTTACCTCGACCTTCTGCAGCCTGTCTCCCCACTGGCAGAGCAATAAAATCAAGGTAAATGGTGCTGAAATTTGACTGGTTAACACCAGCCCCGCAAGTGGTGTCGGGCTCAGGTTGAATTCTGCAAGTCGAATTTAGGTCTGTGTAGCCAGAGAGCAGGGAAAATCGACTTCATTGGACTCCGGGATCTATCCCAGAACTCGCTGTTCTTTTCTTGCTGCTCTTAATTTTCCATTCTGCTGCACTATGGCAGGTAGGCAACGCATAGCTCCTCCCCCACCTGCAACCCCGGGAAGTTTTTAATTCATCCCTTTCTCTGCATGCAGCACCAAGTGAAGGCTGGATTCTTGGATATGGGGTATCAAACCACTTGTGCTGTCTGATGTAGGGTGACTATTCTGTCAGTATCTTATCTTGGGCATTTCTAATGCACTGTGGCATGTAGCTACTCTTTGATCCTAATAGAAATTACCCTTGGTGAACTCTTTGGAGGAGAGACTGTCTTCTCGTTAGTTGTCTGTGTAGGGCTTGATCCAACTTCCACTGAAACCGATGGAAAATCACTTTGATGGCCCCCTTGCACTGCGGGATGTAGTGAGCTAAGCACTATGAGTCTGATGTGTGATTCTTGATTGGAACCCCTAGTTGGATTGTAAACTTGTTTGGAGCAGGGACCTTGTCTCCTACTATCTGTTTGGGTCCCATTCGTGGTTGGCCCTTAGGTACCACCATAATGTCAGTCATAGTAAGTGCTGTCATGGCACAAAGAAATAAGTCAGAGCCGTGTGGGTTTTGCATTAAAAACAAGAACCATCTAAAAGAGAAGAAGCAGAATAAGTTGTAGCCCGGGTGGTCACAGAGAGCTGTACAGGCATGGGATATGGTGAGGGTCTTCCTGCATGGCAGATGCTCACAGGGCCTCTTTCTCGATATCTAGAGGTTGACACGCCATCCCAGATGCAAGTGACCGATGTTCAGGACAACAGTATCAGTGTCAGATGGCTGCCTTCGACTTCCCCAGTGACAGGTTACCGAGTGACGAGCGTCCCCAAGGATGGCCATGGGCCCACGAAAACTAAAACAGTGCCTGCAGGTCAGTACATCATCCCTAAGGAGCTCTCTCCAATTGCCTGGAGTCCATCAACATCACTTCTTAAAACACTTGGAGGAGTCAATTGTGTGTGCCTGGGGCAGATTTCACTCTACAGGCCTGAGCGTGGTGGTTTAAGGCCTCTTCTGGTTGGTTTGGATTTTGCCCTCTGGAACATTTCAGTGTGTTTTACTAACTGCACTGAGATTAGCTCTCAAGGCTATTCCTTGCTGCAGGCAGGTTAATGTTCAATCCTATTCCAGAAAGTGGTGACGATCTGGCTGCCTTTGTTTTGTTTCTTTAATGTTGAGTACTTGATTATAGGGCTTCGGCAGGACGAAGGGGCCTCCGAGTGGGCATGAATTGCAGTAGCACTCGCTTGAAGGGCTCTTGTACTGTCAGAGGAGGGTGAAGGATTCTTAGTATAAATGAGTCAGGCTTGGCATGGACAGTCTAGTCTGACGTTTGGCATCACAGGGGATCTTGGCCTACAGTTTCGTATCCTTGGTCAGTACCACTGCAAGGCAAATTCACAAAAGTTTGGTGCAGCTCTTTTTTCTTTTTTTTTTTTTTTTAAAAAAAAGGTCCCCAAGACAAAGCATGCAGCTGGGATTCCCCATGGAACTAAATGTGTAGCTGCTTGGCTGTGTTACCCCTTTCACCCTCCACCCAAGCCCTGAAGTGACTGCCAATTCCATGCAAGGGGTTAGGCCAGGGAGCTAGAATAAGCTGAAAAGGTTGAAGAGCCATAGAAACCGTGCCCCAGCACCGCAGCTTCTCAACCAGACCCCCAGAGAGATTGCAGAGCCCCTGCCAGCCTCCCTTCAGTCCAGTGACTGAACCCCTCTTCCCTCTCCAGTACCACTTCCAGACAGAGCGATGTTGGCCATTCCCTACTTTTTACCTAGACAACGAGTAGCATGGGGCATGTGAATCCTACAATGAAATTGCTTTGGTTCCTTTTTCTTGGCCCCTCCAGCTTTCCCTAAGCAACCAATGCTGACTTTCTGTGGAGATGGACAGGAGCTAATGTGTGTAGCTGCTTTTACCTCCATCCGGCCATCATGCGCAGCTTTGACTATGACTTTTCTCCCTCTGTGCCAGTAAAGGATGGATTTCAATGGGTGTTTGGCACCTTTGAAGATCTAAGTTTAAGACCCCAAATCATTTCTATGTTTCAAATAACCCTGGTGTTGTCTTTTCCTTGCAGATCAAACCCAAATTACCATTGAGGACCTGCAACCCACAGTCGAGTATGTGGTTAGCGTCTATGCTCAAGGTCAAAATGGAGAAAGCCTCCCTCTGGTGGAGACCGCAGTGACTAGTATGTATTTAATTTTCATAGAAAAAACAAAGCAACCACCAAAACCACCTCTAGTGTCTTCTGATAGGTGAATTCATGGTACGCCGCTTACTGTGGGTACTCCGCAGGTAGCTAAATGCCAGAGAAGAATGCATGTTCTTCTCACTGTGAACTTGCTGCATTGGCACCCACTCCCTGGGTCCTCAGAAGCTCAGCTGTTGGCAGCCGCTGATCAGCTGTTTCACGCCTGTGGCTGCAGATGAGCTGGCTTGATGGATAAGCTGTTTTCACACGCAGCTTCCTGCTCCGGCTAAGTCTGACCCAGTCCTAGGGTGGCTGCTCTGAAAGCGGCTCCAGCCAGGGGCACTGGAATGGGGGAGCCATGCCCTCCCCCCATCACAACAAAATAACACCTTAGGGTTGGGGTGGCCAGGGAGTGCTGGGCGTCATCAGCACGTAGTGCCAGCCCCGCTCAACTGGGTTCTACGTGCATCTCATGGGCAGTCTGTGGCGACAGCTCCCAACCAGGTTCTGACTGCAGCCAAGTGGTGGAGCCTGACTAGGTAGGGCTGGGTGCAGCAACGGCCAAGTTGTGGCCCCTGGAAAAATTAGTGCCCAGCAGCACCCAGTCAGCTGAAGGGATGGGTGGGGGAAGTCCTGGCAGAAGATGTGCTACGTGAGGAGAGCCGCAGCAGAAATGGTGCTGGGCTAGTGCATGGGGGTGGGAAGGCCCTGGAGGAAGACATGAGACACAGCCCCCCCTCCCCAGCCCCAGCCACTGGAAGTGACAGCAGGTGGAAGCTCCAAGCCCCTCTTTCTTTCCCATCCCCGCCCCCAGCCCACGGAGCTGGCTCTCTTTCTCAGGCTGTGGAGAACTTTGACCCAAATCTACCTCCCTTGGTACCTCCATCACCACACAGCCACCAATAGATTGAGCTAGGAGGCAGGGATGTATTAGCCCCATTTCACAGCTGGGATTTAGGGCACACCGAGGTGAAGTGACTTTCCCAGAGCTAAGCCTGGAATCTGTGTCAGAGAAAAGATTCAAATCCTGAACACCTGAGCCCCAAGCCTGTGCCTTAACCAATAGGTACCCCTTCCTACCCAAAAGAAAAGAGCCTCCCTCCAAAACTGGCAGACCCCCTTGCCCCTAACACACTCTTTGCCCTTAAGGCGGGAGGGGGGCAGCAAGGAGGGAGCAGCAGATAGGAGATGCTCAGAGGAGGGCGTCTATGGAGAGGGGATGGAGTGGAGGTGGGGCCTGGGGTGGGACTCTGGTGGAGATAGTGGAGCTGGAGCGGGGAGGGCACCCACTATCAAAACCAAAAGTCAGCATCTACTCCTGGCTGGATCAGCTGCCAAAATATGCAATTCCCCACAATGCTGTGCTTTTATTTTCTTTCAGTAAAAATGGCCTAAGCAAAAGTGTTTTTCTTGTCTGTTGGTTTGTTTGCCTTTAGTGAATCGTTGGGAAATGTTTTGCACAGACCTCATTTCTAAAGCTAGAGGGTGAAGGTGATTTCAACCCTTGCTGTCAGAGGGCTAGATTTTGACTCATAGCATTTGCTTGAGCAAAGGAGTAAGAACCACTTTACACCCCAATGCGGGCTACCAGACGTAGGACCAGGCAGGGAAAAGTAAGCAAGGGTTACAAACTTGATTACTCAGTCCCAAAAGCAGCAGGGTGGGGAATGAGCAGAGTAATGGCCCATTCTTCTGTGTCATGGCTTGCTGGTGTAGGACAGTGGCAGAGTACCACTCGGGGAGCAAGGAGAAAGCAGGAAAGAGCCTCTCACTTAGAGGGATGTTTTTAGTGCAGTGTCTCCCCTAGGGCTATCATAGGGCTATTCTAGGGGCATCATGGTTTATTCCTGGGCGTCATACTCAGGCTTATCTACAAACCGCAATCTAACCCAAATGATTATAATCCTATGGTAAGTGGAAGAGGAACTTTTTGCAAGTGTTAGGAGTATTGTGCAAGCTGTATCAATCTTAAGTCAAAAGTTTCCTATTAAATTACCTTAGCTGGCCTTAAGAGCATAAAAAATGCAGGTCTATAAGGCTAACAGCTCCTTGCAAAAAAATGACTCTGGGAATTGTTATGAAGATTAAATCAGTTCTGATGATTACAAGCCAGATCTGCAGCAGCTATAAATGGCGATAGCTCCAGAGATCTGGCTAATCATCACCAGAGCTGCACTTATTTCCCCGGCTTAGGATCTTGCATTCAATGCTAATTTTGTGCAAAGATGACAATGAGCAACTGTAATTTGTGAGATAATTATGTGTAGATGGGTACCCCATGCATGCTCATTACAAAGCCAATGTGTTTTGTTGATTTAGAATGTAATCTACATAGTCATTTGCTATATTTACAAAATGATTTAATTGGATGTTAATTTACGAAAGAAAATAGTGGGACTGATTCTCCTCGGCCTTGCACAGTTACTCATTCTGGTGAAGAGTGAATACACCATAGATGTGAAAGGCTATTGAATCAGAATGGTGGGGCCTGCTGGAGCCCCTTACACTACTGTGCCAGTGTAAAAGGTGTGTAAATTACATTTCCCTCCCTTTACGGCCCCCCTACATGAGCCAAGTGGTGTAAAGGGGCTTTCGGGTAAATGAAAACAAGGCATACAGAGTGAAAACTTAGCCTTCTTGAAGTCAATGGCAAAAGTATTGGCTTCCATGGGGCTGGGACTTCCCTCATTGCATTTTACACTCACTTGGCAGAGATGTAAAAAGCTGTGCAAGGCAGGAGAGAATTGGGCACCTGCAAACCTGAAGACTGCTTAGCATGTAATCAAAATGCTTTTTTTTTTTTTTTTCTTCTTTTCCTTTCCACAACTTGCTTTTATCACATAACCTGTTCCCGTTAATTTGCCTAACAGACATTGACCGCCCTAAAGGACTGACATTCACTGAGGTGGATGTTGATTCCATCAAAATCGCTTGGGAGAGCCCACAGGGGCAAGTCACCAGCTATAGGGTGACGTACTCAAGCCCTGAGGATGGAATCCATGAGGTAGTGCCCGCCCCTGACGGTGAAGACGACACTGCCGAGCTCCATGGCCTCAGGCCCGGTTCAGAGTACACTGTCAGCATCGTTGCCTTGCACGATGACATGGAGAGCCAGCCCCTGACTGGGACCCAGTCCACAGGTACACCTTTAACTACATCACCCAGCAGGCCATGGCAGCAATGACCTACACTTTGTTGGGTCAAATACCCATATGGCCAACAGGGGGAGACCCTCTACAGGAGCCATGGGAGATATTCACCATTGAGAGCGGGCTTCGTTGGGTTGGAGAGGTGAACGATGTTTGAAGATTGCTACATATTTGTTAAGTAAACCACGGGAATGCATGAATGACTGAACAGCTTACAGCTGAGGAAAGTAGGGTTGAGGGTCACATCACAGACCCTTCAGGAGCAGGGCATATGGAACATCCATCACTTATAGCCCCCATCCCTATCAATCAAAGTGGAATTCAGGGGGTGATCTGGTCTCCACACATGTCACAGCAGCTTAGCAGACAATAACCATCCTCAGGGCCCACCTCAACATCCCAGGAGCACATCACACATTTGCCGCACCGCCTCCTCTCTTTGAATGCCTGTTATGGAAGTGGGAGGACCCAGGACAGATGATATCAAGAGCAAAGGATGGTTTCCATTCCCTTTGTACTGCAGAAGGACTGGATCAGAATCTAGGACCCAGCCTTTAAATACATATGTTCCTTCAGAAATAAATATTAGGACAGGCCCTGCTATACCCACTTACTCCTTTTGTACCCCAAGTTCTTCCCAATCCTCTTTTGGCATTGCTCTGAAGGAAAGGGCACTGGCCGCTGTTAGCTCACAGCTTGCCATCCAGGTGTCACTTACACCTTTCCGCAACAGGGGAAGGATCTGATCACTTCCAAAGCATGTGGCTCCAGTACATAACAATCCAATCTAAGTCAGTTCAGAAGCAAACAGGCCCTTGTTTCAGGGGTACAACAGGAGAAATAAGACTGTTAAATCATCAGATGCCTGACACAGAGTCTAGGAAAAGTTCCATCAGGACATGCCTAGACACCTTCTGGCTGTGGATATTGCAGGTTATCTTGTTTGCTGTGACAGAAACATCTGGGCTTCATTGCCAACCAGCATGGTGGGGTGACATTTTCATGGGAGTGTGGATTAATTTTTTTATTAACAAGCTTCCTCCTCCATGAAACAAGACCGTTTGAACATGCATGCACACACATAATTATTACTATACCCTCTCTAGTGATTTATGATTTTCTTCTTGCTAAATAATTCCTAGTTCACAGCAGCGGTGGTATAAATTTCAGATGGGCCTTTGCTCGAGAACTGGGTACTGGAACATTACGTGAGCTCTCTCTGCTGCTAGCAATCTGAAATCTATTGCAGAGTTTCCCATGTTGCCAGCTGGGACCTGGTAGAACCTTAGAACTGAAGCCTCCATTAATTTGCAGTATAGGGGAAATTATAGTTCTTAATTTACCAATTTTAATATAAAAAATATCCTAAGCGCTACAAGGATTGAAATTGGACAGGCTGTTTATACCTGTCATAAACACAAACAGTAGTTCTTATGCTGCTGACTAGAACTATCCTTAGGGATGTCAAAAACTATTGGACTCAGTGGAATTCTTTCCATTGATTTTCCTGGGCTTTGAATGAGCGCCTGTTTGAGTAAAGCAAGAGAGAATTAATTGCATTGTAGTTTCATGATGTAAAATGAGGGTGCTTTGCAGCAACACGGTAATGTACATTATGGTAAGCGGTGTATTTATTCTGTTATAGACCAAGGGTTACAATTAACAGAGTAAATAAATAAGTCCTGTGATGCTTCTATTTCTTTAGATTATATGAAACAAACAGCTTCTTGTACCAAATTCTTTATTCAAGCGTTGGGTATCTTGGCTCATGGAGATACCATACGTAAGCAGTGTTTTGGCTTCCACTGCCCTGTTCCTTATGAAGGTGACTGCTTTGCCATGGCAGTATATTTACATCCACTCTGGCTGCCTTCTCCACTTACTCATGCTTTTGTAGAACAAGAGTAACTATGCAAAGTTCAGTGGAGTGAGTTAGCTGTCAGGCAGTGGTGAAACTGACTTAAAATATCATTGGGAGGGGCATGAAAAGTAGAGAAAAGTAGAAGAGGAACTGACATCAAGCCTGGCCAAATGAGTGTAAGCACCTCCAAAGCCAGTTTTTGACAGCACTGCCACAGAGCTTCTAAGCTCTTTTGAGCTGTGCATCTGTGGACTACCCAGATCAACCCATCTCTGGAGAGAAGTCACATTAAAGCTTTGTGTACCCAAGTCACATCCTACAGCACCTAGGTACCATGGTGACTGGATCCAATAGCTACTCAAGATAGATCATTACTGTATGCCCTCACTTGTGTATTTCACTCCTAACACTATTTCATGCTCATGACTGGAGCCATGTTCTTCCAAACTAATGGTCGTCTAATCAAAATTTTCCCAGCAATTCCTCCTCCAACAAACCTGCAGTTTGTTCAGGTAACACCAACCAGCCTGAAAGTCAACTGGAATGCACCCAAAGTTCGTCTCACTGGCTACAGAGTGCGAGTGAATCCCAAGGAAAAGACTGGGCCGATGAAAGAAATCAACCTCTCCCCAGACAGCACGTTTGCTGTCGTGTCAGGATTAATGGTAACTTCTTGACCTTTCATTTGAATGGGTACCGTAAAGGGGGGCAATGTTAGATTTCTTCAGCAATTTAAAAATGCTATAGGCCAAAACTTGAGCAGGGGTAAATCAGTATTGCTCCTAGGGGTCTAACCTTTGTTATAAGTCTGGTTAGCGGTAGAACATAGTTCCTTGTATCACAGTAGTTAAAAGACAAGTAGACATGTCTTCTTAAACTGTAATTTCCCCATCCCTTCTTTATTCTGCCCCTTTCAATAAAGGATAGGGATCTTTCAGGCAAATATATTTCTGCCATACACAAGTTCCTGGGCTCATTACCAAAACAGTGCAGAAATTCTGTGGCCCGCATGATGTACGAGATCAGACTAGAGCAGTGTGTCTCAGCCTGGGGCCCAATCAGCACACAACTGCAGTTGCCCATGTGACATCCTTAGGGTCATATGACTTGTGTATATATAAGTAAATATGGAAGTAAATTTAACCATCCTGATTATCTTTTGCTCACTTGATTTCTGGTTTTTGTTTGTTTGTTTGTTTAGCATTTCATTTTTAAATAGGACATCAGTGGTGACTAACCAGTTTGAATCTACCCACTCCTGGATCAGCTCTTGCTTGTTTCCCGGTGTCCCAGTTTTACCTGCCTACTTAAAGATTCCGCGTAGCTCCCGTATCATTGTGTAACTTTGTTCTTTCTAGGTGGCAACCAAGTATGAAGTCAGTGTGTACGCTCTGAAGGACTCCCTGACGAGCAGGCCAGCCCATGGTGTGGTCACCACCCTGGAAAGTAAGCAGTTGTACTTTACAAATAGGAACAGGTACCATGCATGGATTGTCTCTTGTTGGGCAGGAGTCAGTGGGATGAGTCCTGAGTAAGGACCTGGTAGAAGCAACTGAGCAAGGATGTCTGCATGTGGCCTTTTCAAAATAACTGATAAATTTCCTTAATAGAATCTTTGGAGTTTTTTCTTTTAGCCCTCCCCTACCTATTGCCTGGTCATTGCTTCTGCCCAGTATAATGACATCAGATCTTGGCTTTTCTGTACAGATGTTAGCCCTCCCCGCAGAGCCCGTGTGACAGACGCTACCGAGACAACCATCACCATCACCTGGCGCACCAAGACGGAGACTATCACTGGTTTCCAGGTTGAAGCCACCCCAGCAGATGGCCAGAACCCCATTCAAAGGACCATTAGCCCTGATGTTAGATCTTACACCATCACTGGTAAATGAGCTTCAGACAGTCACCTCTGCATTGCAATATCTTTCAGTGACCAGGCTCACAAGAGATACATCTGATTGCTAGTTTGGATTGGGGGTACCTTGGGGGGAATGGAACTGAAATGGAATTTAGGTGGCATCACACTGATCATCTAACACAGTGGCTTTCAAAGTTAGGGTCAGGACCCAGTTCTAGGTCACAGACCCTCAGGCACTGGGTTGTGGCACCCCCTACTGCCGCCGCCAAAAAACTGGAATGCATTGCTGAAAGATGTAATTGTTGGGTCGTGGGCATAAATGATTTTTTTCAACTGGGTCCTGAGAAAAAAGTTGGAAAACTTCTGTTCTAACAGACATGAACACCAGCCTTGAGAATCTTCATTAATGCTTTGGCTTCTGCCAAGCCACCTGCGAGGAGAACTGCCATGGAAGATAACAAGTTCTTTGCAAGGAGGCATTGTGGAATCATGCCCTGATTTGATGGGAAAATAGTCTTGTAACCACTCACACTTTGTCTGAAAATGGGAGCATTTTCCAGAGCAGTTGCCAGGAAGTGCCCTTGTGCAAACTGTTCATACTCTTAGTCCTGGCTTTTTCACTTGCACTTTGCAAACCTTGCTTCATTCACATCATGATTGGAGCCCAGTTAGTGGGTCCAGAGCTCCTCCCTAATTTTATGCAGGACTGATATTTCTAGACCCTCTTCATTAGGAACCTTCCAAAATTAGAATAGATCTCCAGTGACTATCATTCCACCACTCTCTTGGTTCCACTTTCTAGATCAGTGATACTCAGAGATGCAGGAGCCATGTCAGTAATCAGCATTACCCTAAAGAGCCACAGTGGTGTATCATTGCCCTAGATCATCTTGGTTTTCTGCTGGTTCAACTGATACATTGTTCCATTTGTCCATTCATTTTCCTAGCCTGATGATTGAGAACTAATGAGAATAATGTCCCCATCACCTTTTAGGAACCCGTCATGCACCGACTTATCATAGTTTTGTGCCCTTATCTGAAGCTAAGGGAACACAATGGTGGGAGTAGGCTGAATACCCGGCTATAAGACTTCTATTTATCTAGTATTTATGAATGGGATTTTCAGTAGCACTTGGCATTGACCTTTCTCTGTTCCCATTGAGGTCTATGGGAACAAAGTTAAGCCAACGAGGCGCTTCTGAAAAAATCTCAACCCCTACATTTTTGCATGTCTACAGCCAATACGCCCAACCCTGAGCATTCACTGCTAATTCGATTCTACCTGTTGCAGTGAGTACAGTCCCTTTCTGTATAATGTTTCAGCCTTGCCTGGTTAAAATTTGTCATGTTTCTTCTCCAATTCCAGGCTTGCAGCCAGGCACTGACTACAAGATCTATCTTTACACCATGAACGAGAATGCTCGCAGTTCCCCCGTAACGATTGATGCTTCCACTGGTAATGGTTCTTTTTTCTTTCTTTTACATATAATCCAAAATTAGTCTTGTTATCTGAATTTAGGCTTTCCTTGACTTTGATCACTTATGTACCTCACTGCATTTTACAGCCATATTTTCCCCCTTTGAGCATGAAGCAGATTACCATCAGAGGGTGACTGCGGCCTATGGGAAACCCGTTAGTTGTCTTCAACCCGTAGGCCATTGCTGCTGATGTCCTGCTTGCTTTTACCACATTCCTTAACTGATTTTGTTTTACTTTCAGCCATTGATGCTCCTTCCAACCTGCGCTTCCTCACAACCACAAGCAACTCCCTGCTGATTAGTTGGCAGCCACCCCGGGCCCGGATCACGGGCTACATCATCAAATATGAGAAACCTGGTGCACAGCCCAAGGAGTTGATCCCTCGTCCTCGCACCGGCACCACAGAGGCCACAATTACTGGTACAGCTTTTCCCTTTGTCTGGTGAATGCCCTCTGCACTGGACTGAGCATCCCATCACGATTGGGGTGTTTCCCATGTGATTGTGCTGGGGAATTGGGTGCACGGCTACCTGCACCATGGGTCTCTACCCACGTGGGGACCAGACCCAATGGGAGGTGGGCAGATCCTTGGCCTCACTTTGCCCCATGTGTCTGCCATTGCCACTGAGCAGGCATGGAAGGGCAAATAATCTGTGCCATGTAAAGGGCTGGTGCAGATTACACCCTGCTAGAACCTAAAGATGACCACATAGCCCCCATTTGGCTCATGGCATAGCACCACTTATGCACTGGCCTTGTGCAGGGGTGGTTTTGCTTTTACGTCTAGCCCCCAAATATCCAAGCTGCTGTGGATTTTTAGAAAACAAAATGGGAGGTTTCTTCAGTGCTCACTGATGTAGGAGCTCCAGAGTTCAGATCGTTTCATTCCCGAGGATTTATGGGGGACCATCAAGATTCTGACAGAGGTAAATTGAATGCATTCTTTGCATTTAGGGCCCAAATGACTGGTGAATGAACTGTACTTGTGTAGTAAGCCCGGTCAGCCATAGCAGTGAGCAACACCTTGCTGAGTCTCTGTTTTGTTGTCCCTGACTGCCACTTTGTAATTAGGGGTTCATTTAACCCTAAGGTCCTTCTGTTTATCCTCAGGCCTGGAGCCAGGAACTGAATACACCATCTATATCATTGCTGTGAAGAACAGTCAAAAGAGTGAGCCCCTGGTTGGCAGGAAGAAAACAGGTAAAATCATCTTCTTGTCCACTATGGTGGGAGATGTTGGACTCTCCCCACTCTGGAATTAGTCTTAGCCCTGTGGTAACAGCTTCTCCAGATTGCTGAGGCTTAAAATATCCCTTTCACAGGTGTATGTTGTTAATCAAACACATGGTTTCCCTAAGTGACAGGCTGTTTGTAGAAAGTAGCATTCTTCCTTGATCTTCTCTTCCTTCCTTCCAAAGAAGGGCAAGTTTTCATAAGCAGGAGTTCTACAGTGCTCAGATGCTGATGATATGAGAATGCATTTAATTTTTGTTTTCCTGTGTACCTAAACCATAATTAAGTGAAGGCTGATGCTCACATTTCCTCCTCTCTTGTGTTGGGTTCAGTGGGAGAAGCCTACATAGACTGCTCATTTGATGTATACTTGAATTTGTCTGATTTGTGTCCAATCTGTAAAATGTTGCCATAAGAGCACAGCAAGTAAAATCTCTGCCATCCAGCTGGAGACCTGCGCAGCATCCGAGCCACTCGCTTAGCACATGCTCAATGTTTTTTTTTTTTTTTTTTAAATGGATAGACCATGAACATCAATGTTAGTCGCATCTTGTTTTCTTAATTTACACACTGGTGGCTTCTCTGCGTGCAGTGGTCATGGCTTAAGCTCAATAGGATAAAAATTAATAAACTTTTTCCTCTAACTTTTCCCACACTTCAAAATACTTTAAAAAAAAAAAAAAAAAAAAAAAAGAAAGAAACAGGCTCTGTAGAATCATCAAGAGAGGTCTTAAACAGTGTGCTGTACCCTTGGAAAAGTTGCTAACACTTAATTGCTTTGAGCAGTTTACATCATTCTCTGCAGTTGCCTGGTTTATCATAACTAATGCTGGGGCTTAAGGTGCTTTGCTTTATTGCTTCTAACGTTTCTTTGGCTAGATGAGCTTCCCCAGCTGGTTACGTTGCCGCATCCCAACCAAGGCGGACCGGAGATTCTGGATGTACCTTCCACTGTGGAGAGGATTCCTTACTTCACAAACAGGTTTGACAATGGAAATGGTATCCAACTTCCAGGCACCAGTGGCCAGCAGACAATCGGAAACCAAGGACAACAAGTCTTCTTTGAGGAACATGGTTTTAGAAGGACCACCGCTCCCACCATAGCAACTCCCATTAAGTACCGGCCAAGACTGCAGACACCAGATGTGGATGAAGAGATCAACCGTGGTAACAGGTACCCAATACAGAGAGTTGACTTGGGTCAGCCTTCGTTCCCTCACTCACTAGGGCCCAGGCGCAATCACAGTACAGGCCAGGAAGCTCTTTCTCAGACAACCATCTCTTGGAGGCCTCTGCTGGAGAGCTCTGAGTACATCATCTCATGCCAACCAGTCGGCACTGACGAAGAGCCTTTACAGGTAACTGTTTTTTGCAGCTGCATTATGAATTGTGTGACTATATTGGGCTTGACTAAGCTGTCCCTGATCATTTAAGAAGAAATTACCTTGGTATTCTAGCTTTCTGTGTAGAGCTGATGGAACTGTAGAGTTTGCTTATCTCTGCAATATGCTTATCTCTTGCTTATATTTTAGTTACCCTCTGCATGCTACTTCACAGTGTAGCATTAATAGCTCTGTGGGGCTGAAGGCAGGATGCTGAGGGTGGTTCCATGCCTGGGGGAAATAGAGGGTACCTTGGCTAAACAGAAAGGCCCTTTGCACTTACTTCTTCATAAGAAAATGCTAATACAGTGAAGGAGTTATTTGGGGATTTTATCCTATAACAGTGCTTTAGAAGAAACCTAATAAGAGCGTGGAATCTCTATCATTGTAGAATTTTAATAAAAGGTGAGACAACATCCGTCAGGGATGGTCTATTTAATATTTAGTCCCCTGCCTTGGTGCAGGGATTGGATTAGATGACATTGAGGTCTCTCCTTGGTCTACATTTCTTTTATACTTAAATTCAGTAGTGCAATGAAGCAGACAAGTTAATATTCATAGAATCATAGGGCTGGAAGGGACCTCATGAGGTCATCTAGTTCAACCCCCTGTTAAAAGCAGGACCACTCCCACTAAATCATCCCAGCCAGGGTTTTGTCTAACTGGACCTTAAATATCTCCAAAGATGGAGATTCCACCACCCCCCTAGGTAACCCATTCCAATGCTTCACCACCCTCCTACTGAGAAAGTTTTCCCTAATATTCAACCTCAACCTCCCCAGCTGTAATTTGAAACCATTGCTCCTTGTTCTGTCTTCTGTTACCACTGAGAACAGCCTAGCTCCCTCCTCTTTGGAGCACCCCTTCAAGTATTGCTGACCTAAAGATTGTCTTATGGCTAAAATAGAACACTAGAATTTAGAAGATTTGGGTTCTGGTCCTGTTCTACTGTCTTTCTGGGTGATCTGGGGCATGTTCCTTTGCCTTTCTCTAAACCTAAGATAGGAGTGCATCCCTACCACATCATGGTACATGGAGGTTGAATTCGCCAATATGTGTCAGGTACCCTGGTACACACAGGACCGCACCATTTTGCTAGGCATTGTGTACGAGGACGCCAGCCTTACCCTGAACAGCCAGCAGATTGAGACTCATACCCTTGAATTTTTTTGATGATGCTGGCTTTATTGTAATTGCAGTTCAAAGTTCCTGGAACTTCCTCTACTGCTACGCTGACTGGCCTTACTAGAGGTGCCACTTACAATATCATAGTGGAGGCACTGAAAGATCATAGGAAACACAAAGTTCTGGAGGAGGTTGTCACAGTGGGCAATGCTGGTAGGTTAAAGCTCAACAGTCTGGGTAAAACTTTGCTTTGCACATCTTCTCTCTGACCCACAACATGGATTTCACTGGGCACTTACTCTGCTGCAGCCGTCCTCCCTTGGCCTCTTGTCATTTGAAGTTTCATTCTGTGCATGAGTTTAGTTTGAGCCCCAGTACACCTGAAACTTGTCAGTCCCAAACCGTGCCACCTAGAATCCAAACACCCACTGCTCCGTGCGAGCGCGGCACATTTCTCTGTGAAGATGGGTTAGTCAGATCGCTGCTTTCCAGTAATGAATGCAAAGTGTATGTTCATTTGAAATCTAGCGGGACAAAACAAAAATAACTTTCACCTGTAAGGTTATCCTCATTTTTCTGGTCTGCCAAATGCAACCGTAAAATAAATCCTAGACTGCTGATATGCTGACAGCAGAGCCGAGCAGTTGCTCTGATTGCTGGGAATATGCATTCCATTCTAACTGTTCTTTTTCTAGGTTGGTATCCCTGTGTATGATGCCTGTTGTTCTCTCTCCTTTCCAGTGTCTGAAGGAGTGAACCAGCCCACCGATGACACCTGTTATGATACCTACACCGGCTCCCTCTACTCCATTGGAGAGGAATGGGAGCGATTGTCTGAAACTGGCTTTAAACTCTGGTGCCAGTGCCTAGGCTTTGGTAGTGGTCATTTCAGATGCGATTCATCAAGTGAGTAGCTTTTGTCCATCTAAGCACACCTCTCGTCTCCATCTGTAATTAGCCGCCATTGCATGTTTGGCAGATTCAGTCTGTCCCAAACATGGAGCAAATAAATGTACACTGTAGCACACAGAAATGTTTTGCATCATGGAATGACGGAAAACTCCTGTTAAGTGTGGCAGACTTATGCCAAACAGCAGTGCAGTAGCATTTAGTTTGAGTCTTTGCAGGAGACAAAATTCATAGGAGGGGTAGAGGATGAAACCAAGACAAAGCAATTAAGTCTTCCTACAGGGCATGCTTCTACCTAATGTAAATTATGCTTTTTGTATTACAAAGTAAGTGAAGCAACAAGGTAATTTCTGTGCTGTATATAGCTTTGAAAGTAATTACTACCAGCCAGACATTTGATCATAGGTCTACTCATTGTATTTCATCATGTGACACACAAAGTTTCTGTTGTTTTCCCATTAGCAGTGTGAAATGATTATATTCTATTATTGGCTCTTTTAAAAGATTAGTATATAGTACCTTCTTCCTTCCCCATTTTTCGTTTTAATTAAGCTTCCTTTTCATGTAGTTCTGGGGATTCCTTCCTCTGCCCCTACAAGTGAAATGGTTAATTTCTTTCCCCATCCATTCCTTCCTTGAGAAGCTCATCCACCTTACCCAAGTCTAAAATGGCCTTTCCGAGTTAAAAGATCTAGTCTCAAATTGACTGCTGGGAAAAGGTGATTCAGCTCTGGTCATGTGCATAGAATTGTCTGTTTACACAAGCAATGGATTTCTCCTTGGAGCTTACATGGAGGGTCAATGGATTTCTCGCTCCTCCCCTTCGGTAGGACCATGCGGCTTCACAGATCAATTAAGGGAGCGTATAAATTAATCACTTGACTCTTGTTCCTCTGGTTCATTTAGAGTGGTGCCATGATCATGGGGTGAATTACAAGATCGGTGAGAAGTGGGACCGCCAGGGCGAGAATGGCCAGATGATGAGTTGCACGTGTCTTGGGAACGGAAAGGGAGAATTCAAGTGTGACCCGCGTATGTCCCTTTATGGTGTACATGGATGTTCACTCTCCTTTTGAGGCCTTCATCTGACCTGTGCTATTAGAATCTCATTCTTTGTGGCACAGAGTGGGTGGCTGTTAAAGGGGTGCAACATAAATGTGCCCGTTTTACTTGGTGTACCATGGCACTCTGGGGTGGGTGATCAGCAGTGAGGACTGAAGCTAGGATCTCTGGATTTTAAAGTATGAGTGAAAATACCTTCCTCTGTTAGACAAGGCTTGTAGCAGGCTGCTCAACCTGTATGAACATCAGAGGGGAACAGAACAATACATTGAGGGGATGTGGGTTATTGGGGTCTTTCACCTGAAGATTTAAGCGCTTAGCAAATGCAACCAGGAATTAAGCCTCAGTACCCCTCAAAGGCAGAAAAACATCCCTTGTTTGGGGGGTTTGATTTTGGTTTTTTATTTTTATATTTTAAACATGATGAGTAAACTGAAGGCTTTAAATCACATGTGTTGGGAAGGAATTTTCTCCCAGTGCAGATTTGCATAGGCCCTGTGGGATTTTTACCTTCCTCTGCAGCATGGGGCACAGGTCACTTGTTGCTGGATCCTCTGTACCTTGAAGACTTTAAATCATTATTTCAGGATTTCAGTAATAGGTTTAGGGGTCTATTACAGACATGGGTGGATGAAGTTATGGGGCCTGCATTTTGCAGGAGGTCAGATTAGATGATCACAATAGTTCCTTCCGACCTTAGTCTATTAGTCTAATCATTTACCCAAAGCCACACATTGGCAGAATTGGAACTGAGGAGCCCTGGCTCCTGGGTTCTTGCTCTAATACCCCAGGTCTTAATCCTTAAAAGTAAATATACACTATGTGATGGAATCTTGTTTCTTCCTTTGATTCTCTGCAGATGAGGCAACGTGCTATGACGATGGGAAGATGTACCACGTAGGAGAACAATGGCAGAAAGAGTACCTTGGTGCCATCTGCTCTTGTACTTGTTATGGAGGACAGCAGGTAGGCAGGATGAGTCTGGCATGCTCATACCAGTGTGATGAAGCATGATATTGGAAAATTAGGCTTTAGGAGATGGGGTGGTAAATGTAACACTTTAGTATTAGATTGCTAAAACCTGAGAAGTTTAGGGTTAGGTCAGCAGGTACATAAGCAAGGAATGCAGTCACAGGATCTGCCAGTTCTGAAATAAACCCAGACTTGGAAATACCTTTTCCCCAGAAATCAGAGATGAATCTCAGAAGTCAAAGTTGGTTTCCTGAGCCTCTTCCAGCTTTGCAAACACATCCAGTATCCCAGCTAGAGGTTCTCAAACTCTGGCCACAGTTTGGTATGGCTGGTCCCAGAATGTTACTTCTCCTCCGTTCCATCTGCTGAAGTACTTTCCTGACACTTCTTCCATCTAAGCAATTGCTGTAGTTGCTGCGTGGATAGTTACATGTTCAGTAGGCTATATAACTGCCAATGAGGGGGTGGGGGTCACGCAACAATCTCAATGATGAAATGCAGTCCATGCCGTGGGAAGTCTGACTTATTTAAACTAACTCCATCTAGCCCTGTGGAACTACCCCTTTGCCAGAACCCTCTAAGTTGTGAATCAAAGGGTGGCCATATTGGGGGCATAGTCTGCAGAGAGAAAAGCCTGTAGCAAGGGAAGCAGTGATTGGAAATATATGAGGAAAGTAAAGCAGACCAGTCCCTACTCTAACTTTTACCCTCTTCTATTCCCTTGGGGTGTGAACCATCACTGCAGCATGGGTGTCAAACAGAGTAGCTTCAATTTCAGTGCCGTTTCTCCAGGGATGAAGGCCTTTTAGAGTATCTAACGGATGTGTGTTTCTCAAGGGCTGGCGCTGTGACAACTGCCGCAGACCGGGTGTTGAGACAGCCTCTGAAGGCTCTACCGGCCACTCCTTTACACAGTTTTCACAGAGATACCACCAGAGTAGCAACACCGTAAGTATTTCGATTCAGTCTGAGTCTTGAATGGGTGTTACAAACAACTCTGTATGTGTTCTGCATTAACATAAAACCTCTAAGGCCTGATTTCAGCAAACCTTCTCCTCTTCAAAGAATTTAAGTATGCTGGTTATTATGGGACTTAATCATAGGTTTAAGTAGGTATTTTAATCCTTTGCTGAATTGCAGCCCTAAATACTGGTAAGTTCTTTCCAAACCTTCATCTATTATTGGCAAATCAATAGAATGGTCTGTAGTGAGAAATCTAAACAGCTGCAGATCCCAAAGGAGGGCGGCTGCATTTGTCAGCCAAAGTTACTATGTTCCAACACTTTTCTTGTACAGTATTGAGTACTAACTGGTTCCCTGTCCTCCCAACAGAATGTCAATTGCCCAATTGAGTGCTTCATGCCCTTAGATGTACAAGCAGACACACAACATCGACGAGGACAGTAACATCACCACCACCAAAAATCTACCTACCAAGATGACCATCCAAACTGGAGTGATGCTCGCAAAACCAGACCTTTAAGAATGGCCTTCCGCTCTGGAGTCACTTTCCCAGCTTTAAGCTCAACTCACGGCTTCTCCAAGAATCAGTCTTGGTGTGTTTCAGACTTCTCTCATGATTGATAGCATTGTATTGTCTTGCTCACCATCTTGGATACCGTTCAGTATTTTCAATGAAAAAGAGATACTAAATTGTGAATTGGTTGGGGATCAAAATATAATGGGGAGAGATGGAGGGGAAGGCTCCCTTGACATGCAACAAAAATTGAGACTGACATTAATGTTTAGAGGAAGGAAAGTCCACTGAACACTTCTGCTTTTACCTGAGCGTGCAGCAAGCAGTAAGCTAGGGACTGCATACCCCTCACTCCCCCATCACTGTGGTATTTAAAATATGCACAGTCCTGATTTTTTTTCTAAACGATCCTATTTTTCCAACTGTATCTTTGTATCTCACACTGTTATTTATCAATTTTGTTCCCCACCCCTCAAGTGTTTTTATATGGGGAAAAAATGCATTGAAGACACTTAGTATGCAGTTGACATAGAGGAATTTGGTGTAATTATGATCAATGATTATTTTTTATACCGTTTAAGTGCCAAAGCTTCACTACTGTGGAAAGACAACTTTTAATAAAAGATTTACAAACCAAATGTGTGGTCAGTGATTTTTCATTATTGTTGCAGACGGGTGCAGGGAAAGAAAGCATTCAGTGAACTGAAACAGCAGTGCCTTCGGCAACAAGCTGGGACAGCCACCTTTCTGTAGTATAGTTAAAAATAGGAGAATATTTGTTTTCTTAAAGAAAGTAGCAAGGAAATTGTATGGACTGACTGTCGCACTGAGAGGAGAGATCAGATTACCATTGAGTTAGAAGAAACCCTGAAGAGCCAGTATCCAAATCTTCAGGGCAAGGACCAATTAGATGAAACAGACAAAGGATAGGAGACAGAAAGTAGTATTATCTCTGTTTTAAAGATGGGAAACTAAGACACAGAGTTAAGGCCTTGATCCAACCAGGTACTTAAAACATCTGATTGATGAATCACAAATGTTTTAATGGGACTACTACCATACTTAAAGTTAGCCATATGCTTTAAATATGTGCTGAATTGGGGTTCAAGTGCCTTGCCCAGAGTACCAAGGAAGTGAAACAGGTAGGAATTGAACCTAAATTGCTTGAAATCAGGCCTCTGCTTGAGCTACAGACCACCCATACAAAGTAGGCATTTGGGAAGATCAGAAATGATCCTAATTCTTCTCTTATAACTGTTGATGCAGAATAATTTAATGACTACTATCTTAGCAAGGGATGGAAAGGTATAAAACATACCTGTCTTGGTTTTAAAAGAATTTATAGAATCATACTACTTTCTAAATGCACTACCTGAGATAGCAAAGTTAAAAATCAAAATGGAGAATCCAGTTTGTTCAGGAACTCTTGTGAATAAAAGTGATCTTGGTTGGAACTGAGAGGTCACTATTGTAATGCATATAATAAAATAATGGAAGGAATTAATTGTATGGCACCTCCGCAGAAATTCTCTACAATAAGACAAGGCAGATTTAAATATATATACATTTTAAAATAAATAAATGGGCAGCTCTTTCTAAAAAGGTAACAACTGTGGAATATTTGAAGGAATGTTTTGCTGTGATTTTGTTAGTTAAGGGAATGAAAATGTTAACAATTTGATCACACTGATAGCTCTTATTTATTAACGTCCCATTTGTTCTGGAGTAAACTACTTCAGTGGCAATTCTTTGACAGCAATAAAGTGACCAGAACACCAGATGTCACCTAGATCTAATTATGTTTCCTATCAAACAGATTTCTATTTACTGCTGAAAAGATATGGCCCTACTCCACCCTGTTAAGAAATTTGCTGTTTACTAAAAGAGCAGTTTCACAATTGGCTATTCAGTTTAGAATTCACCCTGCAAATTAACACAAATCCAAAAATATCCCTTAAAATTTTTTTTAAGCAAATTCAGTTGCATTGCAATGAATTAAACTAGGAATAATACCCTTCTCTTTGTAGCGCCTGCATTGCAAAAATCTCAAGATCACGATTTATGAGGGAACACCTAATATGAAAGTTTCCCTTAGAATTTCTTGAGCTCAATTCTGCTCTCAACTAGACAGGAGTTGCATTATTCAAGTCATTGGAATTACTCTGCATTTACTTAAAACAGAGCTTGACAAAACCTGGATACCAGCTCACCATGGAGCCCAGAAATTGTAAGCGGGCAGAACGTCCTCTGCCCCCCCGCCCAACTAAAAAGAAGCCACCAGCTCTTTTTTTCCGAGGGGGCGGGGCTTTTGCTCCCCAGACCACCATCCCAAGTGTCCGCTGTGGTGGCAGGAGGGTTTTTTGTACCCCCGTCCACTGCTGCAAGTGTCTGTGACAGCAGCAGGTGGCCCCTTCACCCCCCCCCCCCACTGCTGGTGGGAATGCTGCACCCCAAACTGCTGCTTCTGCATTTGTAGCAGGGTCTTCACCCTGCACTGCCACCAATGGTAGCATTTGGGGGGGGGTCATCATGCCACACACCTAGGCACCCCAGTTTTGGGGCTAACACTTAGACGTGTGGCACATTTGTCGAAGCCTGAGAAATATAAAATGAGAATGGAATTTGGCTTCCTGACTTGGTGAAAATGGCAAAAGACGGCAACTATTTTAATAGATTTCTATCAATCAGACAGCTGAATTGTTGCAGTAGGAATGAGCACCATCCCAATGCTGCTAAAAGCTAAGTAAATAGCTAAAAGATAGCAGCATTAGAAAGTTTTAGATTTCTGGAGAGAATTCATTCTCTTTTAAACTAGATTTCCATGATTGTATCATTTTAAGATGGGTTATTCCTACCCATCCAGATCTCACTCCAGGAATCTATGCCTTTATGACCTCAACTCTAGATAACTTAGACAATAAATCCTGCATCTTGGCAGGGGGTTAGACTAGATGACCTTTGTGGTCCCTTCTAACACTATGGTCCTGTGATTCCAAAGTCAGTGTCCTACCCTGGGGACCAGGCCACATCTTGCAGAAGATAAATGGATGCAGGAATGATATTTTGCATCAGTTGACAATCACACCTGTAATGTACAATGCAGCTGATGACTACTGCAAAACACTAAGCAAAACATCGGTGAGAAAAGTGAACACGTTTTATAAACGCAATCAACGATACCACTGGCAATGTGCTGGCAGGAGCAAATCATCAGCATGTTGGGATTGTTACTTCGTTCGTAGTGCTAAACTTCAGATTTGCACTTGTCTTTCTAATCAAAGTTCAGCACAACAGAAAGCAAACTGCACACTTCTGAGAATGGAAATCGCGCTAGGCAAGACGGTGATGTACGAACTCTGAGCTGAACTCTCTTGGTATGAGAACCACGTACATAAGATTCACACAGACTGGCATCTTCCCTTTGCTCCAAAAAAGCAATTCAACCCTGCCCCTGGGCAAAACACTTCAATAGCAGGATTTGGTGCATTGAAACTGCCTCAGATACAGGACCAATTACATTCTCACAGCAGAAAATGAGGATAATGGATTGGATGCATTGGGAGAAAGCTGCCAGCTCAAAAGAAATCTGTGCAGTTTCAGTCTGTAGCACAGATTTGTATCAATTCATTAAAAATCTGCCTGCAAGGCAGACTTTCGTAGTGTTTCATCCGCTTTTTAATGAACTGGTAAAATCTGGGCTATAAAATTTAACTTGTAAAACAAAGTCACTTTTCCTGAATACACGAAGAATTTGGGTGACAAGACCACACACTCAGAGCAAGAAACCATGAATTTATTTTCAAAAGGAACTAATTTCTTTGCAGGTATCAACTTCTTTTGATTTCACAGCCAGCAGAACCGCCTTTGCTTACTGACTACCCAAGGATACTTATGCCAAGCCTGAAGTGGACCAATGAGAGTGACTTGCAGTGACAGCCTATGGTAGAATCAGTGATGGAAGAGTCGAAGATTGGTGTGAATGAGCGTTATTCCCAGCTCATTGCATGCTTCGATCACCACTTGGTCAGCTGCTGAGCCTGATGGGGCAGCAATAAACTCCACTCCGCTCTGAACAAAGATTTGGAGAAGATAAAGGTTAGCGATGAAAAGCAAAAACAATCAGAAGAATTGTGCCATACGTTTGCAATCTGCTCTTCTAACCTTCACAGCAGCCTCTTGCTATTCTTTAGTTACATGTCATTTTTTAACACTCCTTTAATTCTATAGCTAGCATCACCGGAGGGTATCAAACTCCTTTCCTGGGGGGTACTATAATGCTCTGGAGAAATCTCCCCCGGCATGCCGCAGCGTCAGTTGGCACACTTCAAGCACAGATGGGTGTGAAATGTAGATGCATACCACAATGCACGGTATTAATGAAACAAAGCAAAAACTAACCCAGATGTTTCCTCTGTCACACTGACATCCCGGCCTCACAAGGACCTTACCCGTTTAGCTCTGTCCACATTGTCCCTAAAAGGGAAGAACGCATCAGAGCTGAGGGCAACTGCATCCAGCTGGCCAATCCAGTCCTTCTTCTCTGCATCACTTAACTGCTCCGGGACCACCTCAAACAATGCCTTCCATTTCTCCAGATCCTCACCCTGCAGAAACAGCGTCAGCTTAGCCCAACAGCATTTGCTCTGTTTATTGCTTTCTGGAATATCACCATGCCAAAAGTGGCTTCTGGGCATCCCTCCCAGCTACCTATTAATGTGCGCGAGGTCATTTCTTTTACATTCAAGTTCACCAATGTTCTGTACTCTGGTCTGACTTCGTGCTCTGTTGCTGTCATGCCAGGAATTATTAAATCCTAAGTAAAAACAACGAGAGTCCTGTGGCATTTTAAAGACTAACAAATTTCTTTGTGCGTAAGATTTCCTGGGCTCCAACCCACTTTGTCAGATTCGTAGGTTGGAGCCTATGAAAGCTTCTGCACAAAGAAAGGTTAGTCTTTAAGGTGCCACAGGACTCTCGTCATTTTTTGCTGTACACAGACTAACACGGCTACCCCTCTGGCCCTTAAATCCCAAGTGACTGTGGAAATAGATTACCAACCACCACTTGTGTTACCATCCTGCTCCAGGCTCATCTCAGGGCCATATGCTTTGCTTAGCCTGTGTGTGCTATAAAGTTCCATGTAAACGCAGAACACACACAAACAGGATTTGTCATGAGGGGCTTCATGAACGTCTGGCAAACAGGAGCTTGCCTTATGAATCACCTTTTTCAACTGTACGAATCCACCTCCCGCCCCCTTAAGCAAGCAACTGATGTACGGATGATTCACTAGGTTCCCATTCCGGCGGTGGGGTTTATACTTGAAAAGGGCATATTCTTCACTGTGTGGAACAGCCGGGCTGGCTTGGTTCCGGGAATCCACGCAGCCACACAAATAACCTGCAATCATCCGAGTGAAAACCAAGCCGAAAAAGTTTAAATGCCGGCAACACTCTGAACCTTTTTATTCTCGTTTTCTAAGATTCGGAATGAATGTAGTGCCTGTGGAAATTGCCAGATGAAACAGCCCCACAGAGGAGTGTCCTCTGAACAGGTGGAAAGTCCACGTTCCCCCATGCTGGGAAATCAAGAGGCATGGTTGTACACCTGGCTCTGCCATGTGACCCTGGACAAGTCACTTCCGATCTCTATGCCCCTGCCACCGCCCCTTCTGTTTATATTGGAAGATGTTTGGGGTACAGGGTATGTGTCCCTGGCTCAATGACGGCTTGTGCCTCGCTTGGCCCTTGAGGTCCTACCCAATAACAACAGCACGCCAGCCAGCTCTGGCTGCAGAAGGATATTCCAGTGTGATGCCCACCTGTGTCCATAGGACTGCAGGGATAGTCACGGGCGGGACAATTCGGCTTCCCTAGGAATTGGACAGAGACTGGTATTTTCATAGTTCTCAAATTCTAATGACCTCTGGCCATTAACAGTCTGGGCTCCATGTGACCTGTGCCCACTGAATCCCATTATCCATCCAGTCCTCCAATTTCCCCCACCATACAGAATGACTGCAGGAGACAGACAGGGGGCTTTGGCCCCACCTGGGTTTCTGGGGCTCCGATTGCCACACAAGAAGCATACCCAGTGAGGTGGGGCGTTCCTTGCACTCAAGAGTGGAAAGGACACAGCCCACCCCGGACGGATGCTCAGGAGCTCTGATGCAAGACTGGGATGAGAGATGGAAGGGGAGAAAACGGGGTCAAAGGAGGAGACCACCCTCAAGAGTCAGGTATCCCTGCCCCAGTGTATTAATTAACGCTAATCCCACAAGAAGGATTTCTAGCCTTGCTTTGCAGAACTTCCAGGCTTGTCTTTAGGGAAAACCCTCGTGTTTTACCTCGCCGATGGTCCCGGTGACGTACTGATCAATGGCGTTGGAGATCTCCGCTCTTTTCACGCCGGCTTTGAACTTCATGGAGAGCACCTTGGGGTGGTGTCTGAGCCACCAATGGTTTGCCTTGTCGCCGGCCAGACGCGTGCAGTGGATTCGGGACTGTTGGCCTGCACCCATGCCAATAACCTGAAGCACAGGCAGAACACTATAAGTAACAACCAAAGCACATTTCTGCACACCGTGCTCTTTATCAAAGCAACACGAGTTCCAGAGCTATTATAAACAGACAAACTGCCTTCTGGGAGTCAGCTGTTCCTGTCCAAAGGAAGAGAAAGGCCTGACGGTCCACCTCCGGATGGTCATGAGTGCTTCACAAATGCCAACACCTTCATCCTGCAACTTGCATATGGAGCAGACCCCAGAACGTATGACTTTAAGGTAGCTCAACTGGGTTGTGTGGGGGCACCGGGGTCTATCTGTGCACAACAAGAAGCAGGATCAGGACCCCCTATAACCAGAATTGGCTCCAAGTTGAGCAAACTGGTCTCTGCCCATAACATCTTTACATCTCTCTCAGGTTCAACTATGTACACCCCACCCCACACACATTAGTACCATTCTCTTTTTTTATTAAATTAACATTTTCTAGCACAGGCATGAAATTTGTGAGCCACTGTCACCATGAGGATGTTTGGAGTATCTCACCCATCCGACATACACATACATGCCCTGTTCCTATTTATTATTTGTCCTACTACAGCACCCAGGAGTCTTCATCATGGACCAGGACTGCATTGTGACACGAGCTGAAGAAATGGACAAGCATAATTCAGGAAGTAAAGCTGAACAAGCATTGGCATGCACCTTCTGCCAAGGGAGTTAAATTGTCACACCAGAAAAAGGTTTCAAGCAGTTCTGGCATTCATTTATAAAGTTCTCTGTCTGGTTCAGGAATGAACAGGGCTGGTGAGAGATTCTAGCTATCCCACCTGTTCTTGGGAAGAGAATTCAGATTTGCATCTGGACCATCTCCATGGGTTTAATCTTTCAAGGTGCCCAGATGCCACTGGGATTGGCCTGGGATAAATAACTATGCAAATTAGATGCAAGCTTCAGAATGTTCCAAAAAAGCCCGAGTCAAGTCTGATAAGGAGGAAAATCAAGTATTCTGTTTGGACGCCTGGTCTGACAAAATCAGGGCACAACTTGAAACATCAAAGCTTTGCAGCTGTCAGTACATTTCCTATGCTCCCATCTGCCAGAAAGCAAAGGATTTAAAACCAGTTGCATGCCATATGCAGCTCTTTAGTGCAGCTAGATGACGCCAGTGATTCCAGGCGCACGTACAGCAGTCTCTATGGCTAATTGTAAACCACAACCTTTAGAAGAGAGGGGAAGATATTAAAAAACACCCCTTAAAGGACGACACTGCTGAATTCCCCCCAACCTAGAGGGCCAGTCGCACTTTTGTGACACATCTTTTCTCCCAAGTCCTGCAGCTTACAGACCAGCTGGCCCCTTTTGCTTTTAAAGCCCCAGCGTGCTTTAGGGTGGGCATGTCGCTCGTGCCCCAAGGAGCAGGCCCCCTGAAGATGAGGTAAGCTCCTTGTTCTAAAATTTTGCCTGCTCCACAGTGCAGAAACATTGGTGTCATGTTTTCACACCTCAGTGACTTTAAAACAGGTGTCCCTGGAGTGTGTGTAATGCTCCCCCAGAGAGCATGCTGGGAGTAACATGGAGCAAAAAGCTGCATGACATCTGGACACAGCACAAAATGACTGGCTAGATTTTAATGGATATGTGCATTGGCTGTCCTGCTTGTATGTGTGTTTTAGGTATTAATATTGGCCCCATCATTGTAGTATCTGAGCATCTCACAATCTTCCATATACAGCTCCTGACCACATGCCTATCAGTGCTATTATTCTGATTTTACAGAGGGGAACACAGTGCCTAATGTCCATTGATTTCGGGTGCCTTGTGGATGGGTTATTTTCCTCACACTGGAGGGGAAATGGTTAACGGAGGCTGGAAAGGCCAGTTAACCCACCTGGAGAGTGAGGCAGGCCTATCGAAAGATGCAGCCCAGCTGTGGAGAAGAAGGGTGGGGGGGAAAAAAGAGAGGATGTCTGGAGCAGGAGCTGTAGGGAGGGATCGTACAACTCCGCAGTGACTGTTCGTAGTGGGAAGCCCAGAGGGGAACAGGAAGGAGCCTGGAGGAAGCCCAGTGGAGGTGGGACAGTGGGAAGACACAGGGTAGGAGCAAGGTCCTGTGACTGCCCTGACACAAGGGGATGGCCCAGAACCCTAAGGAGAAAGCCTGAAAATAGACAACTGGGGGGAAGGAGTCCAGGGAGCAGCAAGATGTCTGACAGAGCAGAACATGGCTGCTCATCCTAGGGTCCTCAGACTGGAAGCCAGTGCAGCAGATGGACCTGGGGTTTCCCTACCAGCCATAGGGAAGATGGCTCGAAGCCCCCTGACAAAAGAACAATTCAAAGCCCTGAGCAAAGGGGCTGTAGGGACCCAGATGCCAGAGCTGGGGGCCGAAAACCAGACGTAAGAATTGGGGTGACTGTTTGTTGGGTTTTGTTATCCCACAAAGAATGGGACTAAACAGGACCTGGCTGGAGGGCCAAGTCGTGAGAAGAGAGACCACCATAGGACCAGAGTGACCACCAGCTAGAGGATGGAGCTACTGCGCCACGCCCAGCTACGGGAGGGGTGAGCCACGGGTGAGTCCACTCTTCTACATGCCTACATATCTTGGAGCAGCTAAGCCTGGGTGACTTGTCCATGGTTGCACAAAGCCTGTGGCCAAGCAAGGAGCTGAACTGAGGGTCTCGCAGCCTAGTGGATCCAGTGGCTAGAAACTGAAGCCAGACACAAAGACTGGAAATAAGGGATAACTGTTAGCAGGGAGGGTAATTAACCACTGGAATCACTTATTAAGGGTCGTGGTGCGTTTGCCATCACGGGCCATTTGTAAAATCAAGGCTGGATGTTTCCTAAGAGAAACCCTAGTCCCGCCAGGAATTATTTCAGGGACACCCTATGGCCTGTGTTACGTAGGTCAGCTACTACAGTGGTCTCATCTGCTCTTAGAATCTCTCATCACCCTGCCTCTCCCCTTCTGTCTCGTCAGTGGCCACATAGCTTATTAAGCATGATGCCCAGATACAGATGCATTTTGAGAAGTCTTATTAGCCCTCTGGCCCCAGGTGAGTAAGCTTTGTTTCACTGAACAAGGAAAACACTACCCAGCCCCCTTCATTTTCATCGCCACAGCAGGGTAGTGGACTAGATCCTGTACTAGGGCCCGTAGCTTCTCATGGCAGTTTTGCATGACGGAGCTGGGCACACAAAAGCAGAAACCCCTCCTTCATATTTTCCTCCTGCTGCCATTAAGGCGAGATTGACGAGATAAGCAGACCTGATAGCTTGGAGGACTGCTGTGGAAACATTGCCCCAAGGCTCTTAGCTCTGGCCAATGCCTCTGACTTTCCAACTCAGCTAAACAGCAACAGATGTTAAAGCTCTCAGTCCCAGGCTGAGTAGAAAGAAATGAATCATTTGCCTTTTCATTCATCAAGATGCAATCACTTCGCCGCTTACCAGAGCTGTCAAACGTGCCACAGGACACCCTCCCGCAAAGAGTAAATGAAAGACCCAGACAATGGTCTTTCTTGGGGCTGATGCCCAAAATCATTTGCTCATAGTTTAACTTATTGCTACTGTGTTTATTAAATCCACAGAGTTGAGCATTTGCAATGTTACTAATGTCAGGATATGAAGTAACAATACCACCACCCAGGTTTTTTTATGATGCTTTTCCTTAGTACCTCTAAAAACCCTTTATAAAGTATGACCATTTTACAGATGGGGAAACTGAGTGAGTGGCCCGAAGTCACCCAGCAGAACCAGGAATAGAACGCAGGTTTCTTGAGTCTCAGTCCAGTGCTGTTGCCAGAAGGCCACAAATAGTTAAAATATGCCATTTGCTCAGTGAGCAGATTGGCCCTCATTGCCCACCCCTACTCCCACATTCACCCCAGGAGGCCCCATTCCCATCAAGAGAGCCCTGATTTGCCCTGAACCCTGATGAAATCAGTAGGGCTCTACCTGGCCACAGGGAACTACCTATGGTTGATGCAGTTTCAGGATCAGAGCTTTAACTTTTTAATTTCCCAGGCGACTTATGCAGCCTGGCTAAATTAAGAGATCTACTTTCATAACTCGAGAGTCATTCTGAGTAACAAGCAAAATCTAATGTTCTCTTAAAGCTTAGCTTATAAAGAACATTGCAGCATATATATTCCCAAGGAGACAAAATGAAAGGTTATAGCTGAAAAACATCTACAGTATTTTTTTTTTAAATTAAGGTAAACGGGCCCATTTTATGTTTAAGATACTTTGTACAGAAAGGGGGGAGTTTAATTGCCAATTTTAATGTAGCAGTAATCATAACACCCAACTCTTATATCATGCTTTTCATCAACAGATCTCCAAACGCTTTACGATAGTAATGTATTAATCTTCACAATGATTCTGAAAGGTAGGATGCGCTATTAACCAAGGTGCCATTAGGGGTTTATTTGACAAAGAACATATACTGGGATTACATCTTATTTTGTTTCTGTATGGTGTGTGTTGGGGAGGAGGGAAGCCTGAAAATTGCTTTTTTTTTTTTAAATTTAAGAAATGCTGGTTCTGTCTCACATGGTTAGTGGGATGGTGACATCACAACAGCAAACAACTGAGAGGAGAAATGACGTTTAGTTAGTCTGTTTAAAATTCTATGGTAACATTTAAATGCAATGCCTAATGAACATTTGGGCGAAAGATATTTTTGTTAAAGATTTATATCCCACCCACTCATTTATGGTGTGACATTTGACAACACACAGGAAAGCCCTCTCCCTATGGTAAGTCTTCCATCAAAATCAAGGAAGACCTGACTTCCTTACACTCCTAAGTGAAAAGACAAAGAGAATAAAAACCTCATTTTTATAAAAAAAAACAAACCCTACTTCAAAGCA
The DNA here is from genome assembly GCA_007922175.1 of Pelusios castaneus. NCBI lineage: Eukaryota > Metazoa > Chordata > Testudines > Pelomedusidae > Pelusios > Pelusios castaneus. The sequence goes on along the minus strand of ML685817.1, from coordinate 11,280,631 downwards.
GCAAAAAAAAAAAAAAAAAAAAAAAGCTTTAAAATTATATCCTACCCTTTGCAGGCTGCCTTTAAATTAACCACTCAGGCACTGTCAGGACATCAAATGTGAAACCCATTCTCACATCCTAAAGCCTTCAAAGGCCTTTATCAAATTAGTGATCAAAAATAAAAAGATTCCTCTTAAAAACCTAGACAGAAGATTTAGAAACAAATGATTCAGGCCCTGATCCTGCAAACCTTTACCAACACGAATAAAATCATTCAAGTGCTTAAATCTTTGTAAGCTTCATTCACTTGTTGTGAAAAGACCCTGCGATTTTGCTTCCACAGACAGCCATATGAGAGCTACAGAACTAGAGCTACTCTTCCGTGTTACAGTGTCTAAGACATCTTGTCTATACTTGTTTAATAGCTTCCAATATACCAAGTGATTTTACACTAGCTGCCTGCCACACTCCCCTAAACAGTCTGCTTTGCTTACCTGCCCATTCTTAGCGTAGCAAACTGAATTGGACTGGGTGTACTTGACAGCGATGGTAGCAACAATCAAATTTTGGATGGCAGACTCAGGCAGCTGAAACGACAGAAAGCAACAATGAATGCACCACTTAAATAACTGATTTATAATGCTCTGCAATTGGCTATAAACCTGAAAACCCAAACCCCCTGCATGGGCTATATAACATCAGAGCAAAATAACTGAACATTACCAGTGAGCTGGTTAACTACCAATGTCATCCGTTCTTGTAGGCCGAAACCAACCCCAAACTCAGATCTTGATAGCTAAGTGACTGCCAGTCAAACACTGGCCTTAATCCTAAAAACACCCATATATTTGCTTAACTTTACACAAGAGAGCAGTCCAGTTGAATTCAATACTTACGTGTACAAAGCTAAACTTGTGTTTACATATTTGCCAGATCAGCTGGAAATGTGCTGTCAATTTTATTTTACACACATTCTGCTACTAATTTGTTAAACTGCTTCCCATTTACAATTTTTCTCATCTCATTTAAAGTATCTGAGTACTTCTGATACTAAAGTAATAGGTCTGTTACTTAAAAATGAAAAAAATTAGGACAATCAAATTTAAATATACGTAACTAACCGCCCATTGGTGATGTGTAAGCCACCCCTGTATGGAACAGAAAAATCTAGTAGTTTACACAACACAACGGAAACAAATTAGACTATTAAACAATGACTCAATGAAACCACAATGGTTTCTTACCATATGGCTGTGGAAATTAAAAGAGGTAACTTCCTATTTATAATCTTTGTAATCAGCAATAAAGAGCTAGATCCAGCTCATCTTATTCAGGCAAGTATTTACAACAAACGCAATGACTGTACTTGGATGAGCAAATTTTGCTAAAAACCACTTCACGTCTACCTGAACATCTTGAGGTGGTCTCTTACAACAGAATTTCTCTTCCTTTCCTGACTGGAGCACACCAGCTCACTCAATCTTCAAGCTCATTTCTCACTAATTCTCTTACACTTACATTTTTGTTTTTGCTAACAATGTTCTTGAACAGTGACCGATCAATAATGCCATTATTCCTCTTCTGCGTGAGATGCAACCCAAAGATGGTTCGAATCTCATTTTCATCTGGCTCGTAATCAGCGTCCATCTGAAAGCAAACAAATAGAAAGCACTGCTTCATGCTCTTTGAATTTTTCTGATCCAAACTTCCACAATGACCCATTCTAGCCTGATTTCCAGCAATAGTTTACCTTTAAAAAAAAGTGCATTTTGAGCTGGTAACAGGACAGGATGCCAAATCCAGAGGTCGTACCAGCAAATCGGAGCACCAATTCATCAGCACTAAAACATGAAGTGTCACTTTAAGAGAGACAATAAGTGCCAGGAATATGCACACTAGATGGTTAGACACAAAGGGCTGGACTTTGATCCACGTTCAGAAAGGACCTGACCCACACAGAACTGACAATGGAAGAGGGCAGTCATCTCTGTAGACTTCCCCCACCTTTACAGAAGGCATACATGGAGTGCAGCCTGCCTTCTGTAGAGAAGCAGGACTTGGGGAACAGGTGCTGCCCTTCCATTCTAACATTATGTCAGAAACCAAGCGTAAGGTCTTAATTGGAAGGAATGTGGCGACTAGCAAAGATTGATTCTCTCGCATATTAAAAGGTTTACCAGTTATCCCTGCATCCTTGCGAAACTAATTTACTTTGGAAGGAAGCAGCCTCCAAGATGGCCTGTAATTTGATTCCTGCTTGCCTGGAGCACCTGAGCCATCTTCCAGCGCTCCTTTGATAGTAACACTTGAACCCTCCTCTCCTCTCAGGCTGGAATTTTTTTTATAGGGTGCTACTTAGTTTCTTAGCTCACCTGTGCATGTCATCTGCTCCAAGAAGAACTCGGATAGGAGCTAGATGGATTCTTTGGTCAAAGTATAAAAACTCCTAGGGAATCCACAGTCAAACCGCCAGAATTTAATGTCACAAAGCAAATTCAGATTCAGCTGTGATTCTCAGCATATATGTGCAGGGGGCATTGGGATGGTTATTTACCAGGGAGTGTCATATTAAATAGTTGACAAGTTCTTTATCAACATAAGATGGAATCGTGTATTTTCAGTGAGTCTAAATTGTATCTGCAACATGATTATTATTCCTCAACACATTTTTTTTTAAATGGCTTGCTGTTGTCTTTGGTTGTACTGAGAGATTGATCCTAACATGATCACCGAAGCTATTTTGTTGTTTTAAAAAAAAGTTGTGTGCCCCGATGTAACAAATTGCTCCATATGGGCATCTCAACGAATTTCACAGATGGGGGAGGAATTGGTGAGTAGCAGGAACAGATAGGGAAGGAGAAAAAGGTTTTGAGTGAAGTGGAGAGCAGTCCAGAAATTTTGTTTCTGTAAAGTACAGTTGCTAATGTGCATATCATTACAAAAATCAATGACTGTGTTATGAAAAATATCCTATTTATTATAAGCATTCACTATATCTTCGTGGACACGCGACTCTATACAATTCTAGACCATTTAGGAATCCACACCCAATGTGAATCAAAACCCAATTAACCTCAATGGGAGCATTCACACGCTCTTCAAGGGCTTTGGAGCCTGACCGTGTGACATTCTAGTGCTGTAAACCCTGTGATTTGTACAGAAAGTATTTCCAAGTGGTATGGGAAGAGGCCAACAGAAAAATAAGTTTATAGTGAAAATGGAGCTGAGATGGCACTTTGGGAGGCTGAGAAGTCTACATGAAGAGACCTCAAATACCATGAAATATGTAGAACACCCACCTGGAGGATACAGTAGCCTCCATTTTTCTTTCTGGAGAGGATTTTGAAAGCTTCCTCCTCATAACCAGGAGCCACCACACCATCAGAGACCTGAAACACACACATAGTATTAGAAATGTATTTAGAGACCTGATCTGAGGCTACGGATTTCAACAGACAATGGATGAAGACCTAAGGACTCAAATTTGCAAACACACTTGCAAGTAGCATTACAAATCAGAATAATCCCTTTAAGGACAACAGAATATTCACATGCTATGTTGTTGCAGGATTCAACCATACGGATGGATGGGTGCCACAATGCCCATCGGAGCATGTGTTTTTCCCCCGATGTCAATGGAAACACATCTTGCACAGAGACTTCCTACAGGTGAATCCATTCCTACATCTCTTATAGACAGGTTTCTTGTAATGGGATACTGGAAATATTTTACCTACTGCACAGAAGTGAAGTTTGTATCACATTTTCCTTTGAGCATCTCTGAAATTCAGGGGGATCAGTAAAAGTTCTGGTACCTTTGTGAATCTACCTGCCTATTTGGGTATCCAAGAGAAGCTTTTCTGATGTAGGCAGGGTTTCTTTTTTAAAAAATGTCTACCGCTTCCCTACACAACAGAAGTGATATGTACACATGAAGCAGCATCGTTTGTACCCAGGCTCTGACTCTTCAGAGACAGGCAGGCAAAGAAATCCCTATTTCAAAATCATTCACTGTTTCAAACTCTGATACCTTGAGGGCAGAAATAGCAACTGAATGGAATTAAAAACTGACAAGCAATTCATTTTCATCAAGACCATAAAGTGATACATTGCCTTTTCCTTCCTACTCTGCTTTCTTCTTAAGTAATCCCTAGTGATACAAAACACAGCTAAGAACAAACACGAACACTGTTTGGTTAAATATTAACTTTGACTGATTTAACTTCACACTCAGAGTTGTCATCAAATCTAATAACTGGTAATACACAGTAAAAATAATTAGATGTCCTATACGTTTGTAGGCTCTGTCAATTGGTGGCAGCAATCTATAAATGCATTCTTTATTCCCAGATAGAAGTAGGCAATCAGTTGTAGAAACTATTAGGAATATTGTTCCATCATAGCTGTTAAATCACCTATTGCTACAATGCAATTGAGGGGTGAGTGACAGATGAAGTTTATGATCTTATGTTGAAAGTGCAGGGTTTGACCGTTCAGTTTTCACATCTGCCACCACTGATTCCATATGAGCCACACTTTCAACAACAGCTGGAAAAAAGATCAAGACGGGTACAGATTCTGCAAACTGGATATTACATTACCTGAATGGACCAATAAATAAAAATGAGTAAAATGGACAGAAACAAAAATGGACCAACAAAAAACATCTGAATGGAATTGCCATTGCAACCAATGAGTTCACCAAGAGTTCTGCACATTTCAGAATAACTTGCCGTCCTTTTACTAACCTCTCTGGAAATGATTTTAGCAGTAGGCACATCACAGATATCAGAGAGAGCGATGAAGTCACCAAATGAAGACATCCGATCAGCCCCTGCAAAATAACATCAAGAAAATGATTCATCTGCAGTGTGCATGCACACACCTTCACGACTTAGTTTCTTTCCTCAGAGAGTTTGCAAATTTCATCACAAAGCAGAAGAAAGGGACATGTTAGACTTACAAGGAAGGAAAAATCTAAGCCAAACTCTCTGCTACGCAAACACATCTTAAAATATTTCTGTAGGTTAGTATTTCCCTACTCTGCGCTCTCACTAACAAAGCTTCTGTAATTGATTTCTTATATCACACTGACTTTTCTAAACAGAATCAGACACAGACTTGTACATAACAGTGATTTTGTATTTTATGTTTAATGAATCAACGGTCATTAAAACCAGGCACATCAGGTGACATTATGGAGGTTCCCCCTCAGCAAGACCAATGCTCTACAGTCTTAGCCTGCAACGACGTAGCCATTCTAACCACGTCTTCTCTAGTGACAGAGAATGCCAACCATTTCGTAGTATTTTTAAATGAATTACCACCAAGGTAATCTAAAAATTGAGGGGAAAAATGGGTGTGAGCCAATTATTTTCGTTTAAAATTGAGATTTTATCTATCATAGTTTACCTGGAATGTGACGGACAAAGAGAACGAGCAAAATGATGTTAAAATATCAAGAGGGGTTAAAGGCTTTTTAGCTGTCTTTTTTTCTGAGTGTCTGTTTCTGTTAATGGTTTAAACTTAAACATAAGAAAAAATTACTTTGTGAAAGAATCAATGGGATCCCACCCAGAGTTAACATCTGAGAGCTTCCATTCCAGTTCTCTGGTTATCCAATTTCTTCCGGGAAAAGCAGAAAAGAGATTTCTAAGATGTTTAAAGTGAAAACAAGCTGCACTTTTGTACACTGAAATCTTTTCAGGCTTTCCTTCTTCAAAGGAAAAGAACAACCCCAATATTTTGTTCCTCTCTCTTGATCACCTTTAAGGATTAGGTGAACTAGCCAAACTCACTTTGTTTGTGAGTCAGCCCTGATTTGAATCCAGGTCCCTTGAGAGGAGAATGAATTATGCATTAATCAACAGACCCTTATGGAGAAAAGCTAAAAAAAAAGAGGTACCAGGATCCTCTACACATCACCATAAACTTGCAAAGAAAAGAACCTATGAACCACACAGCATATTGTTAAGGGGCAGGCACTAATGGTCTTCTCAGCTCTTTGCCTGAGTTATTTTATTAATTGCCTTCCCACCTCTTGCTCGTGCATACGCAGTTGCCAAAGGCGTCAGGGTTGCGTGCAAATCATACACCATACAGGCCTGTGCTTCTTCCACTGTGAGCAGCATTCCAACAGCAGCACCTGGTGGACAAACCGAGAAAAGTCAAATTCCAAAGGGGTAGCTGTGTTAATCTATTGTAGAAAGACAACAGAGTCTTGTGGCACTTTTAAAGACTAACAGATTTATTAATCGCATGAGCTTCCGTGGGAGAAAATCCCACTTCGTCAGACTCCAGTGGAAGAACAAAATGAGAACTATGTTCCGCTCCAATGCCTTCACATCAGCACAGCTGCCAGTGACTTTTAAAAGGCGAGAGGACAGACATCGCAGTGACATTAAAAAAAAACAAAAGAGTGCCTTAATTTCTTCAATAAGAAGAAAGTCAGTAAGATCCTCTCTTACCTGCAGGACTGACGTGTTTGAATGAGGCTGCTGCAGGGATGTCTAAAGCCTGCTTGAGTTCTTTCACCAGCTGCCAGGCATTCAGAGCATCGCACAGGTTGATAAACCCAGGGGATCCATTCAGAACTGCACACAGATCATAAATACACATTAAAGCACGAAGGCCCTCTCTCCAAGGAGCCTGAACACTGAGGACACATTACGTTACATTTAAACTGCTCCCTACTGCTTAGAACCAAACAGTGGAACAAGTCTACCACCCCTTTCTTTTAAACACACTAAGCACGTATATGGAAAGAAGGAACTCTCTTTTGCCCAGCTGCCTGGGATATCACACAGCATTAACTGTACAGAGCTAAGCACAAAACATAAGGCCAAGGTTCTACATGACTAACACAGAGGAAGGATATGCTTGGATTTAATTCCTGACGCTGCCACAGCCTACCTGTGTGACTTTGGGCAAATGTGACGGGGTGTGCCTACCCCACACCAGAGTCAAAGGAAGTAATCCTGAATGATGGGCAGAAGAAATCCCGCCCCTTAGACCACGCTGAGCATGCTCTAACTGTTGCTATAGTATAAAAGGGGGCAGCCCAGCTCATTCAGGGCTGAACACAGAGGAGGAAGGATGCTTGGTTGAGACTCCAAGCAGGGAGCTGTTACAACCCCAGCTAAGGAAACTGGAGGGAGCAGTACTGAATGGGGACCCCAGAAATCCCTGAAGAACCATGGAACGTCGCCACCAATAAAATTATAAGACGTAGCCCAGGGAGATGGAACAAGTAATATCTCCTGCTCAAGACCCATCAGTGTGTTGCAGCAGGATCCACGCTAACCAGGGGGACTGTTGGCTAATTGTTCTGTTGGCTAATTGATTTGCTAGGAAATCAGCTTCCCACTCCTGCGTGAGTCTCTTAAGAGGTTCTTGACTGAAAACTAAAAGGAAATGTGAGCCATTCAGTCCACTCCTTACTAGCTTATTGAATATGTGCGAGGCATGAGAGCCAGAACTTCTGGTCCGTAACCTGCAGACACTAGTATGTGACAAAAAAGGAGCTAACCCCACACTATGTGAGGGTTATCCAGGGAATAGGGAAAGGAAAATATAACTGCAGCAGAACACTCTCTGGAGAAGCACTGAACAGAAGCACTCTCTATATGAAAGAATCAGCTAAGGGGAAAAATGAATAACTGCTGGGTGAAATTTTGGAACAGCAAAAGAGTGGAATGGGGCTAATTAAGATGAGGACGACAGAAAGCATTTTCAGAAACAGTAAGTTTTTCTTCCTCAGTTTTAGTAGTAAGTTAAGACTGAATTACAACAGCTAATTTTGGCTTTCTGCACTGACTTCAGTGAAACTGAGTTGATCTATACAGCTAAGAATCTATCCTTTAATAGGAAATTACAGTAAATCTTGCAGAAACAGACTGTAGACACTGATTTTCCTCGTGAGCTACTGTCTCTCATTTGGTTCATTCCTTTAACTGTACGGCACTTCCTACTCAACAACAAGCTGTTCACTAGAGATCTTTGCTGTGTGTCATTTGGACTAAGCAACGGCAAGACATTTCAATCCCAGGCAAACTTCAGGCCACAAAACAAGTCTGCTACTGTAATGGAAACAAATCTCTTTCAAACTGAGGTGCAAAGATGGAAAGTAATTCATCACCCTCCTGTGATACAGGCACGTCATCCTGAGCCTTTTTGAAACCAGAACAGGGATAGCCATCCAAAACTTTTGCCTTTCCTGCATTATTAACAATTTTACCATCTCCACCTAGTAACGGCATGACTCCATTGCTAGGTTTCTATATGTTCCACTATCATGTGGATAGGAGAAGAAAACTGCTGCAGAAAAACTAACTGGAAAAGCATTAAAGAGAAGCGGGCTAAAGAATCTTAATTAGTTGGAAAAGTAAAAATAAAAACTAAGAACCAAAAGTCCTAAAAAGAACACGCTAGACATTCGGTTATGCCTGATGCTAGGGAAATAAATACCTATACGGCCCTAGGATCAGGCAGAACCAGTCGAGCACCAATCTTATTCCCCCTGGGCTTCTCATCGCCCTGCAGTGGAGCAGCTAAAACTGCATCAGCAGCCACCAGGAGAGCTGCTGACCAAGGGACAACAGCTTCCCAGTGCACTCCTGCCTCACACCCACCCACAGCTTGTCCTGAGGCCGCAGCGGGGGTGCTGGGTGGTGGCACCCCCTCTTGATTCCCTTTTAAAAAGGATACAGTTCAGAGTGACCTCCCCAGTTCAGAATCAAACCCACATTTTCCTGCCAGTCCCCCTCAAGGGCCACAGGCTGAACCCAGCTGCTGCAGCTCAACCCATGCTGCAGCCTTACCAGTCAGAGGAAGCTTCGGCTTCAGTGTGTAGAGCTGAGCCGGGATCTGGTGGGGGTTCATGCCATACCGCAGAGGAAGCTGGGAAACCCCCTTGCTGTACTCTTTCCTGAAGTAATCTGAGATAGCTGCATCGTACTGAGCCGTGTGAGTGAAAGCCTGAAGACAAAACAGGTGAGACCGCTGGGTGTCCAGGATGCATATTACAAAGGGAGCACAAGTCTGTTCTAAAGAAAGTTCTGACCTTCAGGGCCAGCTGGCGTCTGCTTTCCAAGGAGGTGTCTTTACTGCTAGATGTCTTCATCTCTTCAGCGACTGAGGGATAATCGGCAGGGTCACACACTACAGTCACACGAGCGTGGTTCTTCGCAGCAGCACGGAGCAGGGCTACTCCTCCTTCAAAAAACCCATAGGAATGTAACATTTCTCTTCTGCATCCAAAATACCAGGAACCCCACATCTTAAGGTTGATACCCTCCCACTTAGGATATCCCAGCTCCTTTCTCTACTAATATTCTCTGGTGCTTGCCCTTTGAGGATCTCAAAGCCCTTTGCAAATAGTAATAGTTCTGTATGTAAGCGCTGAGACCAACTGCACTCTGATCACACAAGGCGCCTGGTCCTTGCAAGAGATGTCCTTTCTCTTCATGAGACATCGAACACTGATGCTGCGTTAAAGGAAAAGCGTGTCCTGTTAGGTTGTAACTAACAAGAAGAGCAGAACTACGTAACAGAGAGAAATCCACATTTCCCAACTCTACTCAGATGGCACCAAATCAAGCGTCCTACTCAATTTCATCAGGGAGCAAACTGGGCACAAAGACAAGCCCCTACATTTGTAATTGCACCTTGCAGTGGAATTATCTGTGATCCTCTTCATGGTTTAAATTGCTTAGTTTTCCTTCCCCAAAACCTCTATTTATTTTTTATTGCATTGCCATGTGCTACAGGGAGACACTTAATTTGCTCCGCACAAGGCAAGAGTCCGGCCAAGAAGAATGCTGATTCTAAACGACACCTTTCCATATACACATGGTGCTTCTGTAAGTCAGGCTGCACTATTCTCATCACTTAGATAGAATGAATCCAGGTTCCTGTAATTTTCACTACTCTATTCCTGAAGGATCATCCCCATTTCACCCTGCCATCCAAATTTCATCAACTTGGCAACCGCCATAACAGTTTGCCAAACAGGCATGGCAATTTGAATGAACTGCAGTAACACTGTGGTACAGATCAATCAAAGAAGCACTCAGAGAGTGACAATATTATTCTGACCACCGGAAACTTTTATGGAAGCATGAAGTCCTCCAGAAAGAGGGACCAAAGTTGCTAACAGACCAGATCAATTCCTTTAATTAGCTATCCCTTTTGCTATAACTATCATATCAGTGAAAGGTTTGTTCTCACTGTTCCCCACGGACTTACCGATGTCTATGTTTTCAACTGCCTCCTGTACAGTGACATTTGGAGAAGACACAGTCTTCACAAAGGGGTACAGGTTACAAACCACAACTCTGGAAAGCAAAGGGAAAAGCTTGAGTTACTCATCAAGAAGTAGGGTAGTCAAGTGGAGCTCAACTGTTCCCTTAACACAGCCACTGTTCTTTCCTCATGTCCTGGTTTCTGACATGGGACCAGCACAACATCCTAAACTCAAATCTGTGCCTCTCCAAAGGAACTGGAGATTGATAAAACTCATAGGGTGCGTCTACACTTGTAAATTAAGTCGAGGTAAGCAGGTTTACGTTGACTTAATTTACTCTGTGTCTACACTTGAGTTTCCTTAATCCGATTTAAGCAGTTCCTTAAGTTGAATTAAGGAAAAGTCAGTTTGAATTAGTAAAACCTCGTTTTACTTCGAACTAACCCCTATTTCAAAGTAGTTAGTTCGAATTAAGTCAATGTGGCCATATTAGTTCGAACTAACTGCTTAGTCCAAACTAACCAGCACATTGAGCTTAATGCAACTGACTAATTCGAACTAAGCAACTGCCATGCATGGCACTTGCTTAGTTCAAACTAAAATTCCAGGGGGGGCCATGCTAGTTCAAATTAAGTTAATTCGAACTAACTAAAATTAGTTCAAATTAGTTAGTTCGAATTAACTAATTCTAACTAACTTTGGTAAGTGTAGACATAGCCATAGATTCATATATTCTAAGACCAGAAGCAACATTGGGATCAACTAATCTGATCTCTTGCATAACTCTACTCACAGGACTTCCCTGTGTTAATTCCTGCTTCAAGTACCACAGTTGTTCTTGAACTACAGCATCTCTTTTAGGAAAACATCCCACCTTGATTTAAAAATCTCCAGTGATGGAGAATCCACTTGGCAAATTATTGCAATTTTTTTTTTAGCTCTGAGTTAATTATTTTTCAATATGGCCTTCATGAACTTTCTTCTCCCAGACAATTTTAATTTGCCATTTCCTATTTATTTGGGTCTCACCATATTTCTAATAACCTTTCCTACCCTTCATCATGTCTTTTCACTATCTTCATGAAGAGCCACACATTCAGCTGGTATAGCCAGCCTAACTGCTCCAGTGACTCTGTGGTCTCTAGTATTTTACCTATGCAAGACAAAACAGTAAGCCATTGCATTTACTATCCTGCCTACAATAACTGACTTCAGTGGTGCCATGCAAATAACATCAGCTGAGGATCAAGTCCCATATGTTTTAAGTCAGTTAATCAAAATTGGATATAGTGAGGGTGTATCATTGCTTACGGACACACACAGCAATGAATGAGGACATCTTATTCCCTTCTGAATTAAGCCAGGCCTTTTCTAACACCTTGTGCTGGGCTGGCATCCTCACTGATCTACATCAATTCCTACATTTTTACACTCTAGACTTTCAAATTCAGCCCAAGACTGATCTGTGCAAACTATTTATCACAGCTCAATTCCACTGCCTTCCATGCTGATCAATCCATCAATAATTTAATTTGTTTTCAAATTAAATGCAATCAAAGAGAAGAAGTAGTGTTTACCTATGACTGCCAGTTAAGGTTGATCATTGCTCTGAGGTGACCAGCCCATGGATGAGTACACTGGATAAAGACACTAACAGAAGAAATCTATGTTGCTGAGCATTTTGACCTTATGGGATCCAATCTGCTCTTTCATGTTGACTCTGGAAAACAGCTATTTGCTGCCTACTAATCTGGCCCAACAATTTTTGCAGGCACCCATCCCAATTCTTATGTTTAATCCATCTCTGTGTTGAAATTCAAACAGTGCTGCACCAATCTCAAAGCGTGTATTTGTTAAACAAGCATTTCAAAAATCAAAAATAAACAGCCAGATCAACCCCTGAATCCCTTTTTGCTCTATTTCCAGCCAGAAACATGCATCTGCAACAACAAACCAACCCTGCGTTTTAAATAAAATCACTAGACTGAATGATTCCAACAGGGAAAGGGAACAAGAACGTGGATGTGCATTTTCCTGTTGGGGATGGTGCTGTGATCCGTCATTTCCACTCACTGGCATTCACCAATTGGTCTCTAAACCTCTTCTTGTGATTTCTAGTTAACTGTGCCACGTATTCAGACATTTACCTTACAAGGCTGAATTCCTGCTTGCTCATATCTGCTTCATCTTCTGGAATATTACGAGCCAAGATTCCTAGTTACAAAAACAGTAGGTTTGTTTTTTGTCTTTTTAAGAAAACCTACATCTTTCTTGGCAGCTTCTTTCACAGTACATGCTCCATCAGAGGTTTTATTTCATAAACACGTGCTGATTATGTTTAAGATACAACAGTGACAGCAGCAAAAATCCCAACGTATTGGCTTTCTAGCTGCTCATATTTCACTCATTAAAGTGTTCGAGGCATAGGTGTTAAAAAAAAAAAAAAAGCCGCCACCTGTGATTCACTAATACATAAACCCTACGAAATAAATGAAGAGGAAACAAAGGTGAGGCTTGAGCAGAAGACAACAGCTGACAGGCTGGTGTCCAGGAAGGGGGAGAGGAATCCAAAACTGAAAGTCCCTGAAGAGACCCTCCTTTTCCAGTCCTTTCAAGGGTGTGACATGAGATGGCCAAGAATCCAATCCTACAGATCTCAAGTGTTGCAATAGGAGATTAAACAGCAGGTGGTTCGTTGGGTAGACTGGCCAAATACTGGAGCCCTTTCAAAAGTAAGAGCTTGAATCAGCCTCAATGACCAAGGAGCCAGGGAAGTTCCCGAGTGCAGGAATTGCTCACGAAAGCCTAGGCTGCCATGTTGACCCACTCTGCAAGCCAAATTCATCTACAGGCCAAGTTCAATGGAGCTGCATCGGCTGGAAAACGTCTAAATTTGACTCTGCAAGGGAAGCCCTCGGCAGGCCAGAGTGCATTGCAGTAAGGTTGCTGGGATGTCAGGAAGCTTTTTCAGAGGGAAGCTCTGCTCACAGCTGAAAGCAGGCTGAAGTAGTCCTCCTGTAGATAAGGGTCCTCCCTGGATGCCAATAAACTTCTTAGTCTTTAAAAGTGCCACAGGACTCCTTGTTTATTTTGCTGAAATAGACTAACACGGCTACCTCTCTGAAGGCTTTCATTGTGGACAAAGCTCATCAACAGAGAGGGAGGCCACTGTACACACGAGATCCTCCTGGCATTTCTCCTACTCAAAGAACAGTGTCTCCTACCTTATCACTAGGTGATTCCTCACCCTCCAGCATTCTGGGGAAAAGGGACCAGTTTGAAGACAGGTGTCTATGTCAGCGTGTCACATATTCTAACAGACTGCTCCCACTGACTGCATGCAGCTTACAGTTAGGGGACATGCACCATCATCGATCCTCGTTCCCCAATTCTTCCACCCAAATCCCTGAAGAATCATCCTGATTTCTGTTTAAAAATGGTAGCACGTCAGCAGTAACTTACCGGCGTGGACTGCAGGGTGCAGGGTTTTCACACGTCCCCCTAACATTTCGGGAAAGCCAGTCAGATCAGACACATCTCTGCTCAAAGGGAAAACAAAGTGTTGCAATGACCACTCTGTACTTGACAGACTGAGTAATTCGGTAGTCTCAATATTCATTATTCTCCATCACAGCCTAACCTGGTCCCTTTAAGTCAATGGGAGTTTTAACACTGGTTACAATGGGAAGAGGTTCAGACCCTAAAAAGTTCCAAATTTTAAAGGGCTGCTCAAGATTAGGAAGGCCAAAAATTAGACTCTCCTACTTCGCATGAATGAAAATCATGATTTCTCGGTCTCCAACTCCTACTGGAGAAAGAACACGATTCTTGTAAGTGGCAGTGGCCAGTATGTTCACAAGACTAGAGCAGACTGAAGGCATGATATATAGGTTGTTAGTGTAACACACAACTCAATTTCTTCCAATATTGCATCCTTGCCATGAAGGGCTGATAGACCTTTCAGGACAGGAAGAAACTATTCTGCGTTAAGGTATCTATGATTTATAGTTCCATTATGCCTGGCATCTCTCTGATGCTAGCTAGCAAAACGCTCCTGGGAGTAACCAGTTACTAGCAGAAACATTTTAGAAATGCTTGTGTAACTCTCTTCTACATTGTAACCGATTTCCTACACTTTACAAGACACAGATCTATATTTGATGTAAAACCCACATCCAAATTGCCGCAATGCTTTCAGTATGTGCCCGGAACTCAGCAGAAGTTTCCAAAATAAATAAACCAACCTAATGGGCATCAGCTGCTTTTCCCATGAATGGAAACAAAGTAAGTATTATTTTAGCCAAATCAAGATGACCTGCACAGTTACTTTGTCAATGGGCTTTTACACTGAAATAACCAAGATTAGTGAAAGCCAAGTCAATGTGACTTACAAAAAAACCCTTGATCTTCCTTGGTCTTAAAGTAACCATTTATTGTAGAAGACATGGACTAGATAATTTAATAAGAACTTGTAAAAAGCAGCTGGGAGATCAGTCTTAGAAGAAAAAGTATTTGATGATATGACTCAATCATTTTAAAGATCCACTGTTCAAAAGCAGCATTTTCATATTATTATTCAGCTCACAGACAGAAGTTCAATCAGGACTTGGAAAGTACGCAAACATGGTCCCATGGTACCTGGCTACACCTTTTCAGTTGATGCGCCACATTACAATGGTGAGTTCTGAAGGCCCTGCTGGTCTCAAAAGCACAAAAGGCCTTGTGATTTAGAAGAGATGGAAATGAAGGTGCTGATGTCAAGGAAAGAAACATAGGCATAGATAAAGTCCCTGAATTAGCATGATTTACAATGGGACTCATGTACTTTGGAAAATGTTATCCCAAAGCTGGGTAGCACCAGAGGAGAATTTTAATTTGAAACTTGCCATTTCCCCCCCTTATTTTCAAGTACTACAAGTACTATTTTCCCCCCTCACAAAAGAAGTTCTGTTCTATTTTCCAAATTCAAGAAGAGATGTTTGTTGTAGGACAGTCTCAGTTAGCATCACATTCACATGCTGCTCCTACAAGAGACTCGGCTCTGAAGGTCCTCTACACGTTGTCAAATGCTGCTGCGTGTTTTGTTTTCCATTTTAAAACACTCCCTTATTTATTCTTCATGCAGGTAAACTAATCTTCACTGTGGTATCTGTAACAGACACACACATCAGTAGGATATTTATCCTACATTGTGAGTTAAGTCTTGGGCAATCAGATGTAAACACTTGGTACCAATCATGTGAGGCACAAGGTTTGCAGCCCCGATCTGTAGAAACTAGTGACATGCCACCACATCATCTCCCATGATGAGAGATATAGATTCCACACATCATCTTATCAGGGTTAACTGATTTTGGGAGTCAAACCCCAAGCCATGATGGCCTTCTGTGCACTCACTCACTGAAGGGCATCTGGGAAATGGTGGGGAGGTTTCACAATAAGCTAGAGCCTTAATCAGATTTATTTCCTCCCAGATACCAGCAGCGAAAAGAAATGAAGGCAGTTCCCCAAATCTCCCATGCAGACACCTGGAGAAGATTTACTGGAACAAATGAATTAATCTTATTTATTACGGATGGGATTTTAAAATCACCCAAGCCATTTAGGAACAAAAGCCACATTGATTTTTAATGAAACTTGTGCTCCTCAGTCACCTAAGTGTTTTTGATCCCCCACCCTGCCCCTGCAATTCATATTGCACTAGTATCTGCAGGCTCCAAGCTCATTAGCAGCCCCTCCACATACCACAGAAGCCACCGCGTTAGGCATTGTACAAAGCCAGTCCTTACCCAGTACAGTTTGGTAATTCTGCTTACTGAAGTACATAGGTGTTTCTGAGTTTTCCTTTGTTTAAGACATATTTTCCTCCTATAAACTGTGTCTTTAATCCCACTGCAGTTACATTGTTCACTGTTCTGCACAATTAGCCTTAGCTAATGCATTAAGAAATCGATTTGCTTTTCATTCTTTCACCTCGTGACTGTTTACCATTTGAAGGAACAGTCAAGTGGGGAGGGAAGGAGACTGAAGTGACCATCGCTAAGTGCTGTCACAGCTAGAGAGAGACCAGAAACACAATCTTAGGGGAATTTTGGAGGATGCATAAATGGCAAGGTGAAGAACAGCCAGTCAAGCCAAGCACTTCAACCGATTTGCCATCACCACATTGGGAATGATTTGTATTTGACCGACACTGTTTTTGAATGGTGGAATGCCGAGACCCAGAATCTAAACATTTCCTCAAATCACAGGCCCCAAAAGTTAGTGACTGTGGCCACACCTTCACAGATGGTAGCAAAGGTTTTTTTGATTTTTCCGGATCGACTTAGCGGTCAGTTAAGATATGCTCAGTCAATCCAGGAATTGACTTAATAAACCCACTCCCTTAAGTGTCGTAGCACTGTGTTCCCATCAGCACAGCGCAGTGCAGACACTGCTATAAAGGGGAGTTAGGAAATCGATGAGAGATATGCAAACCACACAGAGTAACTTCCATATCTCCCGTTGACTGCTGCTGAATTTTGCTGGCAGTGCAGACTGGACCTGCATGTGTCCTCTTTTTCAGGTGAATAGAGCTCAAAGCTTTCTGCGAATCAGGGCTCCTGGGGGGTGACACATGCTGGTCTCCCATACGCTCTGGACACCACAAATAATTTGACATTTTTTAAAAGTCTGGCCATCGTTTTCAGACAGACAATTTGTTAAGCAGTGTTGTAAATGTGGTTTCTAGAAGAAATAAATCTCCAAACCCCCATAGAACCCAGCAACATTTCCTACTCTGTTGCACTTTTACTCTCCAAGAATGGGCAAAGACCAGTTTTCAACTGCCTGCAGACAAGCATGAGGGCCTGATTTCAAATGTTAAGCCAACATACTGCCTCACTGGAGAAGAACTGGGTCAGGGCAAACATGAGAATACCTGCACTGCAGGAACCCTTATTTTCCCACCAGTCACCCCATACAATCCCTTTGGACTCAGTCAATCTGCTTCCAGAAAAGGAGAAAAGATGCTTTGTTGTTTTTAAATGGTATTTTTTCCTCCCCCACCCCATCTTCTCCTCAAATCATGTCAAACCAATCAAGTGATTTAACATTATCAGAAGGTTTTATATATTTTTGGTTAGGATTTATGTAGATGCCGAGAGCATGCATGCTCTTACCTGACATTCAAGCCAGCATCCCTGAGACAGTTTGCTGTTCCTCCAGAGGCAACCAAGGCCAACCCAAAAGAGTTGAGGCACTTTGCAAATTCCACCAGGCCGGTCTTGTCTGAGACACTAAATAAAGCTAGGAGGAGAAGAGAAGAGAGGGAACCTTCTGACAACACACGTGTGGATTTTTTTTTCCTTTATTTCATTTCCTACATAACTGATTGGAGGCTGAATTTGCAACTAACCTCACCAAATGTAATTTAAAAAAAATCAAAACTAGAAATTACTCCTGTAGACATGGTGCATGTTCAAATGCTGCCGGAGTCTGCTGCCTTGCTGAATAACTGCAGGATCTAATAGTATCATTAAACATTTGCCATAATCCTGGAAGCCTGTGCAGCCTAGTAGACAGAACACAGAACTGCGACTAGGTTCCACACTCCCAACTCTGCCACTGGCCTCCTGGGTGACCTTGGGCCAGTCATGGCACCTGGCTTGTGCCTCAGTTTCTCCACCTGTAAAATGGAGATAATGATGCCCTCCTTCAGAAAGCATTTTGCGATCTATATTTGAAAAGAGCTAGCTATCAGTTATAACAAAAGTAGTTGGGCAAGGTGTGGGGATTGGATTTGAATGCCCCATTCCCATTAATTTTAAAAATAACTTTTACTTATTAATGGAAATGGTGCAGAGGAGGGAGGGCCTGTAAATCACACTGGTAGCTTTGAAGAGCTCAGTCAGGATATTTTTCTAGAACTTATTCTTAGTTCCATATGGTGTCGGCCCAGCGGTGTTCACTCACACCATAAGGAAGAGTAATTCCCTCCACTGCAGGAGCTCCTGGTTGAAATTTTCTGGCTAGTGTTACGCAACAGCTCAGGTTAGATAACAGCAAAGATTGCTTTCTGGCATTTCAAATGTATAATTCTATTAGTCTAATTCCACAAGCAAGACCTGCATGCAACTGCACATTTTTTTTGTGCTTGAACTGCATGTTCACAAATCTGAAAAATAAGGTCCTGCATATTTGCAAAAAGTGCTGCTTATTTACCACTAATAGAAACTTTACAACAGCGTCTATGAATAGATTTATCAAAGGGTGGCACACAGTGATTGTGAATTCTTATTTGTTATCTTAGCAGTGCCCATTGATGGCACCAACATCTAACAGGTCGCAGATCCCACACACTGACAGCAAGAAGCCCTGGCCTTACAAACATTTACCTGAGTAACTTTATGCATAAAAAGCATGACGGATGTTAGCAGAGTCAGAGACTATCTATACCCAGCAGAATGGATGGACTTACTACTGGCAAGTTCTACAAATCAAAGAGCCCTGCACAGATAGTGTCCGTGCTGATTCAAGTTATCCATACTTTACATTTCATGGTGCTTTCTAACTTTATAAGGATTAAACGCACACACTGCTAGATATATATCTTCATTCTATGATGGAGGAACCAAGGAAAAGCGGTTAAGCTGCTTGTAAACTGGCATCAACAGGAATAGAAAACTCAGGCCCAGACCTCGGCACTAAGAACAAGCTCTTAACCAAGGTCCTGATCTGCACATGTAGGCCTTGGCCATCTAAAGAATTGATGGCAGAGCTGGGGCTCTTAATAATTTCTAGTGAGGATACTAGCGCCCAGAAAATCAAGCAGCAAGTAATAAGGGGGCTGAGGGAGGCAGTGTTTTATTCACTAGTTTGAAGAAGCATGTGTCTGTGTAGTCAGAGCTACACCTGCCTATACTTCTAGCCTAAAACATTTTAACTTTCACCCTGTCAACACTGCAGAACTGCGGGAAAACTGAGCTGGGTTCTGTTCTGATCAAGGCATCACCCCCATTACTAACTAAATGCCCTTTTAACTGCCCCTGCCTGCACAGTGCCAATTCACAGCTCTGTCTTGCACTTTCTGCTATTTACATTTGTGCAAAGGGTGCCTTCTTCAGGAGCATTCTGCACACGCTTTACACTGGTGCAAACGACTGGGATTTGGACCCTGGAATGTTGCAAAGGGAACCCAACCAAAACCTTGTGCTATTTCAGAGGCTCTTTAAACACCCAGCTCCCAGCCCCACCTGCACTTGCTAAGGGAAATAAAGAGATCGTGTGTTTAAACCCCGGCTTACTGCTCCGGCTCCTTATAAAACTAATCCCACCCACGCATCACGCCGCGTTTTTTCCACGGCCTAGGGCACCGGAAAGTCGAAGCATCGCTGGGTGTGGAGCCATACAATGGGAAATCAATGCCATGCAACCCAGGCCCCGGCATGCCCGTGCCCCCGCCTGGCAGATCACTGTGAGTTAATGGCCCCCCTCCCTCCACGCCGGACGCCGCTGCTGCAGGAAGGACCCAGGTCTCGGGCTCCAGATGCAAATCCAAGCCCAGGGCGCGCGGCGTTTGATACCCAGCTGCTGCCCCGTAGCCATGCTGCTCGGCGGCGGGCCTGATCCTGGCGGCGGCTGCGCTGCACCGGGGACGGAGACTGCTCCACGTGGGGCGACCCTAGCCTGGAGACAAACAGGAACAGGAGGTGTATCCGAGTGCATGCTGGGAGCAAGGGGCTGAGCCATCTGCAGAGAGATCCACCTACCCCTGGCTTCTGCCATCCCCTACTGCTCAGCTGACTCTGTCTCTGCAGCCGCTGGATCTGAACAGAGCCAGTTTTTTAATAGCCAAACACTCAACGATTTGCCAGTCTAGCTCACGGCCACATGCTAGCTAGGGCTTTTGCTAGCATAGCTGTGTGGTTCAACATACAATCCCACTCACACACCCTTAGCTGACACATCGGCAAAATTTTTCCAGTCTTCATCTGCCCTAACACGCACCCTAGGCGGTCTTCCCCCACCCGCCCCCAAAACTCCAGACATTTTTCAAATGTAAAATGTCAAAAACATTTTGAATTTCGAGTAAAAGACGGGAGAAAATAATAACAAAGTCCGCACAAAACCTTGTTTTGCAGAGGAAAAATGATCATTGCAGATTGGTCTAAAAACAAACATCTTTTCCCCACCCCGCCAATGCACTATTGAACTAGCAGAGAAGCGGGAGGGATGATTATGATTTTTAAAAAAAGCCTGAAAGATATATTCCAAAGGGGTAGCCGTGTTAGTCTATTGTAGAAAGACAACAGAGTCTTGTGGCACTTTTAAAGACTAACAGATTTATTAATCGCATGAGCTTTCGTGGGAGAAAATCCCACGAAAGCTCATGCGATTAATAAATCTGTTAGTCTTTAAAAGTGCCACAAGACTGTTGAAAGATATATGATGCATTTCCCCCTTTTGTCCAATAGGGGCAGCGAGAGAGCATTTTTCTGTTCCTTGTTCCAGAAGGGTAGTCGTGTTGGTCTAGCTCAGCAAAACAAATAGGGAGTCTGATGGCACTTCTAAAGACTAAACAAATTTATTTATCGCATGAGTTTTCGTGGAGAAAATCCCACTTTGTCAGAGGCTTGAAGATGGGGAACTTTTGCATTTATTTTGCTCCCATTCTGTAAGTTCCCCATCTTCAAGCGTCTGATGAAGTGGGATTTTCTACCGTGAAAGCCCATGCAAATGCAATAAATAAATGTTAGTCTTTAAAAGTACTATCAGACTTGTTTTCTGTCCCTTGCCGACCTCTGATCTGAAATTTTAACACCAGAATATAAAATCCTGGGTATGCTAATGGAAGTTATTTAGCGCTAAGAGAAACCTTGTGCTGTTTATTTCAGAGGCTCTTTAAACACCCAGCAAGTTAATGTATTCCAAGGTCAGAAGGGGTCTTTGCAATCCTCTAGTCTGCCACCCTGTATAACAAAGGGCACAGAATTTACTCCCCCCTCTCCCCCCGCTGCCCCACTCCTCCCCCATTTCTAGTGCAGATCTCTTAAAAAAACTTGATTTTAAAATAGTCAGTGGTGATAAAGATTCCACCATGACCCTTGGTAAATTGTTCTAATGGTTAATCCAGTGAGAGCACTGTTAAAAATGTATTCTTTATTTCCCATCTGAATGTCTGGCTTCAACTTCCAACCACTGGATTGTGTTATACCTTTCTAGACTTAAGAATCTATTATTAAATATTTTTTCTTATAGTGGCATAGTTTCCCGGCTTTGGTGGGAAAGGGATTAAAAATCCTGTAAAAGGGAGTGGCCAGTGGGAGCAGGCAGCTGCAGAGGCAATCAGGGCCCAGGAGCCCTGTATATAAAAAAGCTGCAGCCCCAGCTTTTGGTAGTCTTCTCCCAGTCTATGGGGAGGAGAGAATGTGTTGTTGGGCTGGCTGCAGAAAGCAGGACCAAAGACAACACTTTGCAAACTGCCAGGGCTTGGCCAGAGCCCACTCCCTGATACAAGGGTGACAGGTATCTGGGGGTGGTGTGGTTGTGGCCCAGGAAATCTGATGAACTGTGTTGGGAGATGAGGTAGCACCAGGTGTGGTGCATAGCATCCCTGGACTGTGGCCCAGAGAAGTGAGTGGGCCTGGGTCGCTCCCCCAGACTTCCAGTGGATGGTAATAGGACTAGGGTGGCCATTGACTCAGATTGGGCCAACTTGCACTAGACCCTACCCCAATAGGGGAGAACTAGAAAGAGGACTCAGAGGCCTGAGGTACTGGGAAAGATGGAGCACAGGTCACGGGATGGGAGTGCTACTTGGGTAGCTCCTCAGACCATCACCAGGAGGTGCATGTCCAGCAGGTTACGTGCCAGCAAACATCTACAGTTCTCCATGTAGATACTTAGACCCACTTTTACACAGTATTGCTAACCCCTGATTTTATTGTAAGTCTCGCTATAGATGAAATTTATTTTAAAACCGCAGCTGCTAAAATCAAGAGATTGCATGAAAATCTCAGCTTTTCATTCTTGTTAAAGTTTCTAGCTAATCATTGTTGCCAAGAAAAGTGGAAAAACATGAAGTGGCTACAACCTAGGTCCTAAAACTCAGGCACTAGAAGCAAATAAAAACAACCCTAATTTTTTTGGGTGAGGGTGGGCTAACTCTTTTTTAACTCTTAAGTTAATACTGTTTATACAAGTGATAGACAAACAAGAAATAGTAAATAGACAAAACTTTATATATGTATTATTCTTAGAAGCATATTGTGATATACAGTAATGATTCTGTTCCAAAAGGCATCTGTGGGAAAAAAAAATAGTGTTCAATAATATGAGTGCCATCATTATTATAATATATACCTTAGAGAGACTAAAACTTCTATAAAGAGTACAAATTTAGAAAGTTGTACTGGGCCTTTGGGATAATTAATGTATGAAAATTGTAGAACATTTTGCATAGTTTGTGACAGATATGGGAATTCCTTGCAATACCCTGGACAAACCTTAATGAATTAAGTTAAACCAGACTGAAATAATTTTAAGTATTTTAGGAGTTCACAGTATTAAAAATGCAAATGTTTATGTATTATTTTGGGATTTATGAAACTTGTTTAAGGAGGGGACATGACTAATAAGGGGATTGAAAAGTGTTATGAGCTCCAAAGAATTCTTTTAAACAATGTGCTAGACACAAATTAGAAGACATTCCTAGGAGATTCTGGAGAAGAGGAGAAGGCAATGGCTACTCTCTGGACCCAGTCTTTTGAAGATGCACCTTGAGGAGAACCCCACTGTCACCTTCCAAAGGGGTAGCCACATTAGTCTAGTTCAGCAAAACAAGGAGTCTGGTGGCACTTTTAAGACTAACAAATTTATTTATCTCATGAGCTTTCATAGGAGAAAATCCCACTTTGTCAGATGCTTGAAGATGGGGAACTTGCAGAATGGGAGGAAAATAAATGCAGGTCAGACTGTTACAAAAAATCAATGAAGTTGTTTAGATTCAAACAGTGGAGGTTGTTTAGATTCAAACAGTGTAGGAAGGAGGTGGAGGGGAAAAGGAAAGCAAAATTACCTGTTGTGATGAAGGGAAAAAAGCCATAGTCTCTATTCACCCCTAAGTTGACAGTGTCAAATCTGCATATGAATTCCAATTCTGCAGTTTCTCTTTGACGCTTTGATTTGTTATCCATTACGTGAGTATGGCTACTAACAGATGATTGATGGAGTGATCAGGAAGATTTAAGTGTTTCCTTATTGGTGTTTGAATATTATTTCTGATGTCAGATTTGTATACATTTATTCTTTTGCACAGAGACTGTCCTGTTTGTCCAGTGTATAAGGTGGGGCATTTCTGGCACATGATGGCATAAATCACATTGGTGGATAAACAGATGGATGAGCCCTTGATGAAGTAGCTGGTTTGATTAGGTCCTATGATGGTGTCTTTTGTGCAGATATGCAGACAAAGTTCACAATGCGGTTTGTTGCAGGGATGTGTGTCTGCTTTAATGTTTCTGTTTGGTCTGTAGTTGCTGGTGGTGAATACCTGCTTAAGGTTGGGGAGCTGTGAGAGGTCTTCCACCCAAGGCTTGAGAGAATGAGGAATTGTCTTGTAGAATAGGCTGTATTGAATTGTCTTGTAGAATAGGTCCTTGATGATGTGCTATAGCGATTTGACTTTGAGGTTGTAGGTGATGACCAATGGCGTTCTGTTTTCTTTCTTGGGCTTCTCCTGTAGTAGTTGACTTCTGGGTACCCTCCTGGTCTGTCAATCTGTTACTTCACTTCTCCAGGTGGGTACTGTAGTGTTAAAAATGCTTGATAAAGATCCTGAAGGTGTCTGTCTCTGCCTGAGGGATTGGAGCAAATGCAGTTATCTCTTAGGGCTTGGCTGTAAACAATAGATCGAGTGGTGTGTCCTGGATGGAAGCTACTGCTAATGCATTTTGGTGATGATCACAAGCTTAGGAAAAGCTGAAGTATCCCACACTCCCACTCCTTTAGCTATTTAATAAAAGGGAGAAAGGAGCTCAGTACAGATTTGCCTTGTGCTTTGAGCAACCACTGGGGGCTCCTTTGGTCCAAAAATGCAGTAGAATGCTAACGAAAATTATATGGCGAGACTAGAGAAAGACAATTAATAAGATCACAGATGTCAAATTGCTTTGTTCGTACCAAGATCTACCTCCATGCACAAACAATGACATAATTAACTATGCATTCTGCTGCTTTAATGAAGAAAAGAGAAAAGCAGGTCACCACTGAATAGGGATATACAAAGAAGACGGTTCCAGTGTTTGCAGTTGTCAAGGTGATACCCCAGATTCCCTGCTCTGGAGAGTGTAGAAATTAATGGTAATGTTCTTTATCTACTTTGGCTTCGAGTCACTATTGTAACTCTTGGGTTTTGCATGCAGCACACAAACAGTATTATAAGAAAAAAGAGGTTGACTTAATCACTTCATTTTTGGTGTATTAAAGGGATCTCTGGGTGCCCTATTTTTTAATTCCTTCTCAACAACTAATTGTTTTCTTAATTGTTCATGCAAGTCAAAAGCAATGCATAGAATGTACCTTTTTAGTCAATTATGTTCACAAAATCATTTGTCTCCTTCTGTTCTCTTTATGAACTCTAATAACAGCAACCAGATGCAGATATCTGCATAATTTGAGAACCAATGCACAATATCTATCCATACAATCTTTTTTCATACAGTCATTTAAACCATCAGAAAATGAGAATCCAATGTACTATTCAGAAAGATGGTTAAATTAAAAAAGGTGATTGTTATTATTCGCATTACGGTATCACTGTTGCTGTATGGTAGCATCATTCTTCACCAAGGGCCCCATTGTGCTAGATACACACAAAGTGGTCACTGCCCCAAGCATCTTACCTACTATCTACCCACAAAGTAATAGAGTTATAAGGAATAGCCAACAAACACTTGTCAAGAATGAATCATGTCAGGCCAACTTACTTTACTTCTTGCACAGAGTTATTGGCCAAGTAGATGGCGGTGAAGCTGTAAATATGAGAGTTCTTGAATTTAGGAAAGCTTCTGAAGAGGTCCCCTCATGTGCTAAATAGGGAAATGTGGTCTAGATTAGGTGATTATCAAGTGTGTGCAAAACTGGTTGGAAGACCACACTCAGAGTAGATATAAATGGTTCACTGTCCAACTGGAAGGATGTATCTAGTGGGATCTGGTACAAGTCAATATTTTCACTAATGACTTAGCTAAAGGAGCAGAGAGCATGCTGATGAAGCCTGAGGATGACCCTAGCTTAGGAGGGTTTGCTAACACCTTGGAGGATAGTTTTAGAATTCAAAATGACCTTGGACATTGGAAAAGTGGTCTGAAATCAAAATGAAATTCAATTAAAAAATGGGCAAAGGGCCTAGGAAGGAAAAATCAAATGCACAGCAACAAAATGGGGAATAACTGGCTAAATAGTAGTACTGAGTTAAAAACAATATGAGCCAACAATGCTATGCAGTTGCAAAAAAGGCAAAATCATTATAGGGTGTATTGACAGGAGTGTTTGTACGGCACGGGAGATGATTGTCCTGCTCCATTCAGCACTGTTAAGGCTTCAGATAGAGTGCTCTGTTCTGTTTTGAGCATCACACTTTAAGAAAGCTCCAAAGGGGTAGCCATGTTAGTCTGTGTACAGCAAAAACTACGAGAGTCCTGTGGCACCTTAAAAACTAACATTTCTTCAGGCATAAGCTTTCATGGGCTCCAACCCACTTCGTCAGATGCAACTGCTCAAGTGGGTTGGAGCCCATGAAAGCTTACACCTGAAAAAATGTGTTAGTCTTTAAGGTGCCACAGGACTCTCGTAGTTTTTACTTTAAGAAAGATGCAAACAGACTGCAAAGAGCCTGGAGAAGAGCAACAAAAATGATAATAGCTTTAGAAAACCCATCCTATGAGGAAAGATTTTAAAAAATGGGTATATTTAGTCTTGAGAAAAGAAAACTGAGGGGGCCTGGTAACAGTGACCAAATACCTTAAGGACCGTGTAAAAGTGTTCTCCGGTCCATTGAAGGTAGTGTAACCCATATGCCTAAAAAGGCTATTTCTTTAAGAGATCGGCTGAGGGTGGGTTACTGTTGCTGGGCAGATTAGCTACCCACAACCAGAAATTTCTGGAAGCAGGGAGTGGTAGCATTTTGAACATGCTCCACAGGTGCCCTGCTGGTGTGATGTGGTGTGGTCAGTCAGAGGACATGGGAGCAGCAGTGTGTGCTTGAAGCAGCTCTAGCCTGCTGCTTGAAGAGCCCATGTGCTCAGTTTTCAGGAGAGAAGCTGAGCCAGGCGTGAACAAGATGTTTTCTCCCTCTAATGGAGTCATCTGCAACAGACTTTGCAGACATGCATATGGGACTGAGGGCTGGTTGCAAAGGAGAAGGAAAAGCCTGCCTGGAATGCTACAGAGGATTCCTGCAAAGAAAGAAGAGGACAGCTATTTCTTGCCAGTGAAGCCGCTATACTGGAACAAAGACTGTAGCTGAGAGTTGGGTGAACTCCACCTGGACTTTGGGACTCTTGGGTATCTTTCCTGTGGGGTTTTTCTGTAGGGATTGTTCTTGGTTAATTGTATTTTGTTTTCTTAGGATAAGGTTCATTTAGTTAGTAGTTAATAAAGTTCATTGTTACATTTGGTTTTAGTAGTATTTTAATGTGGGAAGGTAACTGAGCAATCTTTGCTGTGAGTCCTGTACAGACTGTATCCTGGGTCTCCAGCTGCTTTCTCCATAGGGATTGGGATTGATTTCTGTGAGGCACTGGAGAAGGGCAATTAAATGAATTTTAGCCCACCCGCAGGTTACAGTAGGACAAGTACAAAAGGGCTTAATCTGCAGCAAAGAGATTTAGGTTACATATTAGGAAAAGCTTTGCAATTGCATGGGTAATTAAACTCTGTAATGAGTTTGCAAGGGAAGCTGCAGAATACCCAGCATTGTAGGTTTTTAGGAACATCTTGGACAGATGCCTCTCAGAAAGGGTCTAGGTCAATGCTTCCCAACCATTTTGGCTCAAGAGCCACAAATATCATTAGTACAACACTGAAGGACCACCTATCTCTGTCAGCAGCTCCCCATCTCCTACTGCAGCCAAATGGAAAGAGTTCAGTGAGGAAGCTGCCTCCTCACTGATCTCCATCTCTCCTGGCTGCAAGAAGGAAACCACACATGTCCTGTAGCCCTGTACACACCATCTGGGTCCCTAGGCAGTAGCTTCTTCTGTCCCCCTGGCTGCCGAAAGATTGGTGCTCCCCTCCCTCTGCCTCCCTCAGGGACCTCAGCACCTAGGGACGCATGCAGAATGCTTTGCTCTCTGCTGGAGCCGAGGGAGGGGAGCACTGACTTTTCGTCCTCCTGCTTGTAGCAAGGAGGCTGCACTGGTCTTTTAGCCCCATGGCAACATGCTGCGCTGGTCCTTAGGCAGTGACTCTCTTCTGCAGCCAGCAGGAGGAGCGCTATGGGCCACTTTTGGCCCCTGGGCCACAGGTTGGGAACCACTGAGCTAGGTGTTCTTGTTCCTTCCTCTGTGCAGGGGGCTGGACAAGACAACCTCTTGAGGTCCCTCCTAGCCCAACATTTCTATGATTTGGGGATGACTCATAATGGTTAAGTTAAGCATATGCTTAATTGTTTAAAGGGCTGAGAACCAACTGGCTAGGCAGCAGTTCTGCAGGAAAGGACCTGAGGGCTTTAGTGGACAAGAAGCTGGATGTGAGTCAGCAAGTATGCCTTTATTGCAGGGGTTCCCAACCTTTTATTCAGCATAATCGCATTTAAACACTAACAAATTTGGGTGACCCCAGCAGACAAGCCATGGCATTGCAATGCTCACGGTATTCAACTTTATTTTAAATGTTTTAAATGAAAAATATTTTTTTTTTAAAAGACAACATTGAAAATAAAGCCTAAAATATTTATTAAATCTATTTATTTGACATCCATTACTTTTGCTTTACCTGTGCATTATATTTACTGTGTGGTCATACTGTTAAACAATTCTAGATTTCACAGTTGCTAAATTGAGACTTAAAAGTGTGGGAAGAGGGCAGACTGCAGAGATTCTGGGCACTGCTGCTTGGTGTAGTATCCAGCAACAGATGGTTGTAATCTAGGCTGTTTCCTGCTGCTAGCTCAGCTTTGCCATGGTTGGCTCTGGCTCCCCGATCAGCCCAGGATACAAGGTGACTTAAAGGCACTTGATCCCTTTTCTCCTGGACTGCAGGTTTTGTTGTGCTGCACCTCTTTAGTGATTTGCACTAACTGTCCTCATTCGTCTTACTTAGGACCTATCCGGAACATTGTGACCACAGCCCCTCCCCGCTCTCCTGCTCCAGGCAGCCCCACACCCAGCACTGTGACAGCCCCATGCACTGTACCTCCCTCCTGTCCCAGCTCCCAGCAGTGCCTCCCCCCATTCCAAGGCCTCCATCCTGAGCTGAGAGCTGCTAGGTGTCACAATGTGCCCAGGGCTCACTGCAATGGAGAGGAAGCGCGTGTGGGGAGGACACAAACCAAAAGGGGAGGAGTGAGGCTGCCTGTCTGTAAGCAGGCTAAGCTGGCACTGTTGCTACCCGAATAGGACTGGAACCCTGCCCCACACTGCCCAGTGCTCCCGGTCAGCAGCTGTTGACTGTCTTTGTGCCCCCATTTGTTAGCATTATGACCCCGAATGGGTGTGTGACCCCAAGGTTGGGAACTGCTGTTTTATTGCCAAGAAGGCTAATGGCACATTGAGCTGCATTAGTAGGAACATAGCAAGCAAATCAAGGGAAGTGATTATTCCCTTCTATTCGGCATTGGCGAGACCACATCTGGAGTACTATGTCCAGTTTTGGGCCCCCCTCTACAGAAGGAATAGAGAAGTTGGAGAGAGTCCGGCAGAGGGCAATGACTGGTGGGATGAAGCACATGGCTTATGAGGAGAGGCTGAGGAAAGTAGTCTTGTTTAATCTGTAGAAAAGTGAGGGGGGAATTAACAGTGCCCTTCAACTACTTGAAGAAGAGCTCCAGGGAGGAAGGAGCTAGGCTGTTCTCAGTGGTGGCTGATGACAGAACTAGGAACAATGGTCTCAAGTTGTAGTGGGGGAGGTTTAGGTTGGATATTATGAATTTTTTTTCCACTGGGAGAGAAGGTGATGAAGCAATGGAATGGGTTACCTAGGGAGGTGATGGAACCTCTATCCTTAGAGGTTTTTAAGGCCTGGCTTGACCAAGCCCTGGTCATGATGATTTAGTTGCAGTTGGTTCTGCTTTGAGCAGGCAGTTCAACTAGATGATCACTTGAGGTCCTTTCCAGCCCTAATCTTCCCGGATTCTCCTATGCCAGAGGAGTTTAATGGCAGAGCCAACATTAGAACCTAGGGTTCCTGACTCTCAATCAGTGGCCTATCTATTGGATCATCTTCCTCTCATGCATATGGTGTGTTCAGAAAGTCTTATTACTACTGCAGGATAGAATATCACCTACTGGGTTAGAACATGAAGTGCCAGCATTAAGCTAAGCATCCTTTGAGTGCGTGGTGTTCAATAGCTGCTCCACAATAAAAGAGGTCACCTGCCTTTGGTAGCCATTTAACAGAGGTTTATTTAGCAACTATGCTGAGGAAAAGACTAGTCAAGAATAGTGCATAGTAACCAGAGAGCTGCTCTAATTATTTTACTGATCTCCTATGCCTTGCTTACCCCTGCACAAGCAGCTCTTGGGATGCTGCAGTCAGCTTCCCCTCTGATTGCTATGGAGCCTGTTTCATCCATCATCATAGCTGAGCAGTTTGTTGGTTATCCTTGGAATATTGAGTAGTAGGATCACAAACATAACTATGGTTAGTAGCTTGTCAACATCTGAGTGTTGCTTTCCTACAGCAATTTAGGCCAGAATTTTCAATTGGGACCAGATTTGCCAAAGTTCAGCTTCTTTTTATGCACCAGAATAAGTGCAGAGGAGCTGAGCACCGAAAATGCAGAGGCATTTGGAAAATAAACTTTTGTAGAAAGCAATTCTCAGGTAACATCCATTGGAGGAACTGTTGCTCACAAGACAGGCAAAGCAAGGAAAAAGCAAAAGCATGTGCGAAGCAATAGTGCCACCCATGGGCATTCTGCTGTCCTACGCTTTTTCTGGAAAATTAATCTTTGGTGCTTTTAGGTCAGTTTGGTTTCTAGATCTGCTCCTGAAAAGAAAGCCTCTTTTTTCAGTTGAGCTAGCATACTCTTGTGAACAGTTGTGCATTCTGTACGATAACATTTGATCTCCTAAAGGGACGAGGGGAGGACAGAACAGTGCAGAATGTATTAAACCAAACGTGTGGTCTTTCCCCACCCTTCCAAGAAATGGGCTCAAAATTTACATCAGAAAAACAATAATTGTCATCTAACACACCAGCAGGATAGCTATAAAAACCTGACACATTAGAAAAGAGTAGGTTGCTTAAATGATCAAACTGAATAAAACACAGTTGAAAGTAATGTGGTTCCTTCACCTTCTCTTTTGCAACAAAGATAAAACTCTTCCCCAGATTTTTTTTTCTTTTTTAACAGAAATTCTCCCTTTCAACTCAACAGTGTGAGGAGCCACATATGGGAGCTCAATAACAAAACAAACAAACAAAAGGCAGTTTTGTGATTAAATTTTCCTAGGCTTAATTGGCTCCTCAAACACCACCCCCCATTAAACACAGCTGAAGCAGGTGTTTATTATTTCAGAGCAGAAGACTTTTGATTATATTTTTGTCAGCACCTGAGCTGTGTCCCAACTTGTTTGCTGAATCTCACAGATTAGCAAAGTAGAAGAACTATAGCTCAAATCCCCCCAGGGTGATTTATTTGCTTGGCTTTCGCATTCCCTTCCTACACACTTTTATTTTAAGTTCCATGAGCAGAAATCATGGCTATACACCCATTTCCATGCAATGGTCGGTCAGGTTCTTGTTCTGGAGTTATTTGAAGCTAACAATAAAGCTGGTTATAATTTGAGGGGTTACCTTTTTCTTTTAAAGACAAATAATTACAAATGATTGGTTATGATTTGATCTTTGCCATTCTAGTGCCCCATCTCTATAGGGTCCTTAATCTAGTGCAAAAAACTTGCTGATGTAATTTTGTAGGCATAATAAACTGAAAGCAAACTGTAGACACAAAAAGGAAAGCAGGGTTTAAAGAAAGTGCCATTATCTCATTTTCTTTCCATATGGAGCAAACTGTCATGGCTGAATAAGCAGGCCACGAGTATCTTCCCTCAACCTGCATCACAAAACCGCTCTAGAGAATCTGAATGATGTACCTACCTCGTGAGTGTGCAGAGAAGAGGGAAAGACTGTCCTGTTGATGTGGTGACTTACGTTGCTTAGGACCAGAAGGCCATAAGCAGCAATAGGAAACAGGAAGTAAAGCGATGACAAACTGCAGGGTCTGATGAGCTATGTTTGTTTTTCAGAATGAAATGAATACACCCCTGGGGTAAAATCCTGGCCCCTTTGAAGTTAGCATCAAAACTCTCATTGACTTTGCTTTGTAATTCACCTGTTGAAGTTCGGAGATCATTGCGATGATCTAGTCTGACTACCTTTAGAGCACCAGCCATAGAATTGCACAGAATCTATTCAGTGGATTGTAGTATTGATTATTTTCTTCCCCGTTTTAGTTATGTTGAAGAAGCGAAAAAAGCTGTTGGCTATTAGCCACCAACTTACGCCCTTGGAGAAATGTCCAGTGACTTGCTTGATTTGGACGGGCTTATCAAAGGGAAGAATGTGGCTGTATTTTATTGACCAGTTTAATGGAATTAAAATTTGACATTCTGGGAACAGAATCTGTCCATTTCTAACTGATGGTATGGAACTTTCATCTTGTTCCAGGGAGTCAAATAGCAGCAGGATTTTTTCATTCAGTGCTTACAAGAAAGATCAACTTCAGCAGAATTTGTGCAATGATGGTTTGGTTCTTACCATGGTTAGCTGATCAAGACTGAGCACAGAAAAACACTATTTTAAAAAGGACATTGAATGTGGTTTCCAGCCGGTGGTCTGTGGATCACTGGTGGTCTGTGAGGGGACTGCAGGTGGTCTGTGGGTGGGTGGGAATAATGTAATAATATAATCCTGTGTACCTCTTCTGTATCATATTCGATGTGACATTATTCATAATGTAATTTGCTTCACAAACATCCTTGTGTAATATAACATTCTCTGAATTTAAACAGTGGCGCTTTTGCGTGACATCAGTGTGAACCAATGCTTTCTGCACATTTGTCAGCTAGAATGTGGTCTGCAAAAGCTTTTGATGAAGATATAGTGGTCCACATAAAGGAAATGTTGGTAACCGCTGAATTAGCTTTAGCCCAACTAAGAGCCAATACGATAGCTCTGATAGGCCCCGTCATTGTCAGCTGGGGAGTTTCTCCATACCAAGTCTATTCCTATAAAGTGCTAAAATCCCATCAACTACTGGACGTGCAGGATTAGGAGGTTACAACACAGCTCACTGAACATTCTCAAGTGATTTTTATTCAGCTTTTAACCCGAACCTCCATGGCATCATACAGAGTTCTGATGGGCAGAAGGATGGTCTTGTGTGCTACTGGTTGCCTATAATCTTACCTTTATATCATAAGCCCTTTGTGGCAGAAACTGGGGTTTTTAATAGGATTGTACAGTGCCTAGCACAATGGGCTCTGGGCACTGGCTGCCACCTTTACACAGCAATGATATGATAGTAGACTGGTTGGAAGTTAGCCGTCCTGGGTTCTGCTTTTAGTTTTGGTCCATCTTCCATTGTGATATCTGGGTTACATTCTGCCCTGGTGCAAGGGCCCTGAACTTACTGGAGTTGCAGCAGAGACCGGCTTAGCCTTCTGCATTTTTAAGGCCGTTGTATTCAGAGTGCAGATTTTCTCCTCATTTTTTCCAGAGCATCACCTAATACCTTCCCCTGTTTTGTCTCTGTTTTTTCTAAACGGGGCTCAGTCTCATTACACAAAAAAATCACAACGCCCATCTTCTTATAGAGAGAGAAATGTGTCTGTTCTCTGAAAAGATTTGCACAGCATTTCCAGGGAAATCTCTCCTTTCCCTACTAAAACATCCACATCCATAGTTCCTGCGTGCTGGATCTGCAAACATGAAGCCAATCTACAGGCTACTGAAATTGATGGAAAGAGTCCTATTTCTCAATGGGCTATGAATCATCTCTTAGAGTGCCTCCCTCACCCCCATATTTGGATAAAGGGGAGTGACATTCAGCCACAGTCCCTAAGGGTACGGTGATAGGCAGACCATAGAAGTAAGTGATATTGGCCATGCTTTGCGACTAGATCCCAGAGCAAAGGGGAATCCCCAAGGGAAGCCATCAGACAAGAAGTGGCAGCAGCAACCTACACGACCAGCAGACTAGTCGCAATGGGAGGCAATAAAGAAAATCTAACCTGCAATAAGAGGGAAAGAGGAAAATGCCCTGCCTGCTCTGGCATGTACGCTGCTCTTTCTGGAGTTTTCCCTATCAGGAGCAGTTGTATAGGCAATTGTCTATGACATTACCTGGTACTGAAAGAGATCTCAGTGGCTATAGTAGTTTCCAAAATCTGCTAGACCAGTTTTTTTACCCGCTGGCATTTAGGGTGATTCACAACCCTGATATCCATGTTGTGACAAGGCCGAAAGGAGAATGAGCTACGCAGGATTCCAGTGATTCAGCAGAACGCCTGACGTCACTTGACACAGCAGCTGCAGGGGTAGAGCAGAAATGACCTTCTCTCCACCCACTCTCTCTAATTTTCTCCTTGCCTTTCCAGCCAACAGCATGCCACTTTTCCTATCTCTGCGGTCAGAAACCCAGCTGTCATTTTTGATTCAAAGTGTTGCCAACTCTTGTGGTTTTACTGCAAGTCCAGTGATATTTAATATCTTTTCTTCTTAAAATCTCAGCTTTTAGAGTCGTATGAATATATGAAAATCTTAGGTTTCCTCTTCAGAAGAGTATATTTCTAGCCCTTATGACTAAGGGGAAAAAAAATTGAAAACATGGCTTCAAAAAGCAGAAGACAAATAAAAAGAACTTTTTCAAGGCCTGACTCCTGATTTTTTAATCATGTAACTACCAATGCATATATGCCAATGAACATTTCATATATCCTCAAGCTTTTAATTCTTGCCATTACTAAAACCTTAGTATTCTGCCCTCAGCTTTTGCAGATCTGTCTGTATTAGTCTACCCAATTCCACGTGGCAGCTTTTTCTGAATTATGCAGCAACCCTGAATTTTTTTTTAATCTGCCTTGTTGTTCACAAGTCTCCCGTCTCTTTAGTGAAGCTCACTGATTTGCCTCCCTGTGTTCTTGCTTGCATGTTTGTACCTTTATTCTCATTCAGCCCAACTGCTCAAACTGCTACTTAACATTCTTCCCTCAGCACTTCCCTGCCGCCCCATTCTTTTATTTAGCATTTCAGAACCGGATCAGAGTTCAACAGAGAGGGTTGTTCTGAAACCTCACGCTCCGACTCTGCTTATTGTTTTTCTCGTTTTCAGTTGAAATCCCTTCTTAAAACCAGTCTCCTTCGCATTCGATATTTTACAATTTATTTCTGTCACCTCCATCTAAGAATACTGACTTTCTGCCCCTTCCCCATTCTGTGATCCAGCATGGAATTTGGGTTGGCTGCTACAACTTCATTGGTTTTGGCTCTTCTTTCAACTGTGTTGTTCATTGTTTCCTCTGCAATTCTTTCCCTAGTGTTATGGTAATAAAGGCACTGCAGAGATAAATATAATGTAAGGCTGTGTGCGGTGTTAATGATTAGACATTGACAAAAAGGACAGGGTTTTACAAAAGTCAGTCAGGTTTTAGTTTGGTTTTAGGCTTCATTATTATTCATGGTATCACCCACTATATGCTAGATGCTTTCTAAACATTATTTTTTCCCTCTCCAAGACTGGGAGCTGGGCTACAGTATCCTGTGTATTAGGAATTGTCTCTACATTTACTGAATTGCTGTAATACTTAGTGAAGATGCTACAAACATTGTTTTTAACAATTCCCCTCTCCTCCACCACTTGAGATAGAGTCCTTTTAAATGCCACTGTAGTCAGTTTGATCTCTCATGTTCCTGTCCAGACTTTGTCTCTTAAAAACTTCCAAATGTTTACTGAAAAATGAATTTCTTTTCCTGCTTATGTTTCCTGACAGCCCCCTATTAAACTAAATCAATATATTCATACAGTGAACATCCCAGTGACCAGTCAACTTATCGTATTCATAAATTATTACAGGGCAGCTCCAAACCCATCACATATGGTTCCTGTCCTGATTGACTCACAGTTTGAGGCAGACAGACAAGAGATGGGTAGACTGAGGTTCTGGGGAAGAGAACAGGGAATGATGGGTGTAATTTGCCTAAGTCAACAGAGCTGTTCAAAGAATGCAAAAGATGCAACTATTCTTATAGCTGGCTAAACAAAATCATGGAAAATTTCAAAACATTTGAACCAGCTCTCCCGTAAACAGCATGAAGAAAGTGGGTTGTCAGAGGGCTCCAAAGATGAAGAGGTCAGTTTGGCTGCGTCTACACTGATAAATTAAGTCGACTTAAGCTTGCTTAAGTCAACTTAATTTACCCTGCGTCTACATTACACTTTGCTTAAGTCGAGTTAAGCAGCTTGCTTAAGTTGACTTAAGGAAAAAAGTCGACTTTATTAAACCTGCTTTTTACTCGACCTAAGGCTTAATTCGACTTTAGGCTACCCCAGGACTACACCAATGTCCTCCCTGCCGGGGGGGGGGGCACAGGGGGAAGCCTGGCGTGCCCCCGAAAAGGCAGGGCAGAGCCTGTGTGATGCTGTCTGGATTTAGGGAAGCATTTATGATATTATTTTCTATTCATATATTCTAAATGCTCTATAATCCGTAGTATCTATGTCATTTTTGGTATCAATAGAAAGGTAGTAATTTGCTTGGAATGATTATATAGTTTATGTCTAGGAATTCTCCAAGGTCCCCCTAGCCCCTAGAAGTTGACCTAGAGCGTCCAGTGTGGACGCTCTAGGTCGACTTTGTAAGTTCCCCTTTAAGTCGACTTTAATTTTAAGTGTAGACACACTAAGTCGACTTAGTTAAGTCGACTTAGTTAAGTCGACTTAAAAGTGCAAGTGTAGACATTGCCTTTGTGGATAAGGTCAGGAACAGCCTACCATGCACAAGGGGCTGCGTAAGAAGGCACAAAGGTGATGGTAAGAGAAGTTGGCATATGAGTCTGGGGAATAACACAAAGTGCCACAAGAGAAAGTAAACGGTAATGGTGAGATATAATATGGATGGACAGTACTGGGTAGGAATTACTTACAAGGAAATTATATATGGAGGCTTCACTTGTAATGTCACAACACCAAATTTCTGTTTTGCTCCTCATGTATATAGCACTGTGGGTCTATCCCAGTTTTTCAAAATGGATCCAGCATCCAAAGTGAGCTCCAGTCTTAAGATGAAGTTAAAACTTATCTGTCAGGTTTTAACATGCATATTAATCCATTCACTTAAAAACCATTTACCAAACACAATTAACAATTTGGAATACTGAAATTAAAAACCATTACTAGAAAGAAAAAGAGATGGACATTATTCAAATTAGCAATGACAGGCACAAGACAAAACAAGACATGAGGGTTGAAATACTGATTTCCCACACTTGGATAAAAGTTGCATTTAAGGCTTTGCTTGTGTGATGAAGTGTATTAGTTTTGACTGTGTTAATTATGCATTGCTGCTTACACAGTTTGTTAAATCACACATAAAGTCTCTCACCAGGACTCCATAGGTTAATATGGCAAAGCTGTCTCCTTGACTGTAACAATCAAGATGACAAGCAGGGATTTGTTGACTAGTGTATGCTGACTTGCAATTATATCTATACATAATCATATTAATAATGTGTGATAGCCACACCATATATATGTATTAATATCCATTAAACACAAATATTATAGCAGTTATGTAGCCTAAATTGGTCTATATATTTCCTGTAATTCTGTTCACTTATGCTAATTATCCCATAACACATTTCATTAGCTGAATTAAGCTTTCACTTGGTTAGGAAAGTCAGAATCAAAACATATGAATATTTTACTGCGGCAACAGATAGGGAGTTATTCTCGCAGGCATATAGCAGAATGCCTCAAAAGAAGACAGGACATCTGCATGTCTTTGCCAACATGGTCAAGGATGCAACCCCATGTTCTGGTGTCCCTAAACCTCTGACTACTAGAGGCTGGGACTGGCTGGCAGGGGATGGATCACTTGATAAATTGCCCTGTTCTGTTATTCCTTTTGAAGCACTGGTACTGGCCACGGCCAGAAGACAGGATACTTGGGTAAATGCCCATTGGTCTGACCCTGTATGGCAGCTCTTATGTTCTTAGAATGTTCTACTCTAGTACAAATCTAGAGGGTGCCATCACGTCCCTTGGTACCTTGAATGGATGTGTTCAGAACAAGAGATAAACAGTACACCACAGTACCAGAAAAACAAGGTGTAAAGCTGACTGGTAAAATCTAGTTTCAGGTGATTGTACCTTTTACCTGTAAACAGGAGGGCACAAAAATATGACATTAGATATGTAACTTTAGGATGACACCTTCTGTGTAAGATGAATGTAGCAACACAGAACAAGATGGGAGCCCAGGGACTGGTATGATAAAGAGATAGGGTTTGATTTTTTTTTTTTTAAGTGGATGCTGACTGCAGTATTGTAAACTGAACTTCACTATTTTCACAGTGGACACTGCAGTGAGCTACTTTAATTCCACGTACTACTCAACGGCCATGCCTCTTTTGGACTAACGTCCTGTCTTGAAAGAGAACCCGAAAGCAATCTCTCAATTCAGCAATAAAATATGAAGCATGCCATTTTGAAGATCACGAGGTCAGGTAGATTGTTTAGTTACAGAGCTGTAAGCTAATTTATGCAATCATATGAAGGTAATGATGTTCCATGACACACTACCTTTCGTAAATAATGTCCTTTGAAGGTATTTTTTAAAATAGCAACCATATTATTACATACAAAAATAAATTCCATAGCCCAGAATAAATTAAATGAAGTTATGTACAAGGTACAAATTAAGCTTTTTAAAAGGAACTTTTCTTGCACTCGACAGAAGCTGCTCTTGGAACTGATTTTCTTTTTAGTTTGTTGACTTGATCTCTGCTGGTTTTCCAGTATGTCACAGACATGAGCCACTCTTACTGTGCTCCCTAGAAAATGAGTGAAGACCAGAAGAGAGCCTAGTCCACATCATGTGGCCATGTCAGTGTCCTTTGGCTTTCAAGATCTTGTCCGGGATATCTCCCCACTCTCCAGACCAGAGTAAGAAAAAGGTGCCAAAGAGACTTTTAAATATGATTGCTTTTTAAAAGTAGAGGAAGCTAGATTCTGTGGCTTTCCAGGGCTCCTCCCCAGCTGGAACTGCAGGTTTTAGAGGTGTTTTATGCTGTTCCAACTCTTTTACATGGTGTATAGGGGCTGCAGCACAGACAAAGAAATTTTGAAATCGAAGGCTTCGTTCATCACTTTGTTATTCCTGATCTCCTCTGGTGGAACCTCCAGCCCTTGCATTTGCCTCCAGATAGCTACCTATTGTTAGGGGACTTTAATCCACAGGGTGATCTGAAGTTGTTCAAGCAGACAAGTGTCACTGGGAATATCCTGCCCCAGAGCATTTTTCAGTATTTCCAGATACATGATGATTTAACTGAACTTAATGTAAAAATTAAGACATAAATTGATAGTTACTGCTCTAGAAAAGATATGCTAGATAGGGCAGTCCTCATACAAGACAATTTCTGGAATTTTCCAACTACTAAATACCAGAGGTTCTTAAGTTGGGAAGAGAAATGAAACCTTAATTATAGAGGAGATGGTTAGTATGCTTCATTCAAACAGGTTTAATCTATTTCACATTATAGCACTTATGTACAATCTCGATTTCTTCATACTGAATATCTCATGCCAGCGCAATGGCCTTCTTTTATAAGAAGTATCTCCGCTGTGTGTCAGATGACCATAGAGAGGAAATATCTCCATGCTGTATGCTCTTGTTATGTAATCGGTCGCCGGAGCCGGCTCCCCGCGCCAGCAGCCTCGGCCTCCCGGCCCAGGGCCGGCTCCCTGGGAGGTGGAGCGGGCCAGTCAGCCCGCCACACTCCCCTCCAGCATGGGGGGGCGGGGGCCCCACTTTGGCCAATTGGCCTTGGGCCCCGCTCCCCTCACGGGACGGCCCTGCCTCTGAAAGATCTTCACTTTAAGTATCGTCTCAGACCCAGGGCAACGAGGTTATTGCTTTTACTGTCTACTTTGTCATAAACTTGTACACAAGTGCACAATGAAGCGCACAAGGAGGTCTGAGGATCCCATCTGAAAACCGGTTAAGCATGTTTATTGCTTTACTCACACAGATTGTTCCATTGACTTCAGTGGCAATAGTCACATCTGTAAGGTTATTCAAGATTTCAGCACCAGGCCCCGCTACTGGAATTCAGCAACAGATGATGCCATTTAAAGCAGCTTATTCTTTCAGAACAACTGAGCATGAAGTAGTACATAAAATGCACCTCTCCAGAAGCAGTCCTTGGAGGAGGTGCCACAAAAAAATTCAATTAATAAAATTCATTTATGTTTTCCACTGAAATTTTGATTTTCAGTGATAATTCTGAAAACCAAAATATTTTGAATTGGAAATGCTGCACTGGTGCCTGATGGGAGTTGTAGTGTGGGTACCTTAAACTCCCATTCTCCTGTAGAGATGAGATTCCCATATGCACCATAGTCTCCCCTCTCGCTGAGCAGAGGCAATGCATCATGGGAGTCTCTGGCCACAATGCATAATGGGAGAGGTAGTCCAGCTAGGGAGCCCAGCTCTTATGGGAAAATGGAGAGATTAAGCAATTGAACTACATTTCCCTTTATGCATTATGACAGCACTTCCAAATAGGTGCTCAAGGGGGATTCTTACTTCCCTGCTCAAGTGCATTGCCCTAGTCATAATCTAGCCCTGAAACCACAGAGTAATCTTGCCAGGATCAAAAAGATTGCACTGGTGTTAGCCTTAGAAAATTAGGCATCAGCTAACTCATGCCAAGGGATCCAATATCCAGGATGAATTCTCCTCTTGTGTTGATTCTTACACTCAGAGGGCCTCCTATGGCTCATAGATCATGACAGACTTTGAATTTTTGGCTTACAATAAAACAAAAAAGTAGCATTAGCAAGGCCTTGTTGTGGCAAAAATTGGGCATATTAGTTTTGTGCGGGACCCTCTGTTCTGGCATGAATTTCGGCCACACTGATGAGTTATTTTCTCAGGTCATACAGCTGGACAGAGACGGACCTAGAAGAGAATCTGGGTCACCTCCTGACTTTCTGGGCATGTCTACACTACAACCAAGAAGTCTGACGGCAGCACATGTCGACATATCACTATGGCTCACTCAAGTTACAATAGTATTATAGCCATGGAAGCATGAGAGACAGCCCGAGCTAGCCACTAGAATAGGCAACCAGGATTTCAGATAGACTGTGCAGCCACTCCTGCTTTTGAAGCCACACTGCTATTTTGACTCAGAGCTCCTTGGGTGTATCTGAAGATGATGCAATCACTCCTCCTTTGTGCAGTGTAGAGATGTTCCACGTGCTCTTCTCCTCTCCATTACACTATACAGCTTTCTCCCAACATACTCTGTTTCAATAACTGTGTTTGAAGACTAACACACCTCTCTCTCGGAAGGATTGTTTAGTTTGGAGGGAAGTATTTTAACTGATTTCCTCAGAATGTGTTCTTTCCCATGCCAATAAACTGACCCCCAAATTTACCATTGCAGTTCCCACTTTGAAATATTCACTTTGCACCACAGCATGGATCTCTGTGATATGAGTCTGACTATTCAGTCCATTATCTTGGAGCAGTAGCTGACATCTCTCCTGTAGCTGAATTAAAGAAGGAAAATGTACAATTCTTGATGAACAGTGGATTACATTAGCATTGTTTAGCTGTCCTTTAGAACAGTGATTTACAAACCAGGCATCAGGAACCAGTACTGGGTCACAAACCATCAGGTACTGGGTCATGGAATCCCCTGCTGTCGCCGCCAAAAGTCTCGAATGCATTGCTCAAAGATGTAGTTGTTGGGTTGCAGACATAAATGATTTTTTTCAACTGGGCCCTGAGGAAAAAAATTTGAAAACCACTGCTTTAGAAACCTGCTTGAAACCCTTCTGAATGGGAGAGAACATTCCAATCACAAGCATTTATATTAATGCTTCCCATTCATTTGCCACCCCTGAAGACCTTTGTGAAATGATTTGCATATACACATCCTCTTCCCTAGGATGAGTTCCAAGCTATGGGAAGTTGTCAAGCAACTTAAACTTGTGCAAAATGCATTTACTCATCAATACACCCCGTTGTAGTTTGGAAATAAAGGTGTGTGTTTTAATTACCTACTTTCATAATAGCACTGAGCTACCATGGTGATGGATGGACACCTAAGAAAAGATTGTAATAATACCTTATAAATGTCACATATCTGCACGCAATGTGTTGTAATAACCGACACAGATACAATAAATCTGTAATCCACTAATAAGCATCTTCATCCGCTTCTCCCCCATTCCGTCCCTATAACTGGAAGGTATTAACGGGCCACTTCACCTTGAATGGTCCCTTGAAATGTGTTAACTACTTACCCTAAATGATCTGTTCCACCTTGTATTTAACAGTGACATTTTGGGGGCAGGTCTACCATGCACCACCATTTTTGGTGGCAGTTGAATTAGATATGCAAGTTACTGAAAGTAATTTGCATATTTCAGTTTGACTGCTCTATGCCCTGCATGTCCACTGCACTGAGTTGAAGAGAGGGGCCTCTCTTTGACTCAGCTCTATTCCAGTAGCCAGGACAGTCTTACTAGATTGACTTCCTGATCGACTGAGTAGGTTTTCACAGACCTAATCAATCCATCGGGAAGGTTGATGTGATGGTGGCAATTTTGCTGCCATCAGTGAAGACTAGCCCTGAGTTAGTTTCCCAGAAAAGCTCTGTGTAAGGTTGAAAGTTTGTCTCTCTCACCACCAAAATTTGGTCTAATAAAAGTCATTACCTTACCCACCTTGTCTTTCTACATGTCTGTACTTTTGCACCACATTTTGACAGATCATTTTTTTTAAAATACAGATTTATCTTTCAGAGGGCCAAATGGCTTCATGAGTGATATCACATTCAGTGGTTCTTCTGGTAATTTTTCCTATTTGGTAGTTATTTCTATATATCCCAGTCCTTGACTCTAGGCAGAGGTGGCCTTTGGCTATTGAGGGCCCAAGGCAAAGGCACATTAGGGAGCCCCCTATAAGCCTGTGTGGCCCCTATAGGCCCATGGGGGCCCCCTGCCACCAGCTTCAGCTCCCCGCTGCTGTCCCCGGCCCTGCCTGCCCCGCCTCCCAGCCCCAGCTCACTGCCAGCCCCAGCTCCCCACCACCAGTGCCGGACCCAGGGGTCAGCTCTTCCTCCTGCTGCCAACCGAGGCAGACACAGCTTTTGGGGCAGGCAAGGGGGCCGCTTACAGCTTGGGGCCCTAGGCATGCGCTTGCTTTGCCTACCCCAAAAGCTGCCTCTGTCTCTAGGAAATGGCCCCTTGAAACTTCCACCCACATGCAAATTAGAAGATAAAAAGATGTTTTATTATCTAGAAAATATTGAAATGTGTCCTTATATAATCACTTTGATCAACAAAAATCCTTATTTTGTTTGGCTTTATTACAATAACCACACTTTTAACCTAGTTAGAGGGCTTCTGTATTAGCTCAATAATATCTAATTTTACCAGTCATTCAATTCAACTTTTACTTGATCTGTTACTGATAGTCCCTTGGAACCAAGAATTGAACTCTGTGGTGATTTTTCTATTCTAGTTGCATGGACATACAGGTAAGTAAGTCTATTTCCCAGTGGGGTAGTCGTGTAGGTCTAGTTCAGCAAAACAAACAAGGAGTCCTGTGGCACTTTTCAGGATTAACAAATTTATTTATCTCATGAGCTTTCGTGGGTCTACCCATGAAAGCTCATGCAATAAATAAATTTATTAGTCTTTAAAAGTGCCAGAGGACTCCTTGTTTGCTTAGGCTATGAGAGACCTTAGAGCTGCACATATGCTATTGTACCACTATAAATTCTCTGGTGTAGCTGGTCTGTGTTGATGGGAGACAGTTCTCCTGTCAACATAAATAAACCATCTGAACAAGTGGTGGCAGCAGATGCTTTCCTGCAAACATTGTGCTTGTGCACACTACCACTTGTGACATAAATTTCGCTGGCTAAGAGGTGTGTAGACATGGTCTAAATCTTTCCATTGCTTGTCTTTGATGCTTATATGCTTGATTAAGTTATATGGGTCTTTCCAATAATTTGACTGTATCAAGTACTATATGAGAAATACCAATGGGATTGGTTACAGATGCTGTTAAGTTACTGTTTGTCATATTAACATCCTGCTTAATAGAATTGGCTTCTAATTCACTGGACCATGGTACCAAAGCAGTAAAAGTTCTTTTTATTTTACTTCCAAGGTAAGTTCAAAAGGTTCTTAAAGTAAAAACATTTTTTCTCTGGCCAGTAATTTGTTTTCCTCATGTATGTGTTTTGATGGCACACTGGGATCCATAATGCTGTGCTTTATTCTATCATTATTGGATGTGACTGCATCAAATCAGTTTCTTTAAGAATCTCTGTCTGTAGCCTGTTTTGGAGGCAAGCCACACTTGCAGTCTGATCATCAATAAAGTGTAAATGTTGACAGTGAGACTAATTAACTATTGGAGCAATTTACCAAGGATTGTGGTAGATTCTTCATCACTGACAATTTTTAAATCAAGAGTAGATGTTTTCTAAAATATCTGCTATAGGAATTATTTTGGGGAAGAGCTATGGCCTGCATTATAGTGGACGTTAGTCTAAATAATCACAGTGGTCCCTTCTAGCCTTCAAATTTATGAATTTGCAACTCATACTGCT
This sequence comes from Pelusios castaneus, assembly GCA_007922175.1. Lineage (NCBI taxonomy): Eukaryota > Metazoa > Chordata > Testudines > Pelomedusidae > Pelusios > Pelusios castaneus. Next base: position 11,236,343 of record ML685817.1, on the reverse strand, counting down.
CTGCTACCTGGCTGCATAGATAGACTTCCTCAACCACTACCTCGTACTTAATTAAGGGGTTTCTTCCCTTATACAGATATGTGTGTTACTTGAACTGATTTTGTGCCCACTTTATGAAACAAGCTTAAGTTTCTGTTTTAACTTAGGATGATCCATAATTATTTTGTACTGAATACACTTGCTGTGATTACATTACGCTTAGCTTCAGTTTCTATTGTGAAATACACTATTTGTTCATTTATTTCCAATGCCCCAAACCACTCTGTTGCAGAATCTTGCCTAACACATCTGCTAAGAGAGCCAATAAAGAATTTTTATCTGTGAATCACCATTCTATGAAATGAAGAGAAAGATGGCTCAGAAGAGAATCTTGATAAATGAAGAGATGCTTTAAAGAGACATGGCCTGAAACTCAGCAAGGAAAAATAGACTATTTGATATGTAATCGGAATACTGAAGAATTATCCCTGAAACTAGATAAGACAGACAAAACCGAAAATGCAAAGTTTCAAGTATCTGGGTTCCAGAATCTAGGAAAATGGGGAAACAGAGGATGAAATTAGAGCTAGGATAATAAATGCTAAGCTCAAGTGTAGAGAGAGCCTGAGCAGTAGAATTGTCTGTCTCTTCCTCATCTGCCCAAGTCCCAGTCTTTTTGGTTATTCTCCCCTTTCACATGGGAGACTCTTGTTTCCCCATTCAGGAAGATTAACTTTTGTTTTCCCAGTTGACCCACTTCTTCTTCTACCTCCTCCACTTTTATATCCACTCTAGTTTGTCCCAACCTACTCACTTGCCTCTGTTCCACATCTACAACTCTCCTTGGTGAGACTTCAATTCAAGCACCATATGAAGAGTGATTTCCTTCACCACTGTTCCCTTTCTAAACTCCCCATAGTCACTGGTGACTCATCAGGCACCTGAGATGCTGTTCACTGCACCTGAGTCATCTGCCATACCTCTAACACTGCAAGCCTGTCTCCTCTGTCTCTACCAAACCTGTTGCTTCCTCCATCATCCACCTCAGCTACTAGTGCCAGACCTTGTGACTCAATCTTCATCACTGGGGATGACAGAGAGAGGGCCCCAGCTCATGACGCTGTCCTCTTTCCATATACCCTAGCTCTACTTGGTTGCTGTTGCTCTTACCTCTTCGCCATGGAATTCACTACAGCCACCATTTTCCTGTAGCTGTTACTGCTGTACAGCTCTTTCTTGCTTTCTCTTGGATCTTCCTCCCCCCCCCCCCAGCCTCTCCACAGTACTAGCCCTCCTGAACCCCAGCATCATCCTTGTCCCCTAAGCTGATCCGTATTCTCAGAAGTTTACTAGCTGTAAGAATTAGGCAGGAAGCACGTGGGCAAGAAAAAGAAAGCTGCTCCCAGAAGACATGGCTAAGAGAAAGGAGGAATCTGGGGAGGTGAAAAAGGGTCCTGGGTCAGGAAGATCTCAGTGGTAAGGGGCTTGGATATAACAGGTTGACTGGCTAAGGTTAACTCAGACCTTACAGCTGGAGATGCTGAAGGGGTGATCTATTCATGTGACGTTCTCCTATTGGACTTGAATAAACTAGCAAGTTGAAGGGATGTTGTTCAATAGACATGCTCTGTAGACACATTAAAACTCTTATTTGGGGAAAGTGAGGCACAGATGCAAAGATGGCAGTATACTGGGCAGCTAGGGTTCTCAACCTTTTGCAGGTTGCAACCCAATTAGCAGCATTTCGCAACCCTACAGGACACACCAGTCCACTCCCCCCGCAGCCAGATCCAGTCATCTCCTTGGTTCTCTGCAACACACCACTGTGTGGTGACACAGTAATCTGTCCCAGCATAGTGGGTGAGAACCACTGAACTAGAGGGCACTCCAGAGGTGAGGGCCCCCATAACATGGAGTAGATGAAGGGATTTCATTCCTCACATAGCAAGGTAGCCTTAGCCAGTCTATGACATCTATGACCATAGAGCCAGTCTTGGAGGAAGGGATCATTAGCTGTAGTTAGCTGAAAAACAAACAAAGATGAAGGTGGATTTGACTTGCAAGCTGGCTTCCAGTAATACAGGCCTGACCAGCCAAGACTGGTGACTGTGTGTATGATAATGCCAAGGGATTAAATTTATAATTTATTTGGCCTGGGCCTGCTGGAATAAGTCCCTGAGGCTTTAAAAGATGGGATTTTCATAAGTGCTCAGCTTTGGTCTAACTCTGCCTGTGTTGAAGTTACCATTACTACAAGGAATAGCCAATAACGAGTACACTTGAAAATCTTATCCCAGATTTTCAGTCCTGGGTGCATGCAATGGGAGCTTGGATGCTCCACATGTTTGAAAATATGGCCACTGCATTTTTTTTAGATGCCAAAATATGTCTGTGCCTCCATTTAGCTACTCAAGTGTGAAAGTGTTGGCTTAAAACTCTCACTCAGACTGAGTGCTTCTTCTCTGATCTGAATTACTACAAAAAAAGAACCGCTCTCCGAGGGCTTGATCCCACCCACAGACAACAGAACTGCTCCTGTGGACTCAAATGGAGAAGGCAACATGGGGTATGTACTTGTGTTTCTTTGGGGTTGTGTAGCAGCCTAAATATTGTTCACCTAAATAGATGGACACTACTCTCTGTGTGAGGGCTGCTTCATGGGGAAACTCTTATAATTTCCCTTTGAGAGAGAGAATTTAAAAAAAAAACACATTATTTTGCCCACAAAACACCTAGCCCAATCGCAGCCTGACCCATTGTTGTTCCAAAGTGACTGGTGAATTTGGTGGCCCTGGTTCTTAGGTGCCCACGGTAAGACCTTTTTAAGGCTCCTGATTTCAGAAAGTTCTGAAAGCTTGCCTTCAAATAAACAGGCCCCTTGCAGCTGTCTGAAAGGAGGCCTCCAGAATACCTGATTCCCATAGGGAGGTTTACACAGGCAGATTCCTGCTGCCAGTTCTCAAGGAGTGTGGAGTGGTGCGTCCGGCCCCTTTAATCATTCTCTGAGGGCAAAGGAGTGCCTTCTGTTGCTCAACAGAACACAGCATAGCAAACATCATTCCAGTTCAGGTAACATAAAACTCACACACCTCTTCAGCATCAGCCAAGTCACGGCGTATCCAGTGTTGTCAAACCCTCATGCACAGGAGGAAGACGGCCACTTGAAGGTGGCTTAACTTTGATTTTTCTCATTGCTGCAAGGTCATTTCATACTAATGAGTTAACTTTCTCATTGCTGTTCTTTGATTTGTCCTCTCCACTGTGGTAGAAATGCTGTTTGGTGCTATGATATTGGATACATGGGATAACATAAGCTGAGACCTGCAGGCACTCCTGCCTGAAGTCAGCCCAGAATTTAAGCATGTGCATAACTTTAAGAATGTGAGTAGACCAAGAGAGCTCAGCACCTCCTAGCATTAACCTTCCCTGTATCTTTTCCTGAGTCCCTGGTAGATAATGCAGCCAAGGCCATCCCTGGGGGGGGGTGAACGGGGTGATTGCCCTGGGGCCCGCGCGCGCCGCAGCCCCTCCTCCCACTGTTGCTGCGCTGCCTTTGGCACCCAGCCAAAGGCAGCAGGGCGGGGCAGGGCGGGAGGCTATGCCCGGCCCCTGGATTGGCCCTCCCCGCCCCCAGGGCGGAGCAGGCAGGCCCAAGGGCAGAGCATGTGGGGCCCGGCCTCTGGGCTGGCCTGCCCTACACGGCCAGCTCCCTCCCCCACAGCCAGCTCTGGCTCCACCCCCCCACACAGGTGGCTCCCGCCGGGACTGACGCAGGCTCCGACTCCTCCTCCCACACCCCGCAGGCGGAGCCCCGCTTTGGCCACTTGGCCTTGCTCCCCCCACGGGACAGCGCTGAATGCAGCAGTCAAAGGATTAATGCTGTTCGCAAAAATGTAAGAAGGCAGCAAGATTTTTAGTGTGCAAATAAGATGTTTGCCATTGTACAATGCTGCATTCTGATCAAAGACAGTACCAAATCCAAGTGACAACCTCAGCAATAGAATATAAATGTAGACTGCGGAATGTGACTTATTTGCCAATTAAACCATCACACAATGTTCTTCCGTTGATTGATATCTTTGAAGTCATTCTTTGTTTTGTAGCTGTTCTGAAGATGGTGGCGAGTCTGATTATGCTCCACTGACTGTCATGGGAGCTCACCCCCTCTCCTCTCCCAGGCCTCTAGTGGCTCCTAACCACTTTGCACTTCAGGCAGACCATCATTTCCCAGGCCTGATAGTTTCTCAGAGATTAAGGTCCCAATTCAGCCATGTGTTTTAAGGTTGTAGCACACAGGAAGGCCCATTTGGTGTTGCTGTGCACAAGTATATATTTGTGACTTACGAGTTTCTTTTGTATATGGGCCGTTTCTTCCTTCTTTCTTCCGAATGTTCAATTACATATCAAACTGTGTCTCTTCAATGCTCCATCTATGCAAACCCCCTGAAGAAACCAAGCTGCAAAGAAGCAGCACATGGACTCACTGGAGAAAATAGACCAGAGAGAATTTTAAAAGCCTCTTCTCTTCCCATCAGTGATATATTTATTTACACACCCATTCTATGAGAAGATGGGCCTCAATAGCCCATAATAACCTGCCACTCCTTCAATTCTTTTTCTCACATTCCTATCAGGTAACATCTGTGGCTATTATGACACTGGATCCCCTCTCCCTGTTCCTTTCTCGCGACTTGGTTCTGTGGCCTTTCCCCCCAGATAATGGTGGCTGGTCTAATATCATCCTTTTGATGTCACCCTTGAATGCGAATATAGAGCTTTTGGATCATAAGGATGATGGATGGAAGCCAAAGATAGCCCCTGGGTAGTGTAAAGAGGTGGTTCTAAAGAGCAGCTGTCTATAGGCACTGATTCCTTTGCTTCAGTAATTGACCACTGCCATGAGGTTTTTGGTGGAATCCAGACCAGTGAGAGATTGAGTCACTGTAAGTCTGGATGCCTCAAATGCTTTATTTTTGTAAATCCCTGCCTAGGACATTCATAGCAACAAACATGCCAGTCACACCCTGAGTGTCTGTGTCGAGCTTGTCATTTTGGCTCCACAAATCATAAATCTGGCTCAAGTGTGCCAACAATACCTTGCCATTGGCACAGGAATTGTTTGACTGATACTCAGCCTCCCTCCCCTCCCCAAGTTCCCAAATTTTATATTGAGAGGAGAAAAAGCCCATTTGCCCATACAATAAAAGGAGGGGGACAGGAAATGAGGATCAAGGCAACCTTTGCACATTGTTCCAGGACATTATTATAAAGTTCCCTTTTCGTTTCAGCAACTCTGAAAAGTGGATGTCCAAGTGACAATCAAATAACCTAATTAAACCATGCTAATAACTCATAGGCAAGGCTAATTTGTCCCTTCTGTTGTCCTGTCTCATCCCTTCCATTTTGCTAGCTAAACCAGAACAGCTTAGTCAGAGTATTTGAGTTACAGGGTGACTTGTGGTGAGAGAGATTAGAGGGAAGAAGTAAAGATCAAAATTGCATGCATTTTACATGGGCAGTCAAGATTGTTGTTAGAGGAAAAAGAGAAAGAAATAAAAATCTTGTAGCTTATTCCACAGTTTAACTCAGAAACAAAAGCCAACCTCCTCTCTGCCCAAAACAACAACAACAAAAATCAACAACAACTGAAAACAGGTAAGGAGTTCTGTGGCACTTTCCTTCTCCAGACCTGAAGAAGAGCCTTGTATAGCTCAAAAGCTTGCACCTTCCACCGACGTAAGTCGGTCCATCCAATAAAAGATATTACTTCACCCACCTTGTCTCTCTAATATCCTGAGACCAAGACGGAGACAAAAAAACTGCAAACTGTTTATCTTTTTCACTGAGTGGCCATGGTTCTTCCCATTTGTATATGCCAAAGTATGTAGAAGACATCTTCCAAGGCCATAGCTATGTTGGTAAGTATTGAAGTATGTTTTATATGTTGTAGAGTTTGCTGTAGGGTGTTGAAGGTTACACTTTCATTTTATGGTGGGTTTGACCATGTTGCCTTATTTGATCAAATTCAGATTCAGTTATCGTTGTGCTTGGGCCCCTAGTAATTTAGATCAGTTGAGGATTTTGTCTTTTCTTTTGAATATTCTTCTGCAGGAGGATCAAATGGAACACCTGAATGTTAGGCTACAACTCAACTATGATGGAAAACTGAGTTAAACTTTTTGTCAGTCTGCATACCATTTTCCTTTGAGGGCACTGAAAACACTGGGAAGCTGCTAATACATTCAGTCACGGATCAAGAGCAGTCAGGCTATTTCTAATCACACCTACAACCAGGCTCCCATCTCTGCAGTGATGGTGCACTATACAAAAACAACAGAGAAATAAGATAGTATAAACAGGATCTCAAGGCCGGCCTGGTAATCCAGTAATACTGAAATGCTAGAATGTATCCTAGCTAGGCTGAGGAATGTACAATGGCAGCTCATTCAGCCCTTGAATAAGAGGAATAATAATACTTTGCACTTACATAGGATCTTCAACCCCAGTCCCTCAGCTTTCTTCAAAAGCATTAATTAGTTAAGCAACACAGGACAGAGGTGTAGGCAGTACTACTCCTGATTTATAAATAGGGAAATGGAGGTACACAAGGAGTAAATTACTTGCCTTAGGTCAGATGGGAAGTTTGTTATCAAGGCAGAAGTCCTGTGTCTTCTGACTCCCAAGATGAGGTGGAGGAAAGGGGAGTCTAGTAATCATACTGGCTTTATTATCATATTTGGTAAATCAGTGGAGTTGGTTGGAAACTGTTTTTATTCCCAAAGGAAAATTATTTTTTTTGTAAAAAATAAATGAAAAGTACCAAAAACAGAAGAAGAAGAAGAAGATGTCTAAAATGGCAGGAAAAAAAACTAACCCCCAAACTACTGAGTACTGGAAATAAAATTGACAAAAAATTAAATTTTTCGGTGTTTGCTAAAAACTTGCTGGCTTGCAGCTTTCCAGTGACAGACATTTCAGGGAAAGCTCTTATTTTCTGAGAAAGTTTTCATCTGGTCAAAAATAATTTTTCATCAAATATAATTTCAGGAGAAAATTTTCAAGCAGCCCTCTGGATGATCTAAAGCATAGGCTTCCCCCTCCACATATGACCATTACCTAAATATGAATGCTGGGGATTTGGCCATCCCTACTGCTGGTTAGGTTAGAGAATGATGAGAGATGTATGCACAGTGTCTGGTGAAGGCTAATCTTATAAAGAATCAGGGCCAGCCCAAGGGTTTTTGGTGCCCTAGATGAACTATGACTTTGGCACCCCTATCAGAGGGCAATACTTTCATTTATAAGAGATAACATTTTAATATATATCTTAAATAGAGGGGAAAAAATTAACTTCAGTCGTCCCTTAAAGCCTGGCACCCTAGGTGACCACCTAGTTCACCTATATGGTTGGGCCAGCCCTGTAAAGAATAATAACTTTACATTTAAATAGAGCCTTCCTTTGGAAAGCACCCAAATCTGGTTTTTGTACTGGCCCTTATCTGGGAGTCAGTATCGCAGCTTTATGAGGAGTAGAGCAAAGGGTACGTCTGTACTGCAAAAAAATCTAAGGCAGCAAATCTCAGAGCCTGAGGCTTTGGGACCTGCTGGTGTGGGTTCTTTTTTTCTTTCTTTTGCTCTGTAGCCATAACCTTATGGACCAGGAATCCTGCACTAGTGACACAACACAACGATTTTAGGAGAAATGAAAAAAAAAGATTTTTCCTAGGCATGTAGTTAGTTGACTCTTGCGTGTAGACACTGTAGATATTATTATTACTATTTATTATAGCCACAGTGTCCACATGTCCAAAGCTTTGATAAGCCAAATGCTGCGCTGACCTGGGAGAACACTCCATAAGGCAGGAATTTAGCCAATTGTAGTAGTATGAGAGATTTCAGATCAAAGGCTATGTTTACACTTGCTAAAATTAGTTCGAATTAGTTAGTTCGAACTAACTAATTCGAACTAATTTTAGTTAGTTCGAATTAGCTTAATTCGAACTAGCGTGGCCACACTGGAATGTTAGCTCGAACTAAGCAAGCGCTTGTTTAGTTCGAATTAGTGATCCCCATTCATTTCAATGGCCAGTTAGTTAGAACTAAGAAATTAGTTTGAATTAACATGGCCACATTGGTTAATTTGAACTAGTTAGTTCGAATTAACCCCTTAGTTCGAATACCCTATTCGAACTTATTAGTTTGAATTAAGGAAGCCCTTAATTTGAACTAACTAAAGCCTAGTGTAGCCATGGCTTTAGTTGGTTCAAATTAAGCCTCCTTAATTCAAACTAATTTGCCAGTGTAGACACAGCCAAAGATTTTAATCTCAGCTTTTTTCTAGTATGTGGCCTTAGACTATAATACATAAGTCCCACTAACTATTGAACTTCACTGCTGTTCTTCCAACTCTTGACTGTTGGACTGAGCCGTAGCTATGTTCAATTAAATTTGACAATTAACTCAGCCTTCCCAGGTATGTATATTTGCAGCGGTTCTCTTCTTCATGGAATCAGAGTTGTTCGGATCCTACCACCTGGCTGAGCTGTTGAACTATTCCATTAGCTCATCAAGCAGTGACCTGCATATCACTTCCAAAATTCGTAGTTGTTCATCCCTGCTATATGTGTGGTATGAGGTGAATCTGTCTCTCTGTCTGTCTCTCTCGCTCTTTCTCTATCTATCTAATTTTTCTACTTAACTAATTACTAGCATAAAAATTCAACACCAGAAAATGATGCTTAAATAACACCAGAAATATGAATGATCTTCAGAAAAACCCTAATCTCACAGCGAATTTCGCACTAAATTGCATTTGTCTTACTGAGTTCAATGAGAGTTTTGCCTGAGTGAAGAATGCAGAATTGAAACTACAGCAAATAAGTCCAAGTTTGAAATTTGGGCCATTGGATCAGTCCATGGTGGTTCAATTTTACATGCAGTGAATGTATTTTTCCATTCTTGACATTCTTATCTTAATTTGAGAACCTCAAAGCCTATACAGCTAATTTGGCTTTAGCTAAGCAGAGGACACACGTGCTGCTGCTGCTATTTTTGACTCCCAGTGTGTGTATTAAAGGAGGGCAGAGACATATGACTGGTCATACGGGCCTGGCAAGCAGCCTACTTAAGATTTTTTTATGACACCTCTTCCTCAGGTGCTATGTGTGGGCAGATAGGTAGTTTCATCAAGGTGTGTAGCAACCTCCACAGAAGCATCTTGGAATGCCACCCATTTTATCACTCAGGGATTGAACAAAGCACAGCTGAGAGAGACTGGATGTTATAATTAACACAAGCCACTACAGGCTACTGCGTCTCTCTCCTCACTACTAGAAGAATAACCTGTTGAATTTGCTAGGAGCTATTGCAGACAGTGAAGAAGAGAGCTAGATTTACTGGGAATACAACAGCTATGAGTGGCTAAGGAAGCTGCTCCAAAGCTATGCTGTGGAGAGGAGGTAGGGGTTCGTACACTGGATAAAGCAAGTCTGGTTGGGTCAGAGCATAAACTTTTGCTTTCTGAGACAGAGAGGAGAGAGGAAGTGGCTTGTCGTCTGCTTTTGCTTGGGTTCTTCCAAGGATGGCGTCGCTCTTTCAGCACTTGCGGATCCTGCTGTGGAAAAACTGGTTGAGCGTCAAAAGGCAACCTGTGAGTATGAAAAAGAATCTGAAAAGGAGGAGAAAAGTTAAAATCTCCAGCTGCTGGAGGGGTGAGGAGGGAGAGAAGCAATGTAATGGAGGGAAGGGAAGTTCAGTGTTGTTAATGCCTTTGGGAGCAAGTGACAGGAGGAGAGAGAGGAGGAGGGGGTGGACGTGAAAACTTGTGTTCTTGGATCAGTTGAAGTCAAAGGCCATGATCCTGCAACAGGAGCCACCAGCTTGGACCCTGGGCATCCAAGTGGAGTGCCTTGAAAGGCAGTGGGGCTCCACGGGGATACTCAAAACCATGCTGGCCAGTCTGAACTACGACCCTGATCCTCACACTAGCGCCTGGTGGACTCATCCGCATTGCCCATGCACAGACTGTGTACAGGACAAGGCCCACTGGCACAGAGCCAGTCGTCATGGAAGGTGGATGGGGAAATAAAGGCCAAAGGTGAACATGCTGGTCCTCAGAAGGCCTTTTATTTCCCAAGGGGGAGTCATCTCTCCGTCTCGTGTTTGGAAGAGGAGGGGCAGTGGAATTCCAGCAGAGCCGAGAGGAAGCCCCCACGATTGGCTTACCCCTGCCCTTGATACTAAGACTGATTTCTAATATGCAGCAGAGTATTAGTAATTATCCTGTGGTTACAGCGTAATTACATTCTAGCGATTGTGCCTGCATTCAGCATCCAGAGAGCTGAGTTATCAATCCAAGTTTATTTCATTCTAAAGTGTCTGGGATTGAACAAGATTCCCTCGCAGAAGGAGAATGTGGTGGAGGGAAGCAGGAAGGGGCATAATGTGTGAGAATGGGGAAAAGGCTGGTGTAGTGAAGAAAAAGAAGCGTGTAAACTCATTTAACCTAATCTGTACATCTCAAAATGAGAAGTGGGTAAACTCCATTTGCCCGCATTTGCCCTTGACTACACCATGGGCAAAGGCCATGAACACCTCCATCTTCTAATGTCTCTGGCCTCTCCGGGTCGTCCTCACCCATTGGCAGTGCCCTTGAAGGTCAGATCCTGTGTTGGGGCATGATTCTGAAAGAAGCTAGGCACCTGTAGTTCCCAGTGACATCAGTGAGAATGGAGGGGTTTCCGTACCTTTCAGGATGGGGCCTGTGAAGAGCTGACACCAACCATAAATGAAGGATACCTATTTGAGATGATTTTCCTGATACCAAAGAACCTAAGGATGATTAGCAAGGCGTGATTTCTCATATGCACCATGTGTATTAAATGATGGGACTCTGTTAGGACTTGTTGCAAGGCAGGTATGGTTATCACTGAATCCTGCCCTTAGTTAGACCCATGCAGTCCCACTCAGTCTCAGTTACATGTTGAGCGTTTTTTGAAGAGTCAATGGAATTTTAAAATAAAAATCAGGACAAGTTAGTTTCTGCTCCTCCTCACCCCCCAGAGCTGGTTGAATTTTTTGGAATGTGAAACAGGATTTGTGGTGGGGAGGGAATAAAAATATATGGCTTCCATCCCCTCCCTTTGTCAGCTAGCTCTGGAGATGTGATTTTATATCATTTAACTCCGTTACTTTCCCCAGTTAAGAGAAGAATCAGGCCCAGAATATGAATTTATTTCGTGTATTTAGCAGCTGTTAATTTTTATTTCCACTCTAGAAGTGATATTATTGACTTTTCTTGGCGAGGATGGCTGTTTTTTCTACCCTATTTTTTAACATTGCAAGCAATCTCCTACTGCAGTTGAAACAGCTCAATCAGCATTATCAAACTGCCTGCACTTTCTTAGTCTGGTTTGTATGGAATACGCAGCCTTGGCTTTTCTCCCAGAAGATGATTTAAATGCATTCTCATCACTGCTCATGACCTGTAGAGAGAGAAAGAGGGTGAGGAAGTATCTTTTATGGGATCAACTTTTGATAGTGAGAGAGCCTTGCGGTCTCTTCTGACATCTCTTGACTTTTCCTTACAGGTGCATGCCTACATAGGTAAAAGGGGGCAGATCCCCAGCTGATGGCAATTGTCATAGCTGCAGATCTGCCTCGAGGTCTATATAGGCACAAGGCACTGAGAATCTCCGTCAGTTTGCTTTTGTAGATTCTGCATTATTCCACAAGGCAGGCAAGGACTGACAGACACACCGAGAGGACCCAGGTTGTTCTGTGGTGGTTGGGATCATAGTTCAGAAACCTGGGGCTTATGCACTGCCTTTTATTTCCCTTCATCTGTACAATTTATACAAGGGGTAATGGTGGGGAAACAGACATGTTTCAAAGGATTCTGTGTGGAGAGCTGAGTAATTTGGAGGCAAGAAAATTCACACCCATTTTAGGTAGTGAGTTAACCTAATGACTACAAGGGTTAAATGAATTCTGTCATGCACCATAGGGGTTTAGCAACAATGCCATGCATTACGTCATGGGCTTTATGCCCGAGATGATCCTGATCCCATATAGCTGCTGAATTTGTGTTAACCAGGAAGCATCAAAAGATGCTATTGTTGCAACTAGTGTTCTTGTTTGGCACTAAATCTAATTAAGTGAAGAGATGCTAAGGGAAGACTTCTTTGGAGGATGGTGACCGTGGGACTGTTTTGCTCCCAAATTGTAAGGAATAAGGACTTGTTATACAGCTAAATTCAGAATGCCTTTCCTCCCATGATGCACCCAGCAGCTCTGCAGCTCTTCCCAGCCTCCTTATAAGCAGCAGTGTCGAGTTACCCACTATCAATGCTGATGCTGCTCCCATCACCTTGGCTTATGTTACATTACAGGACTTCGTTAGTAATATAGTGTGTGGGGGGTCACTTTAATTATCCCACTTTACAAATAGGGAGCCTCAGGGCACTGAAGTGCCTTGCCCAGACTAACCCAGGAGAAGATCCAGGAGCAGAACCCAAGCCCCATGATTTTGATCCATCCACTAGGCCAGTCTGACTTTCAAAACAAGACAACTACGATTTACAGTGTGTCATGCAGTGGTACTTGTCCTCTTTGCCAAGTTCCGGCGCTCACCAATATAACAAATGTACCTTTATTACTCTTTTATAGCTCTGGTCATTCACCTTAATTTCCTGGCCTTTGATTGTTTTTATAATCCTGGCTATTATCCGAATCAAATTCCCGCCAGAACCCCAACCAAACTGTAAGTAACTGAAACATTTCTATACCTTTGGGAGTTAGTTTCCGTTCCAGTGACTGTTATATTAGTGTCTGATTATTTTATATGTATAGTTCTCTATAGTTTCCAGATGAAATTTCCTTTGGTGCAGAATGCTGCATACAAAATTAACTGGTCTTTCCTATTAGCTTCATGGTTAGAAAGTGAGTTTAGATAGATTGCCCATATTGCTGTAATGGGAGGGGTGGGGGCGGCATATAAACCCCAAAACAAAATGAAGGGATAGAGGGCCATATGAGACGATGCTATTCAGTAAAGAAAGTACAAAGCTCAGGGCCAGCATCCAGATCCACAAGGGTCTTTAGGCTTCTAACTTGCATTGAATTCAGAAGTTAGACACCTCAACACTTTTATGGATCTGGGCCATATTCTTAACTGGTGTAAATGGGTGAATGAGATGTGTTTCTTTTACTGCAGCTAAACAAATTTATCGCATGAGCTTTAGTCTTTGTTAGTCTTTAAAAGTGCCACCAGACTCCTTGTTTGTTTTGCCAGACTAGACTAACACAGCTACCCCTTTGGAACTTTACTCCAGCTGAAGATTTGGTCCTAACATAGTTCATTTTGTTTTCATGTATCAGTGTGGCCAACTCTTGTGACTGAATTATAAGACTAGCAATATTTGCTTTTTGCCTCGCCTCCAGGAGTCATGTGCCTATATGCTCAGGTTTTAATTCTTGTAAAAAAGTAAGTTTTTAGCCCTCCTAGTTGCACAGAGACATCCAGTGCTGCTGAGAATACAGGCAGCAGCAGGCCCCAAGGCAACTGCTGTGACTTAAATAGGCCCTGAGGGCTGATTAAGGATGTGCCTACATTACAATCTGTGCTGTGATTGCAACCCACGCTGTACAAACCCACCCAGGACCCTGGGCATGTATCTGAGTGGCTAGCCCATGCTGCAATAGCTTCATTGCTATTGATATTTGAGCTAAGGAGGTCAAACCTAGCCACGTATGTCTACATTTGCTTTAGGCACAACTCTGACTGTTGTGTAGTCTTACATCAGTTACATCAGGGGCTGCTCCAGTTCTTGGAACAATCTAAGAGTATGTTTACACTAGCAATTTAGGATGACTTAAATCGACCTCAATTACTCATGTCTACACTTGACTTTCATTAAGTCGGCTTAAGATATTTCATAAGTCAACTTAATGAAAGCTTAAGTTGACTTAATAACAACTGCCCATTAGGTCGACTTAAGCCTTAAGTCAACTCCTTAAGTTGACTTAAAGATGGTGTAGATAGGGAGTAACCCTTAAGTCAACTTTATTAAGTTGACTTAAGGCCAGTTAAGTCAATTTAACAAAGTGGACTAAGTCGACTTAACTTTGTCGACTTAGTCCACTTTGTTAAGTCGACTTAATAAGGTCGACTTTAAGTTGACTTAAAGTCGACCTTATTAAAGGGACTTAACAAAATCGACTTAACTTTTTCTAGTGTAGATATACCCGAAGATTGGGAGGGCACCAACCTGGCTTTTATAGGAGATGTAGCTTTCCCCTCTCATGCTGTGAGTTCTGTGTTGGAACTTGGATTAGCTAACCTGAATTACAATAGCAGCGAAGATTTAAAAACTCAGATTAGCATCTCCAGTTCAACCCTAAGCTCTCAGACAGCCGGTAACCTGAGATGTTACTCCCAGGTAAAAACTGAATTTGCTGTGTCTTCACTGCTGTTTTCATGTAATTCAGCTAACCCAAGTTAAGAACGAACCATTTTTTGCAATGTAAACACACTGTAAGAGACATAGTGTTGAATCTCACACAGGATTGCTAAAGGCTCAGGAAGCAGAATGTAAATAAATTTAAAAGACAGAAAACAAACACCCCTGCAAACAAACAAACAATTCTGCTGCAGTTATTGTTTTAAAAAATCTCATGGGGTTTTGTTTATGTGTTGGATGAGGAGGGGAGACGTTTAACTCATGATCTTTGAGCACTTGGGGTTGACAGTACTGGGTGTTAGTGGTAATAAAAACCTGTGAAATCTATTCCTCCGGGAGTGCAGTATTTACTCAAGCACTTTATCCAGTCCAGCTTTGAATGGCTCACGTGCAGAGTCAGACTGATGTATCTACACAGAAGGAGCCAAATTGCCATTGTTCTGCTAGGTGCAGGCAGATGGCTGTTAAGCTAATTGCTGCTCTCACTGGTGTATCTTTGGCATGGTAGAAGGGAACCTTTAAAGCTCCTTCCATTGTTGATGGGTGGTCTCCATGGTCACCAATCATGCCATAGGTGTTTTCCTGACAAGGTGCCAGCACAGCTCTGCTTTGCCTGCTCAAACGACTCTGATCACTTCTCTCTCATGTACTTCCTGTTAGCTGATTAGCTGCAACCAGGCAGGAAGAACAAACTATGCACCAGAGCTTGCTGTGCACCTAGTTAGTACGTACAAGGCCGAAGAGCTAGGTGACTCAGGAGAGGGATGCCATTGTAGAAGAGGCAGGCTGTGTGGAGAGGGAGCAGGGCAAAATAGAAGCTGAGAAAGGGAGTCATGTGGGAAAGGGGAGCTGTAGTGAAGGAAAAGTTTCCCTTTGGAGGAAAATAATGAGGAGGCTGGCTTGAGTACAAGAATCTGCTGGAGTGGGTGGGTAGTACAGAGAAGAAGAGTCAGAGCTCTGGCGTTTTCATGAATCCAATGCCTGTTTCTGCTTAAGCAATGAATCTTCCATTGCTTTCCTTCCACTATCTAAGGGAGATCACCAGGAAGAAGCTATATTGATATTAAGAACATAAGAGTTGCTGCCCTACTGGGTCAGAAAGGGTCCCCGTCTTTCACTCTTGACTTCTGGTAGTCAGAGTTTTAGGGTTGCCCTGAGCATGTGGTTGCATCCCTGGCTGTCTAAGCTAATAGCCATAGAAGAACCTATCCAGTTCTTTTTTGGAACCTAGTTATAACCATGACAATGAGTTCCACAAGTTAATTGTGCATTATGTGAAAAAGTGCTTCCTTTTATTTGTAGTAAATCTGCTGCCTGTTAATTTAATCACATGTTCCCTGGTGTTTGTACTGTGTGAAAGGATAAAAAACATTTCTATTCATTTTTCCACACCATTCCTAATTTTATAGATCTGTCATATCTCCCCTCCCCCCCGTCATTGCTTTTCTAAGATGAACAGCACTCTTTTTAATCTCATATAATATGGAGGCCATTCCATACCATTCATTGATCATCTTTTTTTGTGCTTCTCTAAAACTTTTCCAGTTCCACTGTCCCCTTTCTGAGATGGGGTAAGTAGAATTGGACACAGTGTTCAAGGTGTGGGCACACTATGGATTTATACAATGGCACTATATTTTCTGTCATATTTTCTTCTCTTATCCTAATAATTTCTAACAGTCTGTTCGATTTTTTGACCACTGCTGCACACTGAATGGCAGTTTTCAGAAAACTATCCCTGGTAACTCTATATCTTTTTCTTGGATGGTAAAAGCTAATTTCTTTTTTTAATTAAAATACTCCTTACATTCCTAGGCAGATCTTAAATACAACATCATTAATTACCTTGTCAGCTTCTGAATGATTTCTATTTCAAGGTTTAACTGAAAAAAAAAAAAAGCTTTAAATTTTATAAACAGGTTTTGGTCTTTAATAGTAATCTAGTTTTGATACTTTCAAAAATTCTTGTCTTGCAAAGGAGACTTGCATCCTTTTCTTTTTAAGAGCCATTACTCAAACCTGCTATAAAGAGGGAAAGCTACAGAATCACTCTTTTGAGATTTCCAACTTTAAAAGCTAAAATAAAAAACTTGTAATTAAGTCAAAGAGGTGGACAAATAGGAAAAATGTAACTATTTTTATGAAATATGTGCCACATTTGTATATCTATTGCAACAAATAAAAGTTAATTCAAATGTATTTCCTACTACATCCATGACAGTTGCCACTTTCAAGTATTAGCAAACTCTTTTTCAGCTCTAACATACAACCACCCCGTCACCCTCAGGTGTAAAGCCTTAACTCTGTCCTAAACAAAATGGAAATATCTTGCCAACAGACATACTTGGAAGCCTCGGACATGCTATTACCACCTAAGAAAAGCTGAGGTCAAATCCTCAACACTAAGTGACATTTAAGGAGCAGAGAGAGGGGGGAAGTTCCAGGTAAAAGTGTTTGACAGCTAAAGACTGCTGCTATGCTACAGAGGCAGCGTTTCTGTGGCAAATACCCAGTGATCCGACTTCTGCTGCTGAAATTTAGTATGTCTAAGGGCAAGTCTGTGCTATGAAATTAAGTTGATCTAATTTACATCGATGTATAGCCACTGAAACAATTAAATTGCTTTCACACTATTCTCCCTTGCGTCAATGATACGCATCTTCCCAGCAACTCTTGCACTGATTGTGCAGTCAGCTGTCAGCGTGGAGCATTGTGGTATGGCTTCTGAAAGGCAGCACCAGTCGATATAAGCAATGCAGGGTCTACACTCTTGCTATGTCAACCTAACTATATCGACGTCCATTCTATGCCTTTCACGGAGGTGGGGTCATGAAGTCAGTGAGGTGGGCGACTTACATTGGGGGGAGTGATGTTCAGTTTAGATATTTACAGAGTTAAGTAGACATAAACTATGTCTCCCTAACTCTGTAGCATAGACTAGGCCTAAGAGAAGCGAGATATAAAGACAACTAGATGGCAGGACTAGGAGTGATGTAACAAAAGATCTAAGGAGACAATCGGGGAAGCAAGGATAAAGAGAAAAGATGTGCAGGAGTTGGGGAGGCAGACCAGGAAGGAGAAATAAGGAGGCAACATTCTATTTGGTCAAGTTCTTATAGCTCCTTATATAGACTGCCTCACAGAGACATGAGTGGAGAACAACTCAAACCACATAATGGGATAGGTAGGTAGGTAGAGAAGAAATATCAATAGATATTTAAAAAAGCTGGCCAAACTTGAGAATTTTTCACAGGAATGTCATCTAATTTTTCTTGGGTTTTCATTAAAAAGCAACTGGGAAAAAAAATCATTTGGATGTTTCAGTCTTTATGGATGAGAATCTCAAACGTTCTATGAAATATGTTCATTTCCTTTGAAATTTTGGAGGCAATAAAATGCATTTCCTGACCAGCTCTAGTGCATAGTGTTAAGACAACAGACACTGAGCATAGGAAGGATTTGTTTATAATCACATAGTAATGGACAAATTATTATATGCCGCTAGCAAAATCACAAAAGAGAATAAACTGGAGAGAGAGAGAGAGAGGGAGGGAGACGGAGGGAGAGAGAGAGAAAGACAGAGAGCGAGAGAGAGAGAGCGCAAGCTTCCCAGGCACTAACTTGCAGGAGCAAAAAAGTACCATGAGATCTACAAATATATTCAACAAAGAGTAACACAGCTCAGCTCTTAATATCAAATTCTCCATAGAACAGGCTCAGAAACCATCGACAGATCTGGAATAATTCAGTGACTAATGCTCTATAAAGAATAAACTGATTGCGAGGTTTTGGGGCCAGGCAGTGTCCTTTTACTGTACATCTGTGGAGTATCTAGCACAGTGGGTCCTTGACTGATGCCTCTAGCAGCAACAAGAATACAAATAATAATACTAATTAATTAATTAATATACTGTTCACAGATAATTCAAAGCCAGAAAAAGAGCTGAAATGCAGCAGGTACATTGTTTGCTATGCCAAATAAAATATTCACCCTTGGAGTGCAAAAATTAACTAGTCTGTTCAATGGCTTTGGAAAAACATCACTCTACTCCATACAGGCAACCAAGATGGTTTTACAAGTCATGGGAATGAGTACAAGATATAATCTGCCCCTAAGGGTTCAACCCATTCAATCTGCGAAGGAGCATAAATTAAACTCCTAGCCCTGCCTGGCATTTGCCCTACCCTACCACATCTTCCTATCCCTCTTCTCCTTTTTATTCTATTCCCCCTCTTTCCTTTCTCTTGCCTCCTCCCATCTTTCTATTTCCAGTAGATACACTTCTTAAGAGACTGATCCCCATCTTCTGTTCATTGCACTGTGTCTTCAAAACAACTCCCAGGGCCAGACAGCTTTTTGAGGTTCTCGCTTAGCTGCCCATTTATGATTCACCACCATTCAAAGTTCTATAACTGGCACCACGGCATCCCTGTGAAATAGCTTGGCAAATTATCCCCAAATTTGCTGATGAGGCAAGTATTATTATTATTATTATTACTCTGCAAAGCTCCCACTTCTCTTTGTTCTACCAACCCTGAATGGCCTCCTTGTTCTGGATTCATAAATTTCATTCAAATATTTCTCTCTCTGTTCTTTGATCCTAATCTGGTTTCTTTTACACTCTGTGCTATTTACATGGGATATTATCTCCTATTCTGTCATCTTCTCTGATTAGTTTTTCAGACTCTCTTCTGAGCAGTTTGTGAAGTAGTCCCATTCAAGATCAAGTGAAGGTTTGAAATCCTTTATGTTAGGGCAGACCAGTAGTTAAGCAATGCTAGTTTGCCTATCCCTACAAGGACAGAGTTATTACTGTCCATCCAGGGCTAACCTTATGATTTGGGAAGCTTGCAATGCTAGAGAGAATTGGTCAATAAAAGGCCTGCTTCTTTGCTCCTCCTGTCAGGGGGAGGAATCTGTTGCAAACTAACCTGTTTTATTGCTTGGAGTCCAAAACCCCAACATAGCCAAGAACACAAAAACAGAGAAAGACAAAGCAGGCTGCTTCCTATGCTGGAGTGGCACAACTCACCTCACCTTGCTCTACGCTGGCTTTTTGGCTGACTGGTGTCTGAAGACCCAGATCATGCTTTCCTAAAGATCCCTACCCTGCCAGATGGGCTAGAAAACTTGAAGAAATAGCTTATCATTTTAACCCAGTTTTCAATATAACATATGATCCAGCTGTAATAAGGGGATAACTGAGGACATGTTCCTTGGGGACACTCAAGACGCTGAAGATGAATTGATTAAAAGTGTGAAGTTAAAGTGCATTAAACCCTGAGTGAAAGCTTTCATACAGAACTAAAGTGGCCTTAGCTGTAGCTCCATAGTGTAAACTCCTCATACAGCAAGAGAAGATTTTCCATCACAGTAGATAATTCACCTCTCTGAACAGCAGTAGGTAGGTTGCAAGAAGCATTCTTCTGTTGAGCTAGTTGTGTCTACACGCTCCATAACGTAGCTACATTGACCTAACTTTTAAATGTAAACCTAGCCTCCCATGAGACATACAATGAGGTTACATTGCTTCTCCCATTGCCTATTGTGCAGTGGATGAATATACCCTCTTATTCCACTGAGATTGTGATGGATCGGGCCAGCTGATCAGTTCAACATCACAGGGCCTCAAAATGTGTATTCTCATTGCTTGTGCCAAAAGCCAGTCTTGAATCTGACCTCTGCCCCGAAACATTTTTATTATACTGTATAAAGTGGGCTGAACAGCCTACTGTGAGCAAGGACTGGGACAGATGTTGAAAGCTGACTGAATGTAGTATTTCTATTGGTCTCAGAGAGGAGTTTTGGTTGCAGGACTGGGCTCAGGAGTGCATCTACACTAGTAAATTAAGTCGACTTAAGCAGGCTTAAGTCGACTTAATTTACTCTGTGTCTACACTGGAGTTTCCTTAAGTCGACTTAAGGAAAAATTAAGTCGATTTAATAAGACCTGGTTTTAAGTCGACTTACTGCTTAAGTCGACTTAAGCCAGTGTAGACATGGCTAAGCCCTAAGTCAACTTAAATGGCACCCAGGACTCCCCCACTGACCTCCTTCCCAGGGTGCCTGGCATAGCCAGAGCCTGGCGTGCCCACCCACAGGGCAGAACACAGCCCTGTCCACCCCGCTCCTGTACCCTGCCCTGTCCTGTCCCTGTCCTGCTCAGCCCCCATGTACCCAAGCACAATGGGGAAGGTGCTGAGCTCCCTGCCACTTTTAAAGGGGTGCCCGGGGAAGGGGGGCACCTCTTGGGTGCCACACTTCCCACCATGCACCACTCCCAGGTCCACCTAGCCCCTATCAGTCAACTTAGGCATCCAATGTAGACACTCGAAGTTGATTTAGCAAGGTCGACTTAAGTCGACCTAAATTTACAGTGTAAACACGCTAAATTGACTTAAGAAGGTCGACTTAACGTCGACTTATTCTGACAAGTGTAGACATAGCCTAAAATAGTAACTCAAAAGGGAGATGAAGCATGAGATCTTGATTATTCAGATTAATATTGAAAAATGCTAAATCTAAGTTCATAAGCAGAGATTGTATAATTTGTTTGTGGCATGTCAGTCAGGATTTATATCCTTTGTACGACCAGAAGCAGACCAAGAGCCCTTGTACATATATTAGACTCTTTTTCAGTAATAGAAATTAAAAAAAAAAATGTAAACAGTTTCACTTTGAGGACAGGAAGAGAAAAAGAAAGAACCATATGTGACAGATGTTAGTCACTGAGAGTCTTGGAAAGCACTCAGCTACTTCAGTGATGACAAACATGAATGGAATGGATCTTGCAAGGTGATGAGCATCCTCAACTCTCATTGATTTCAAGGGTTGTGCAGGGGAAAACTTTCAATTCAGCATCATTCATGAGATGAAATCCTGGCCCCGCTAACATCAATGGGAGATTTGCTGCAGATTTCAGTGAGCCAGGATTCCTAAATTAGCTTCTAAAAGGAGCTTCCAACCACTTAGCACTCTGAAGGCCAACATGAAGACAAGTCAATCACCGCTACCTTGTTCTCTCTCCAAAGAATGAGGCCATCCCCTAGTTTAGAGTTCATTGATGCTGCAGGTTTCCTGTTTTCCTTGCTGTTAGTACAAAACTGTCATGCAGAGACTGCTGGTAGAGCTGAGCCCTTATCTCTCTGTAGAACAGGTTGCCATTCGTATCTGTTGTGATGGTGACTGTTGCTATGTGGAGACCTGCCCATTAGAAACTGGATTGAGATCACTACAACCAAGGGTTTGTATGGGGCTATAGAATCTATGAACATGGAATAGACCAAGTGGGTGCTAGAGGGCACTAATCTCAGGGTTGTGAAAATGAAGGGGAAAAGCCTTAATTAGAGGGGGGATTCCCAAAAGCAGTTGGAATGGGTATCATTCTGTTCCTATTGAAATCAATAGTAGAATCCTTAACAGTAGGCAATGACTGCCTAGCTCTCCTGGGCCAAGTTCAGGCTTGACTTTTGGAGACATGCCAGCAACACTATTGTCAGTATGTCACAATACACCATACTGCTGGTAGCAGAGGTGAGCTGATAATCATTTTTAACGAGATCCTCTTCCCTGTATTCATGCATAATATCTTAAAGCCAGGTTCACAAAGCCAGGGATGGGCCAGTCAGTTGGTGGGTCATTCAGCAGATAATTCTGAAGTTGTTTGACTAGATAGACAGATAGATAGATAGTCAATACTTTAACATGCTTATAGTGTGAGGTAGTGTCTCACTAGATGTAAATGAAGGAGGGATGAGTCCATGAGACTGATAAAATAAAAGCAATCTCAATCTCCTACCCAGAGTAAGATTCAGATATTTTCTGAGAAGTGAAGGAGTTCATTTAACTTCCCCCCAGTTTGGTGCACCTCAGTATTTTTTCATTCTGATTGAGAGAGGCCTGCTCCAAACACCAGGATATGAAAACCCCAAACTTTAGGGGATTCTGGAGGTAGGTCTTATTTAGTGGCTGGACCTCATGCTTAGAAGGGATCAAGTCCAAACCTCGTATACATACTGGTGCTTTTACTGAATAGCTGCCCTTAATTTGGGAAGGTTCAGATCTTGACTCATCTGGATCAGTTAATGTTATAGCTGATACTAGAGAACTGTGTATAAATTCAGATAAAATAAGGATTTTGATCCAAATCCACTACCTTTGAAAACCTCACACCAAATTTTTTTTGGACGTTTGACTTTTCTTTCACTAAATTTCATTCTCCTCACTCCTCTGCTGTTCTGGGTTTCAGCTGGATGTGGAAGTGCCAAAATAAAATGAAAGAGACTCTCCTTGTATAATATTCAGCCAAGCTGGGAGCAGATGAATCTTGTTTTTGCAGATCCAAGATGTCAGGATTCCTTGGATAGTTTGGAGAAGCATCCACATTTATGGGCAATTTTTTAATAATAAAACTTCCAAATTTTTCTTTAGATTTGCCAACTACAATACTAATAAATCTTAGTTGCATTCTATGAAGAATTTTATCAAATTATTCTTCATAAGAAAGTTATAGTCACCAATTAAAGAAGTAAATGTGGAGGTGGGGAAAGACTGGGAAGTCCTGGTCACAGAATGAAATAATCTAAGGAAGGTAGCAAAAGTACCACTGGAATGATAGATATATCCATTAGAAAGGAGTAAGACAGTAACTACTGCCATGGTAGGGGGAAGGAAGAAAGTGAACAAGGGTGAATAAGTCAATAGGATAAGAAGCACATAATGCAGCAGTCTGAATCAAAATATGTATTCCCATATAAACCACGAGAAGTGCAAATAAGCAAAAATGGACTAGTTGGAATACCTGTATTAAGTTAGTGATTTTCACCCTACTTTAAGCATGAGATAGGCATCACTCTGTACTCCTCTCGTATTACCTCATGACATGCCCTGGCACAGGTTCTGAATAAGACCTGAATACAATTGGTAGTATTAATACTGGGTGAGATGAGAATTAGTTATGGGATACCACAATTCCTGGTTATAAACTAAATAGAAGAGATGATTTAGGTTGGAGAGCCAAGACAATAACTATATACCAAAAAGTTTCCGAAGTCTGTTTCTAATGAATATTTCTCAGAGAAGAGGAACATGAGGTAGAATCTGTGCTCATGCAAATATGGTTGAATCATCCAGCCTCCCCATCCAGACAGTGATTGTGATTGTGAAACACAGAGAGCTTAGAGAGGCAACAGCATTTACTACAACAGCAAAAATGGGTGACATGAATGTAACTGCTAAGTTATGAACTGATTGTGTTTCAAATTAGAGTGTGGCTTGTTGGAACAGTTCCTTAGTGCAATGAACGTTAGAGCTTAGGGACAACAAATTCTGGAGTTTCATGGGGCTGGGGACTGGGAATTGATGTTTTTCATAAAGGGTATAACTGTAGTCTCATAGACTCACTCATAGACTTTAAGGTCAGAAGGGACCAGTACGATCATCTAGTCCGACCTCCTGCAAAATGCAGGCCTCAAGACCTCACCCACCCACTCCTGCAATAGGCCACCAACCTATGACTGAGTTATTTACCTCCTTAAATCATGATTTAAGGACTTTAAGATACAGAGAATTCACCGGTAGGTGAACCATGCCCTGTGCTACAGAGGAAAGCGAAAAACTCCCAGAGTCCAGGCCAATCAGCCCTGGGGGAAAATTCCTTCCCGACCCCAAATATGGCAATCAGTTAAATCCTGAGCATGTGGGTAAGTCTCAACAGCCAGTTACCCAAGAAACAATTCTCTGTAATAACTCAGAACCCACCCCACATACTCTCCCCTCTTAGGCCACTTGTAAATCCACCACCTGTAGCCAAATATCAGTCAATTTCCAAAATAGGCTAATCATACAATCCCCTCCATAAATTTATCAAGCTCAGATTTGAAAGCAGTTATGGATTTTGCCCCCACAACTCCCCTTGGAAGGTTACTCCAGAACTTTACATCTCTAATGGTTAGAAACCTGCGTCTAATTTCAAGCCTAAATTTCTTGATGGACAGTTTATAGCCATTTGTTCTGGTGTCCACATTGGTGCTGTACTCAAATAATTCCTCTCCCTCCCTGATGTTAATCCCTCTGATGTATTTATAGAGAGCAATCATATCCCCCCTCAGCCTTCTTTTGGTTAAGCTAAACAAGCCAAGCTTCTTGAGTCTCCACTCATAAGGCAGGTTTTCCACTCTACAGACTATCCTTGTAGCCCTTCTCTGCACCTGTTCCAATTTGAATTCATCCTTTTTAAACATCGGGGACCAGAACTGCACACAGTATTCCAGATGGGGTCTCACCAGTGCCTTGTACAGCGGCACGAACACCTCCCTGTCTCTACTTGAAATACCTCTCCTGATACATCCTAGAACCGCATTAACTTTTTTCACAGCCACATCACATTGGCAGCTCATAGTCATTCTATGGTCAACCATTACTCCCAGATCCTTCTCCTCCTCAGTCTGTTCCAACTGATGCGTCCCCAACTTATAGGAAAAATGCTTGTTGTTTGTCCCTAAATGCATGACCTTGCACTTCCCATTATTAAGTTTCATCCTGTTCCTGATACTCCAGTTTACAAGGTCATCCAAATCTTTCTGTATGGTATCCCGATCCTTCTCCGTATCAGCAATACCTCCCAACTTGGTGTCATCCGCAAACTTTATTAGCACATTCCCGCTTTTTGTGCCAAGGTCAGTAACAAAAAGGTTGAACAAGATCGGTACCAAGACAGATCCCTGAGGGACTCCACTGGTAACCTCCCTCCAGCTTGACAGTTCACCCTTCAATATGACCCGCTGTAGTCTCCCTTTTAACCAGTTTCTTATCCACCTTACTATATTCATATTAATCCCCATCTTCTGTAACTTAACTAATAACTCTCTATGCGGAACTGTATCAAATGCCTTGCTGAAATCTAAGTAAATTAGGTCCACCGCATTCCCTTTATCTAAAAAATCTGTTATGCTTTCAAAAAAGGAGATCAAGTTGGTCTGGCTCGATCTCCCTTTTGTAAAGCCATGTTGTATTTTATCACAGTTACCGTTATCCTCTATAGCCTTAAGTACTTTCTCCTTCAAAATTTTCTCCAAGACCTTGCATACTACCGAGGTCAAGCTAACAGGCCGGTAGATACCCGGATCATTTTAGTTCCCTTTCTTGAAAATAGGAATTATATTAGCGATTCTCCAGTCATACGGTACAACCCCTGAGTTTACAGGTTCATTAAAAATCCTCATTAAAGGGCTGACAATTTCATGAGCCAGTTCCTTTAGTATCCTCGGATGGAGATTGTTCGGGCCCCCAATTTAGTCACATCCAGCAGCTCAAGTTTGGCTTCTACCTCAGGTATGGTAATTTCCACATTCATGATCTCATTCCCATTAGCTTCCCTACCTCTACCCCCAGCTCAACTTCACTCTCATTGAAAACAGATTCAAAGTACTTATTTAGACATTGAGCCATGCCTAGATTATCCTTGACCTCCACTCCATCCTCAGTTTTTAACGGTCCCACTTCTTCTTTCTTTGTTTTTTTCCTATTTATATGGCTAAAGAACCTTTTGGTTTTAATTCCCTTCTCAAGGTCCAGCTCAGCTTGACTTTTTGCCTTTCTCACTCTCTCTCTACATGTTCTGACCTCCAAAAGGTAGCTTTCCTTGCTGATCCCTCCGCTTTTCCACTCCTTGTAGGCTCTGTGCTTCCTCCTAATCGCCTTTCTGAGATGCTTACACATCCAGCTTGGTCCACAGCTCTTGCCTATGATTTTTTTCCCCTTCCTCGGAATGTAGGCTTCAGATAGTTCTTGCAACTTTGATTTGAAGCGATTCCAAGCCTCTTCTACATTTACATTCCTGAGTTCTTCTATCCAGTCCACTTCCCCAACCAATTCCCTTAATTTTCTAAAATTAGCCTTTTTAAAGTCAAAGATCCTGGTCGCTGATTTATTTTTGTTTATCCTTCCAATTAGTTTGAAGTGAATTAGCTCACCGTCACTTGAACCTAAGTTGTCCCCTACAACCAGTTCATCTATGAGGTCCTCACTACTCACCAGTACTAAATCTAAGATGGCATCCCCTCTCGTTGGTTCGGTAATCATTTGGAGAAGGAATTCATCAGCTATCAAATCCAGGAAAAACTGGGAGTTGTCTCATGAGACAGGGCTTTGACCTTTATATTCCTGACTATGTTCATATAACTGGGCCAGGATATCGTCATAGTTCTTTGTCAACATAAGGAAAGGACAAGATATGATGGGGAGAAAAAAGTGAGAGAGGGAATGGTGAATGGAGGAAGGGAGAAGATGGTATGCACCATAGATTTAAACATTTTGTATGGAAAGGTCCAACAAGGTAAATTTTCATGTAAATATTTTTATTATGCATTTTGTCAAATTCTAGTAAATATAAATGACAATATATGTCTACATACAAGTTTCTAATGACAAAACACCAGTCAGATTAAACATTGTGCTTTTGTATGTATATACAAATATGTTTAATGCGCTATTTGAGTGGAAGAGTGGTGTATGGAGTCCATGTGCCTTATGGAAGGAATATGGGAGGACTTGATAAAGCTTATGTGATGGCATGGAATGGGAAATTTGAGAGTAAGAGAAATTTCTTATTCAAAAAAAGTAGTAGTTTTGTGAGGAAGACAGGGAGAGAAGATGGACCAAAGGATCATAAGGGTTATCTGAAACAAATAAAGAATGAACATAGAGGAAAAATATTCTCAATAGCAAGGAACAAATATTTTTGAAGCCAGAGAAGTAACCATTCACACTCATCTATCTTCTGCTAAAAGGACAGAATATAAACGTTGAGAAGTGCTACAAAGTAGAAGATGGATATAGAGAATGCTAAGAGGAAAACTGAAGCCCTAAGAGACAGAAATACAGAATGTCGACATGCAAGAATAAATTAAGGCCAGCAGCATAGTAGGAAGCCAATGAGTGAGTCAGCAAATCAGAGTCAATCCTGGCATAAATTGGTGTAACTTTCAAATGGGAGTGGCATATTCTTAAACCAGACATTTTAATAACTGTTCACCAGGCCACCAGGGTTGAAGAGTGGCCAATCAAAGAGAATAAAGAAAATGTAGAGAAGTGAATTGTTCAATAGATGACATGCGAGATCCTCAGCTGGTGTAAATCAGCTTCTCACTGTAGGCTTACACCAGTTAAGGATCTGGCTCTCAGTTTGTCATTAGCATTTACAGCTATCTCATGCTCCTGTGCTGTTTTTTCCTGCACAAAGATTAGTAAGTAAATGAGATAAACCCCTGGAAGTTTAAAACAGAAAAAAAGAGAGAGAGAGGTTTGATTTCCTTTGCCGGGTGTTGATAATAATGGTCTTGATTCTTGATCCTGCAAAAACTTATGCCCTTGCTTACCTTACCTCAACTGAGCAGTCTCATTGACTTAAATGAACATTCTCACATGGGTAAAGTTAAGCATGTGCATGATTGGATATCAGGGACCAGAGCTGTATTCCTCTGGCTATTAATCATGCACAATGACCCCTGTGCCCATGGGAAGTGCCAATGAAATGAACAGGCCAAATCCTCATCTGGTGTAAAATAATGTATCTTTAGCTACTTCAGCAGAGTAGAGCTGGTTAAAAAATTTTCCATGGAACAGTTTTCCATCAGAAAATGTGGTTTTGTCAAAATAGAAACATTTCATGGGAACATGTTGAGTTTGACAAAATTTAAGGTGGAAAAATGTCAAAGTGAACCCTGTTGACTTTATTGTTTTTTAATAATGTCAAAACATTTCATTTTGATAAGGTAGAGAAGTTTCTTTCTAGACCTTGTTGTTCCAAGACATTTTCTTTAAACTTTTATATCAGATTCAAATATTCATTTTAATATTTTATATATCATATTCTAGAGTAATATATAATCTTTCAACATCGATGAAACAAAATATTTTTACCCTTTCAAAAACGTTGGTTCCGAATCGATTTTTTGGGGAGTTTCTATTCTGTAGGACATTTAAAAATGTTGACTTTTTGTTCCAATTTCAAATTAATGCAAATGTCAAAAGGGTGGACATTCCAGTGTCCAACCAGTCGTACCTAATATGTACCTCCATGCGTGCAGATGCCTACCTAGATGAATCCAGTTATAGGACTGCAGCCAATAAAGTCTTGCTTATTACGGTGTGTTTTGTTTGTTCGGGATTTTTAACTTTTCTTTTAGAGCTAGTAAGGAATTAAGAAGCCTGAAGTGTTTTTTAAAGATGATCATGATTTTGACAGAGAGGGGTGCACATGCATTGGATTTCATTGCTTGCAAAGGCAGAATTCCATTTGATGTCTTATTGAAATGATACCACTCTGGGTTCTGAATCAGACTGTCATGGTGAATGAATCCACTGTGACGAAAAGATGCTTCAGTGACCTGTTGTCCTTGCTGTTGAAGGGGAAAAAGTAGGGCATGCATTTCCTTGGACGTATTGCCATGCTTTTAGGGACAGACAGACATCCTGTGCCCAGGGCAGAATTGAATGACTCAACCTGATGGGAATCCCCAGGTCTGCTGAGCTATTGATTAGCAGTAGAAATAATGGAAGACTCAGTGTTAATGATGATAGTGAATGTTACATTTATAGGTTGGAAAACATTAACATACCCTGTTCAGAAGATTTAGAAACTGTGCCCGTTAATAGTAATATCTAGTTAGTGTTTTATTGAGCGTGGATACAGCTCGTGAATGGGTGTGTGTCAGGGCAAGGAAAGGGCTGCCATTCCATGGAAACACTACTCCGTCCTCTGGGCAATTGGGCAGGGGGAGGGTGGCACATGTAGAGAGTTGCTGAGGGTGAGCTCTTCCTCCCCCATCGATGAGCCAGTACTGATGAGCTGGGGAAATTAGCTGCACTCATTAAAGGGCTGCTGTTAATTGCTCCTTCCACAGAGCAAAGGGGAAGCAGGGAAGGACCTTTTTGATTCTCTGAGCCATAGCTCCTGCCTTGGGTCCCCCCCGAGTCATGGCTTACTAAAGGCTGTGTAGCTAGGCAGGGGCAGAGTTAAAGTGAAAGCACAGAAGGTTCTGGCTTCTGCTACATGGTGGATGGGGAGATGCTTTGTAATCATCTAAGAGTACTGAGCTGGAACCTGGTTACTGAGAGAGACTGTACAGCTTGTACTGAGGGAAACCGAATGTTTGACATGACTTTAATACATGAATTCAATGGGGGCTATGCAGGAGGGCAACACCATGGTTTCCCACACTTGAAAAACAATGGGGGAAACTATTAGCCTTAAGGATCCTATATCCAGCCAAAATGCAGGCCTTGTTTTTGCTAGATTAGGAATCTGGCGGTCAAAACCATTATAATCTTTCCCATGGTGGCTGACAATTGCCGGAGGCTGTCCAGGATGGCATGCTGACACAGAGAGGGTCTCTGGGGAAGACTCTCTAGGAAGTTATGCTGATGTGCCCACGTGGAAGCTGATTAACCATCTGATAAGCAAGGCACATGTACAGTCTGTTTGTTGCTTTAAGATCTGTGTCCTCTGAAATGCTTTTGTCCCAGAGATCAGGAGTGGTCAGAGACGCAGTTAGTCCAGTAATAGTGACAGGCTTCACTGGCATAACGAGGTTGTAAAACTAGCAAGGAATGTCCCCAGCACTCGGGCTCTCTGGGTGGCAGAGAGCTTCCAGGACAGCCCTTGCAGACCTGACATAGAGGACCTGCCAGAAGCATGCTGGGGAAACAGATGGGCATGGCAGCTGCACACTACATTTCAGTTGTTGTGGACCACAGTACAGCCCTTAGTTTCATCTAGCCCTGCAGCTGCTGTAACTTACCTGGGGATCAGCTGCTAGTTCAAGAAGTGCTGAACCAGCTTCATGGCACCTTTGCTTTCCTCTCCCCATTTCTACACCAAGGTACAGTGTAGTGGACTGTGCCTTTAAGGGACCAGATCAGCAATGGCCCACATCAGAAACAGCACACACCAGGAAAAACAAGTGGCTGGATCCAGGACTGGCAGGGCGGGTTGCAACAGGTATCAATTTGTTCAAGCCTCCAGCAATGAAATAAAGTGGTTAGAATGCTGCCCTCCATTGGTGCCTCTCAGCATGCTGGTGCACCAGTCAACATCCTGGCACACTGTGGATTGACCCGGGACCCCGCAGAGCTGCATATATGAGCTGCTGCAGCCTGGGCTAAATGGACTAGGCCTGGGCTCTGTAGGTGGGGACTATGCAATGGATCAGCATCAGTCCTGGAATGCATGCTTGCCAGAGGGTTACCCTTGCAGAGGAAAAAAAATGTTCTGGAATGCAACTTCCTCCTTAGCTCCACTCAGTTTAATTGTGCTCATTCGATTGGCTCAGAGGTGTGTATTCCAAGTGTTTGGGATGTAGAAACATTGACCTCGCTGCTGCGACTGTTCACACCATCCTTTCAGTTTTGCAGGCATTGCTGACCACTAATACACTTAATGTATCTGATGGTAGGGCCCATGAAAGAGCTGGTGAGAAAGTGGTGACCAGAGCAGATAATGTTCCCAATCATCTATTTTGGCTAAAGAGGAAGCTGATCAGTTGCTGCTACAATACTCAGTTTTCAGGCAGTTGACTCGTGTCCATATAAGAAATAAGAGCAGCCTGCTTTGCCAGGCATGTATATCTCTTCTGACGTGTTGTCATTAAGTGAAGGAGGCTCAGAATCTACTAGAGGTGCCATTGCTGCAAAGAACAGCTGCTAATGAGCCATGCTGACTGGCAGTGAGCAGGATGGTGCAAACTATACAATGGTGGCTTCTTTAATCATGTTGAAATCAATGGGCGCTAGGGCCTACCTTAGAGGATCTGGGCTTGGAGTATGCCTATGCTGAAATAAAAACCCCATGGCTGGCCCCCTATTAGCTGACTGGGGCTGGTGGGGTTATAAAATTGCAGAGTAGATATCCAGGCTTGGGCTGGAACCTGGGCTGTGCCACCTCCCCTCTCAGCGGATCCCAGAGCCCAGGATCCCGCTTGACCCTAAATATTTATGCAGAAGTTTTATAGCTCCAACCCTCTGAGCTTGGGTTGCTGACATGGGCCAGCTGTGGATGTTCTATTGCAATAGCCTTAGGCTCATTTCGAGCCCTGGCTATGTTTGCACAAGGGAGAATGGGGGGACATAAAGGCATCCATTTGCTCCTCTGTGCTTGCTCCATGGATCCTGGGTCACTGAAAGCAGCCCCATGAGGCTGATGCTGCCTTTCCCACACATGTAGAGGACTGTGGACAGGCAAAGGTAGCTCCGTCCCGATAAGCCTGAACACATGGGGATATCATCTAGTTCTAGGTCTGCTCTTGCACTGCTCCAACCATAAAGCTTGTGTCAAAAACCACAGTGGAGCCATTCCTTCAAGGGGGACTGGATACAGAAGCCAGGGGTTGTGCAAAGAAGCTGTCCCAGGCAAATCCTGGAGTCCCATTCTGGGTATGTCTACACTAGCAAATTAAGTCGACTTAAACAAAGCCTTGTCCACATCTGGTTTTCATTAAGTTGACTTAAGCAGTTCCTTAAGTTGACTTAATAACTACCACTCTTTAGGTTGACTTAACAATTAAGTTGATTCGTTAAGTTGACTTAAAGACGGTGTGGTCGTTGTAAGTCAACTTATTCTATAAATCGAGCGAGGGTGCGGGTCCCAGCGAGAAGGGAGATGCGGCTCCTTTCTCCCCGGGACCCGCGGGTCCCTTTTTGCCAGGAGTCGACTTAACTTTTCAAGTGTAGACATAACCTCTGTGATTAAGAATGGTTAACTCTTATGCTGGAGCTGAGGCCTGCGTTTCAAAAACAGAAACTGACCATCACAGTCCTGTGGTTCCTCTTATCTTTTATATATTCACCTCTTGTTAGGTTTGTTTTCCATTTGTCAAAATCTTGTATTGTTTGAGTACTGACAATACCTTATTAAAAATAAGGAACCTGATTCTCTTTCACACGAAGACACTTTGACATGATTTTGGCAGTGAAAAAGAAAGGGCCGTAAAAAAGGCAGAAATGTCCTTCACAACTCCCCTTTGCACTGGTGTGAAAGGGTCTTAGCAGAAATGAAAATCAGGTCAATGCTTCCAAGCCTAGAAAATCATCATAGATTCAAATGAAGAAAACATCATGTTGTAGGAATTATTTTTTTTTTCACTTTAATTTTTCCAGGTTATCTAGCTCCTCGGAACCTCCCCAGCGCTGGTTTCTTTCCATTCCTACAAACTGTGCTCTGTGATTCAGACGCCAAATGCAAGGACACACCATACACACCAGAAGACCTGTTACCAAGATTTACTGGCAGCTCACCTATCAGACAGTAAGGGAACATCAAATTGCCTTGTTGTTATAGGCTGTGGGGCCAGCCATTTACTGTGGTATAGAAGGCAGACATGCATGCAGTTTCTGTGCTTGACCAGTCCTAAATACTATAGAGTATGTCTACACTGGCAAGTTAGGTCGACTTAAGGATGCTTACATTGACCTAAATAAAGCCACGTCCATACTGGGCTTTCATTAAGGCGACTTAAGTGCTTCCTTAATTTGACCTAGGGCTGGGAACAAGGGAGCCGGCTCCCTTGCAGAAGGGAGCTGCGGCTCCCCACCACTACCACCACAAGGGAGCCGGGCCCCGACTCCCTCTGGGAAAAGGGAGTCGCGGCTCCCCTCCAGAACAAGGGTGCCGCGTATGGCTCTCTTGTCCCGAGGGAGAGCCGTGGCTCCCGACAAGCAGCTCTCCGTCAACTTAACATCTGTGGACACAGGCAGTCGACTTAAATTTCTAGCGTGGACTCTCTAAGTCGATTTAACAAGGTAGACCTTAAGTTGACTTAAGTTGACCTTTTTAAGTCGACTTAAGTTGACCTTGTTAAGTCGACTTAACAGAGTTGACTTAGCTTCTCTAGTGTAGACATACCCATAGTGCTTTAGGAATGTGCATACTGATGGGCAAACTGCCTGCCGGGCACTTGAAAAATGTTTGTATCAAAATAATTATGGGGGAGCTGGCAGCAACATTTTAATTCCCTTTACCAGTGGTTGCCATGCTTTTTGGCTTGAGGGCCATAAATAGAATTTTTACAACCATGAAGGGCCACCAGTATATTTAATTTAAATTAAATTAAAATGTAATTAATTGAATTTAAATTAAATTTTCAGTTACAATTACATTCAAATTAATTAAATTAAAATTATTTTTTTAAAAAAGGTTGGATGCAGATTTAAAATTAAAATTTAAAATTTAATAATTTGAACAATTTTAGCTCTAATAATTTGATTAATTTAAAATTTTAAAAATAAATTATTTTTAAAAGGGATTTAAAAGCGGGGGAGGGTTCTGGATGCAGACATCGGGTGGGAGGAGGGTGTCTGCGGGAGGCTGGCAGGTCAGGAACAAGTCAGGGTGCAGGGCTTGTGTCCTCCCTCCATTCCCCCTCCCCCCTCCCACAAGAGCACCAGCTTCCAGCCCTCCTGTGGCCTCCCCAGCAGCACCAGCAGTGTCCTCCCACCCCCACTCCCAGCTGCAGTGCTGGGCTAGCCGGGAGCCTGGAGCCCCTGCCCTTGCCCTCAGCAGGGGGAGAATGGTGGGTCCATAGGGGTGAGCAGCCCTGCCTCCCCCCCAGGTCTTGATCTGGCCCTACCCGGGGCCCGGACCGCTTCACTCCCACAGCTGTGCTCCACCCCTACGGAGCCTGGCCTCTGGGTCAGTTTCTCTGCCAAGGAGGTGGGGCAGGCCAGCCCAGAGGCTGGTCTCCACGTTCCCACCCTGCCCCTTGCCTTTGGCTTCCTCTGGGGGTGCAGGCCACTTTAAAAAGCTCTGTGGGTCAGGGGTTGGGAACCCCTGCCCTATACTATAAGAAAATCTTCCGACCATCAATGCATACACACAAGGGGCCTGCAGTTAGGTTGCCCAAGAAAATGAGGGTGGGGTAGCTCCTCATGTGCAAGGTCTAACCTCTGTGCCCTCATCTTTTGTCAATATTTTCTGATGTACCATTGAGCCCTAAAAGATGCTGTTGGTAAGTCAGTTCTCCCAGCTTGGAAAATGATCTGAGGTGGGTGGGCCAAGTGCTTAGATGTTGTAGAGAATCTGTCCTTCCATTGAAATCATCAGAGCTTTACTGCCTTACACATATGATGATCTGGCCCGGTATATATGGGGTGACACTGTGAAACCTTATCAGAGCCACCATAGAATGAAAATGTGTTAGAGTGACTGTTGTCATTTCTATTGGAATAGTGTCAAGAGTCTCCAATCAAAGGCAGCAACTGAGTGTTCACACTCATTAGTCACCTTGATTTTAGAATTTCTGAACCCTGTTTGCACTTCTGCGATCATGCATCTCCACTGCATTATGCAGACCAGAGTCAAACCAGCCTATGTCAGGCTTCCTGGTGCTTCCTAGTGTAGCCAGTCTAGCCTGTTGTTCATGGTACACTATGGGAAAACTTGACTTTCAACCCAGTGGCAACATACCAGAAGTGGTCTCAGCCTGTCAACATATCTAGCTATGCCATGTTTTGGGTCTCAGCTCTCCCACCAACCCCTAAGCTCCTTGGCTTCTCAGTTCTTCTGCAGCTTGCTTGATGAGCAGCCACAGAGGGGGGTTCTCAGGCCTTCCAGGCTCCCAGGTCTTTGTGAACCCATCAGGAGCCCAAGAGCCAGAAAGTATTGGGAACTACAACTCCTAGGGGAGCTCTGGTGCAGCCCAATGGGAGACTGCCCCAGAACCAGAGCTGCATTCCCTTTTCCGGAGAATTTCAAAATTTTGGATTTTCATTCCAACTGGGAATGGGAGTACTTTTTTTACTTTTATGTACTGACTTTTTGTCAGAAAATGGAAAACTCAAAAACCGATTAAAAATTGGTAACTGAAAACCAAAATATTTTGGCCAAATTGTAGTCCACCAAAGGCATATTGACTGTTTATCAGCTTCCCTGTCACTGGGAAGTCTATACATAGACTTTATATTTTACAAAGCAATGTGCATGTGTGTGTGTGTGTGTCTGTGTGCATGCACACACACCCACTTGCTTGTTGATTAGAAGTTTAACTGATGCTGTCAGAAGAGACATCTGCTTTTACAGGCTATGGAAACCTAGCTGACAACTGTAGAGTATGTGATATCTGCAAAAGGGTTACTGGGAGCAAAAGAACATTAGAAGGTCTCTGGATTCATTTATGTCTCAAGGGTAGGATCAGCCAATGGGATTTTGTTTTGATGATGTAACACTTTTATCTTGGTGTTTCATTGACTGGGAGTGTTTCCACTTGTCAGTTTCTCAGCTTATGTTGTACCTCCGAAACACTTCCAGAGTGATGCAAAGGGATATAATTTGGCTGCAGGTAGGCAGTTGACATTTCCGTCAGAGAAGGGAAATTGTATCCTGTGGCAACACGCTTCCACCTCCAGGCTAGGAGATGATTCATGGAATGGAGGTAGAACTCTGATACTCTATGGCAATTCTCAAGAGGAGTTCATCTTGTTGTTGTAATTTAGAGTAATCCATAGGCTTCTTTAACTTGCACTAGAGCATGGCCATATGTCGAATCAGGGAAACAATCAGCTTCGTATCTCACTCCTATCTTGTGCTGAGCATCCTTTGGCAAAGGATAGAATCTGGTCTGATATGGTTAGCCCTTCATTCGAGTGCAGGAAATTAGGTAGAGATTGGACTAAATTAATCCTGGATGTAATTCAAATGAAGCCAGTGGGGTTACATCAACGGAGAAATAGACCTTCTAATTGTATGCAGTACATGGGCCTCATTCAGGAGTCAAGGGTGCTTCAGTGCAGAGATAGGCAGGAATCAAAATCTCTGATCCAACCAAGCCTGAAATTCAGCCCCAGATCTAACTTGAGTCCATCTCTAGTTCAGCATAAATTCAGTTTTAAGTAAGCGCCCGTGGAATTACAGGACTCATCTCTCTCTCTTTATAACAGAAAGCAGAAAAAGTCATCTAACCTGGGGAAGACCATCCATCCATCACAGCAGAGTGCTGAGGTTCCAAAAAGTGGGAATGCTTCATTAGGTATGTTATTAAATTTTATTAGTGTTTAGAGAGTTCTCTGGGTGCTTCATGGGAAGGTCTAATCTTTTAAAGGTTCATCTTTTAAAACTCTTCTGACAGAGATGCAATTCCTAGAAGAGTAGTGTTGAAATGATTGATGTGCTCTTGATGGCCATTTGAGCACATCAATAGTAGTGATATTATTTTAAATTCTTGGAAATAATCACAAATAAATGTTTTTACAAAGCTCAAAAATGTCTTAACCTCTTGAACATCAAAACTTAGGCCCTCCTAGGATTGAATCCAGTGTTGGAATTTGGCCAGTTCACTACGGTTTTCTTTTAAGGGGTGTCATGAGATCTTTGACACCCATCAGGGACATACATATATGTAATAAATAATAGTGCATTTAACTAATATTGCCATTTCCCCTGTTCATAACTCATCCACAAACTGATGGATTTTTGCAAATGTCTTATTCAAAATTCTTTCAGCAGATAATTTCTGCAAATAATCCTTACTCTGTAGCTCATTTACGGCAATGTGGATATTTAAGCTTGGAGATGTTTTCATTAGTCACAAGTTTCTTGCTCATTGAAGAAGTATATCTTTTGGATTTAGGTTTCAAGTACAAATACTCACAATTATTATTATCCACTAATACCTGTTATGTGCAAAGAGTTTCCTTAACCTTCAGGATGGACATCCTTTTTCCAAAGAGCAATCAATTAAATTATGAATCCTCAATTCACATTCTGTGAACATTCTGAAATATCTATTAAATATTCACTGTTTCAATTAGTTTCCTGCTAGTAAACTGATTGACTAGAGTATTTGGAGATAGGGGACACAAATGAATGAAAATATAAAGCAGATATAAAATAGATATAAAAAGCAAATATAAAAACGTCAAATGAATATGAATGGGATTTTTTTTTCAGCATCCAAGCAGCCCTAAAGGTGGTCAGGAGGGCTTAAGTATTGCATCTTATTCAAAAGATTATAGATTAGATGTAAACTGGCATAACTACATTGATTTTAGTGAACTATATAGTTGCAAACATATGAATCTATATTAATAGTTCTGAGACTATTGACTTCAATGAGGCCATGCTGATTTACTTTATTTGAAGATGTGCAATGTATGTCAAGTAGGATAATAACCAAAAACCCATGTGGAAGCTGGGTCAGAATATATAGTGCCACCTGGCGAATCACTGAGATTGCTTCCTGTAGTACTTTGGTGTATCTTAGTGGTGTCTCATCCAGCTGCTGGCCCATGCCGATCTTCATTACTTTGTAAGATCACTCCATCAAGTGTGGTGGCAGCAAGACTGAAGACAAATTAAAATAAATGTGAAGATCCAATAAAATATTCAATTGGATGAGTCTTAAAAGGCTACAAAAGGGAAACATGATATATAGGATTTCCTTAGATCAGATACATTTCTTAAATATTTGATATTAACATATATCTGAAGATGGTGTACTGACTAGCACTTTTGGGGAAACAGCTTTTCGTAAGAAACTGCTGGTGTTGAAGCTAAAACTTTTCACAAGGAAGGCTTAGTTTCAATGAGTTTATCACGTTGAAAGTTTTTTTGGGGGGAGAAGGAGGTAATGAGTCTGTTGCCATCTTTGTTTCAACATTTTTTAAACAGAAAACACTGCCCTTTTTGTTTGAAATTAATTTTTTGTTTAAAAGTTAGAGATCATTATTGGGATAAAAAAAGGTTTGTAATGGCCAAAATCAAATCAAAACAAAACATTCTGAAATTATCAAAATGAAATGTTTTGAGAGAGACCAACACTGATTTTTAAAAAAATTAGATTCACCAAAAAAAAAAAAAAAAACCCAAGAGTATTAATTTTTGTCCCAATCTGGGAAGAGAAATTTTTTGATATCTCTGTAAGTTTTGTGCAGTTGGAAAACTGTTTACCCCCCTGCACTAGTACTAATCATTCAAGCAAAGACGTAGCCATGCTTACTATGCTATTGCATGTGTGGCTTTACTCAGCAGGTTCAGAGTTATGGACTTATTTGTTTTAGAACATGAAATGAAGTATAATGTTTGAAAATTCTTCTTATTACAGCATTATCGGATTCAGTACCTAACTTGAAAAGCACCTTGGAGGATATTTCAACACCATTCAACTTGACTTCCAGAATAAACATGCTCAATAAAATGCTAAGTTTTGGGAAGGTAATTTTCACATCCTCTGTGCAGTGACATGTATAGATTTTGGTTTTTTATTTAAAGAGAGTTTTAAGCGGAATGGGGCCAACCCTCAATTGGTATGGATTGACTTCAATGGAGGTATGACAGTTGATGCCAACAGACGAATTATCTGCATAATTTGAATATGTATTTTATTTTAGGAAGAGGAAGACAGTTACAGAGATTGGTTGTTGAGTGACTATGCTGAATTTAGTTTCTCTCTGGGCAGAACCAGCAAATACTATGTTAGATATCGAAATTACTTATACTATCAAATATTAACAGACTGCCCTGATATTCTAACACAGGATTTCTCTATTGTGTTCAAAGCATGAGCACTCCATGAGATAAAATTTATATCTTCTTTCACATTAAACTAAAATATCATATAATCATTGCTATCGAGTCAGCATTTGCCAACAGCTGCCACACAGTGGTTTCAGAGATGCCACAGTATTCTTCTGTGATAACAACGGTGATAATTGTTAAGGGATGTGAGTTATATCAGTTAATGCACAGCACTATGCTCTGGAATTTGTCAGTCTTGAATTCAAGTTTCCCAACCGGTGTGCTGTCAGGCCTGAGTAGATGTACCATGGAAATTTTTGAAAAACTACTTGAGTTCTGAATTCGTTCATGAATATTCATGAGCTCATTTGGAGACTGTGGTGGTGTGCCTCAAAATAATTAAAGTTATTAAGGTGTGCCACAGCAGAGAAAAGTTTGGGGACCGCAACTTTAATTAGTTATAAAATATATAGAGTATATTATTGTTTTTTATTTTATGGCCTCAATCCTGAGAATACTTACATATGGGCTTAACTTCATGCATGTAAATAGACCCAGAGATGTTAAGGGCACCATTCCCTTGTATACAATTAAGTGTATGCGTAAATGTTTGTTGGATCAGGGCTAAATTGTTTAATGTAATTATCATCAACAAACCTTTACCTTCTTGATTAAAGTCACTGTCAGGAAAATCTTGTTTTTATCTCTAGTAATGTTAAATTTCCTTTTAGGTACAGACACAAGACTCATCTGCAGCAAACCTGAAAACTGTTATCTGTGAGACCGTATCACCATATATAGCCTCTTCCAAACTCTCTTGGGAAAGCATGGGAGCAAAGATTCACAGGACATTTTGCTTTACCAACTCATCTCTTTTAGAGTCATTTTTCCAAGAATTCAGAAGTCAGATATCTCAGGTGAATAGCTAGCTCCTCTTGTCTCTTATTACTATTGAATTGGGGTACTGCCTGGGACCCCTAGTGATATACCAAGATTCTATGTGATGGGTGCTGTACAAACACACTATCAAAGGTGGTCCTTAAAGAATGTGCAATCCAGTTCCTTAAGAGTAAAAGGATAATGTAATTGCTTATAGGTGACATTTTCCAAAGCACCTACTGGAATTAAGCATTCAACACTCATTAAAAATCAATCAGACTTGGGCATCTAACTTACTCATTTGTTTCCTCTCTTTATTGGTCTGTCAGCTGTAGTAAGTATAGGGAGCAAGGTGAAAATGTGATCTGCTGAGAATATTTGTAGATTTTAAGGCCAGAAATGTCACTCTGATTGCTGAACCTGACCTCTTTCATAGTAGGCCATATAATTTCACCCAGTAATTCCTGCGTCGATCCCAATAACTTGTGAAAGAGCATATCTTTCAAACACACATGCAATTTATCACTTAAAAATGATATCTTTTAAAAGGGCTACACTCCCTTTTTATCAGGAAGGAGGGCAGGTTTTCACTTGTCTTGCATTCACATTTTCCGTGCCATACAAAATAGACACAGGTTTCTAACCATTAGAGGAGTAAAGTTCTGGAATAGCCTTCCAAGGGGAGTTGTGGGGGCAAAAACCATAACTGCTTTCAAAACTGAGCTTGATAAATTTATGGAGGGGATGGTATGATCAGACAGCCTATTTTGGAAATTGACTGATATTTGGCTACGGGTGGTGGTTATACAAGTGGCCTAAGAAGGGAGGGAACATGGGGTGGGTTCTGAGTTATTACAGAGAATTGTTTCTTGGGTAACTGGC
Organism: Pelusios castaneus; assembly: GCA_007922175.1. Lineage (NCBI taxonomy): Eukaryota > Metazoa > Chordata > Testudines > Pelomedusidae > Pelusios > Pelusios castaneus. The sequence continues at coordinate 11,195,641 of ML685817.1, read as the reverse complement.
TGTTGAGACTTGCCCACATGCTCAGGGTTTAATTGATCGCCATATTAGGGGTCGGGAAGGAATTTTCCCCCAGGGCAGATTGGCTTGGGCTCTGGGGGTTTTTCATCTTCCTCTGTGGCACAGGGCATAGCTCACCTACCGGTGAATTCTCTGTGTCTTAAAGTCCTTAAATCATGATTTAAGGAGGTAAATAACTCAGTCATAGGTTAGTGGCCTATTGCTGGAGTGGGTGGGTGAGGTTTTGAGGCCTGCATTTTGCAGGAGGTCAGATGAGATGATCGTACTGGTCCTTTCTGAGCTTAGAGTCTATGAGTCTCAGTCTCATGCAGAAAGCTAGATTAGGAGACATTAGGTGACCAGTTAGTAACTATGAAAAATCGGGATGGGGAAGGAGGGTAATAAACACCTATATAAGAAAAAGCCCTGAATATCATGGCTGTCCCTATAAAATTGGGACATCTGGTCACCCTAGGTGACATCCATGTGAAGAGTTCTCCAAATGTAGCACCTGCTGGAGTCACAGACAGTGCTGTGCAAATGCGAAGTCTTTAAAACTAATCAGACCACCGCAATCTTGTGCTTTGACTCATTCATACTCCAAAATTGAGCAATGTCTAATAAAAGAATCCCTGGTCACTTAGTGCCAAATGTTCCGCTGATGTAAATATATTGCTCCATTAACTTAACTGGATCTCTCCCTGTTTTTACCAGTAGAGAACTGGGCCCAAGTTATTTTCTCAACCCCTCCCCTTTGTTCTAATTTTACTACCTGTCATCTCCCCAAGGTCTGTTGCTTTGTGATCTTCACTGGAGAATCTTGTTGGTCTGGGTCCACGAGTGTGAAGCTGTGGAGGCAGTTTCATGAAGGAGAACAAGTTGTTCAGCCATGCTGGGCTCCTCAGTTACTCACAGCAAAAAATAGAGCTGGAATCATTCCAACTCCTGTAACAGCTTAAATGAAGGCTTGACATGGAATTTAGAAAGGCTTACCCAATTCATTTCTGGTGTAAACCCTTTCATGTCAGCAGAGATACACTTGAGAGGAATTTGTGCAGAATCAGCCTGCTTTGAGCCCCATTTAATGCC